>JAOTQJ010000072.1:18910404-18923652 GCA_025642045.1 Solanum sejunctum | reverse complement strand
GGAGGTGGTAGGGACAAACAAAATTCAATTTGAAATTGAAGGAGAGTTTTGGAAAATATTTTCTTTAGTTCTTGAATAAAGAAAGTTATTTTCCTTAAATTTGTGGAAAACGAATTGATTTGGAAAACATTTTCCAAATTGTTTAAACCAACGAAATACGAAAAAATGAAAAATTATTTTTCAAAAAATATTTTTCTCCATACCAAATACACTCTTAGTGATGTATATTTTGCGTATGGCAATTGGAGCCCATTTGGATTGACTGAAAAAATGACTTTTAAAAATTACTTTAAAAGCACTTTTTAAAGTATTGAGACTTATTTTAAAAATAAGCAAAGGGATAAAAATATTTAAGCTATTGATGTATTTGATGCATAAGTGTTGTTAAGTACTTTTAAATCACAGTGTCTAAAATACCTTTAAGTTGTTACACATTATAAAATACTAATTATTACTCTAAGTTTTTATTTATAAATTAAATTAAATTAGAATTAATTTATTTTTATCCAACTTCAATATAAATTGATTATATAAGTTAATTTATATGTCTAACTTAATTTTAATTTTTAAAATATATAATTTTTATAAACATATGAAATATTTGTGATATTTTTTAATTATATTTATAATAAGTAATGACTATATTTTTTCTTTATTATAAATAATTAATAAAGTAAAGTAAAAGAAGAAGAAAATAGTTTAAAAGGAAAAAAAAGAAAGATTGAGCAAGAACAAGAAGAAAAAACGAAAGAAAAGAAAAACAGGAATAAGGAAAAAAATGGAAGAAGAAAAGAGGAAGAAGAAAAAAAAATAAAGAGCAAAATTTTTTTAAATAAAAGATAGAAGAAAAAATAGGAAAAAAAAGTAACAGAAAAATAATATAAAAATTATAAACAAAACGTTGAAAATAAAAAAAGATAAAATCATTGATAAAATATACATGACTTTTAATCCCCCCCTCTCCCCCCCAAAAAATAAGAGGAATCAATTTTTAATTTTTGGCGTCTTTTAAGTTATTTTAATTTATTTCAAGTTATCTTAAAATTTAATATTTTTAAAAGCTAAAAAAAATTTAAAAGTAAATTTGACCTGTTGATGGTGAGTTAAATACAAAACATGGTGAACGTCGCTCTAGGGTACCCAGTTGTTTTTCTTCCAACTGAACTTCTTAAACAAGATATATACAAAACAAATTAATTTTAAAAAGAGAGAGCATAATATTAGCAAGGGCAAATTGGTGTTACTGTAATTATTTTTATTAAAAATAAATTAAATAGATTATAAGACTGGTTACAAAGAAATCCAAATAAAGAAGGTAAGCCTAATATTTCAAACCACAAGGAGCCAAATCTGATGGAGGTCTCTAAAATTATATCTGTTTATTTCCTTATTTGAGTTACAGATTTATTATATTTATAAATAAATAAATAATATACCTTCAGATATTAAAAAATGAACATTCTTAATTATTCAATCAAATCTAGAGATAAATCTCAATCAGTCATATGAGCATTCAACTGGAGATGCTTTTGTTTTAATGAAAACAAATAAAGCCTAATACTCCCTCACTTCTAATTTAGTGCACTTTTTTTTTTAGTCTAACTAAAAATGAATGCTATATTTTTAATATTTAGAATCAATTTGACTTTAAAGTTTTTCTGCCTAAGATAATTTAGAGGCAAATAAATATTTAAAATATATTTTAAGAATCTTTTTTTAATTTTTTTTTTATGTCTAATAAAATCATAACATATATATTAAAATAGAGGAAGTAATTACTGGTCGTAGTTTTAGAGAAAGAAATACTTTGGATAATTCTTTATCCCCGGTGCTATAATGTACATAAATCTACTAGTAACGCATTCAGACATATCAGCCTATATATATAAGACATTATATAGTTTATAAACTCAAAATCTACATCCCCCCATATTTTGTGTTTTTTTAATGCAAAAGTTGAGTTGTTGCCCCTTTTTGCTTGTTCACATACCGAAACATTGAATAGTGGCAGCTTTTGTGCATGTCTATCCCCCTCTACACATAACACCACGCAAAAACAATTGGATCAAATCCTCAAATTAAGTACCTAGATAAAAACAAACAATACTACAAATCAAACAACAAAAAGACAAACCAGTAAACTAAACTTCAAATGTGTAGTATATATATGCCCTTGCATCTTGTGAAGTTGATCAAAAAAGCAAACTAAGATCCAACATCTCAAAATATCAAGAAGCTAACAACAATATGGGAACAAAATGTGGGCGATGGAATCCGACAGCGGAACAGGTTAAAGTTCTAACAGACCTGTTCCGAGCTGGACTCCGTACCCCGACCACTGATCAGATTCAAAAGATATCCTCTCAGTTGAGCTTTTATGGAAACATTGAGAGTAAGAATGTCTTTTATTGGTTCCAAAACCATAAAGCTAGAGAAAGACAGAAACGTCGTCGTAAAGTTTTGGTCGATGAACCAATAATTGATGAAGACAGAATTCAATTCAGTAATATCTCTTCAAACAAACGTAAGTACTCAACAAACAAATATAACCCTCCTTTAATTTCTTTTCTTCGATCATCAGTTCTATTATATGATTGTGCAGATTTTCCAGAGATATGTACCAATCAAGAGCCGCACCAAACAGAAAGAGTAATAGAGACTTTGCAACTCTTTCCCCTGAATTCATTAAGTGAATATTCCGAGACGGAGAAGCTAAGGTTATTCACAGAGGAATACATGGGGGACAATATGACATTTTCATGTGCTATTGGAGCAGAAATGGTTCATCCAACGTTGGATCTTCGTCTAAGCTTCTTCTCGTAAAAAAATAAAAATTACGTACTAGTAGTAGTAGTATATTTCTAGGATTTTAATGTTAGTGTGGATGGTTTCAAAGCATATATTATCATTAATTTCCTGCGTAGTAAGAGTACAATTTTATATAGTAAGGAGGGTTGCAAGTTTGATGTAGTGATTATCTAATGAGGAATCTTGAAAATGCTTTGGCACTTGTACTACTATGAATGAATTAGTCCAATTTGGTTCGACATTCCTCTCTGTATACTCACGGAACAGTACTTCTTTTTTAAAAAATAAGTTGCACATCTCACTTATTTCTTATATATGTGAACGGTAGGAAATTTATTATCGTATCCCAAGGAATAATGTTTTCTTATATATTTACATTACTGTCAGGAAGAGTAGGAAAGCAGTTGTTTAATTTCTACATTATAGGCTCCGCCTTCCATTGTTGATCTTTTGTGTTTTATAAAGTATTAGTTAGGTCAGGGGTAGTTCTTTCAAAACAAAAAAGTAAAAAATCGAAATGAATAGCCAAACCTCCTCCTATGAAGTGAAACTGAACAATAGGGATAAATTTCATAATTGAAGTATAACTTTTTTGGGGGTTAACTCACAGAAACCACACTATTTTAGGGGCTAATAATTAGGTTCTTACTATATTTTGAGTCTCGGATACATGTATACACCTCTTTCAGATACATGTATCTGAGATACACATATCAGTTATGTATCGAATTAAGAAATATAATTGAAAGACGTTAATTAAGAAGTGTGTATCATTAAGAGATATAACTGAAAATCATTAATAAAAGGAAAAAAAATCACACTTGTAACAATTTTAGAGGATATGATATATCACAAGTCATAAAAAAAAAAATTTCTATTTTTTTGGTGCAAAGTCTAAAATTCTTTAACTTAGATTCATGAACGGTTATTCATACACATGCGTTTATTTTGTATACACTTAATCAAATGCACTAATACATATACTTTTAACTATGTCAGATACATAAAAAATGTGCCTGAAAATTATATAGTATCCGTCCAAATGTAGTGTCTTGATCTTTTATCTCTCATAAAAGAAGTTTTACAAAAATGCGCTTCCTTCCGATTTCAATTGAGTCAAAGTACATTTTTACCCCTCTACACTTTCAATAATATTTTTAAATTTGTTTTTTCATTTTTCTCTCTTTTTCTTACTATTTTAATTTATTACTTTTTCTCTTCTCTTTTATTTCTCTGTCATTTTTTAAAATCTTTTTCGTATTTGTTCTTTTTTATTTTTTGTTTTTTTCTTAACTTTTAATTTTTTTTCTCCTTCTTTATTTTTCTTTTATTTATTGTGTTTTATTTTGTCATTTTTTCTTTTCTTTTTTTTCTTGACTTCTATTTTTTAATTGTTTTTTCATGTCTCTCTCTTTCACTCACTCTCTGTGTATATCTTAAGCTAAGACCCTAGTCATTCCTCCTATGCGTATGGGTTCAACTTGATGATTTCTAATGTGGTTAGATCAATTATAAGGAATTCAAAGTGTATTATATGTGGTTTGGGGTCATACGACATCTCTTACATGGAACAAAGTCCAAAGGATTCCAATCGGCTAAGTTTTGGTATGAATTCGTATAAGGGTCAACTTCAAATGAATATATCTCTTATCCCAAAATGAATTAGGTGATCCACTATCTATATATCAAATTAAAAGTCTTTGAATTAGCTTTCCAACATATCCAATTTCGCCTTAGTCGAAGTACGGAATAAAACATTATGACCATTTTACTGAAGCTTGCCTAGACTGTCAAAAAGGGTGACGATCAATTTAACCGCCGAATGGCTTTAAGAAACTTTAGAAACTGTCCAAAAAGATGGTCAAAGGGTCCCATTCAATGTACCTCCAAATGGTTCAACGACGGAACCCCACGACCATCGATTTTGTCATCAAGACTCATTAAAATATTACTTTTTTGACCCTTGATGATATTTTTACTCTCCCAAAAAGAGTTTTTGGCCCATTTATCCTAAATACTAGGAGCATGTCCTAACAACCTTACTATTCACTTATTTCAAATTTCTCTTTCAAGAAAGAAGACCCAAATCATCCATTGAAGAACAAGCTCTAATTTCTTCCAAGCTTTTTACCCAATTCAAGATTTTCTTCAACTTTCCCCTCTATTTTGCTCTAAGGAATATGGGTTTCGTCACTCATGGGTCCTTCCACCCATGGCGTTTAACACTCTTTTCAATCCAATCTTTAATTTTAAAATTTATTTTATTATAGGTACTTTTTATTCCTAATTATATGCATGATTCATGTTAGAAATTGTTATTTATTAATTTGGAATGCAAGAAATAAGTTGGTATTTATGAACCCTTTACATTACTACATTGGTTTAATGATTTCTTAAATAGGTCTTGTTAAATACTTATCTAAATGATATGTATTGGTTTCAATCATGAAAATTATGTTCAAATGGATTTGTATTGCCATCTGATTGCATGAGTTGATGGATTTTAAAAAAAATTCCTATCTTAAACTATTATTGATCTTTGAATCTCATTATGAGTTATTTAAATTATGCTTTATGAGATGACTTTCGTAATGCCCTAATTGGGATTTCTCAATGATTATGGTGAGTTATTTTGAAATGACTTCAAGTGATTATGTTTTACCCCATTCATGCATGTTAGTCTTGAATTTCATGATTTTAAGTCTTTATGCATGAACCTACCAAATTTTGGAACTAAGCTCATATGATGAAGAGGTTTTACTATATGTGGCAAAATCTTAAATATTATGAATGATAAGATCTATCTAGTATGTTATAAAATTCATTGAAATCCTATGAAAGCTATGCACTATTGTAAAGCCCTTTTGATGATGTTATGATATACAAGACTTTTAGGGTTCATGTAGACTAATATGGGTTATCATAAAAATATTTTTAATTGATGACTTCTACTAAAATCATGCATGAATTTTGTTAAGATACATGCTTTAAGTTGATTTCAAACTTTATCCCACATAATTGCCTTAGTCTATGTTGAACTATGACCATGGCTAATTTAGGATCTTATGCATGCTTTTCCATAAAGATAGACTAGTTATGAAAATGATGTTCTCCATGAAGAATGAATGCTTATGAGATGATTTATGCTTACTATTGACTTATCAAAGTTCTTAATGAATGACCGAATGATGGTGGAGGATCTCTCATCTAAGTAATGACCTATGTTTATGAATGTTTGATGGTGAAGGATCTCCCATCAAAGGAATGATTAAGGAGTTATCCTATGACTTTGAATTATGATGTCAAAAGGGTTGGGAATTGGATAAATTTCCTTTCCACATGACTTTTCATGATGTAAATGATATGACTCTATGTCTTATAACTTTCTACTCTTGTGATGAAACTACCTAGTATCGAGTGGACTAGAGGTGACTACCTAAGTGCCAACACTATGTGTCATCGTAGGTAAAGAGGTTAGAGGTGAATACCTAAATCACTAAGAGATGTGTCTCTGAAGATAAAGGCTTGGAGGTGAGTACCTGAGTCTAAGAACTAGAGGTGAATACCTAGTTTATGCAAGACTTAGTGTATCCACTTCGGCATTAGGAGGTTCACCTTAGCAAGTGACTTTATTCTTTCTTTGGTGTAAGAAAAATATTAGGACTCCATGGATTAGCTCGCAGGGTTTATGTCAGTTATTGTCTCTCTCACATTTGTTCATGATATCCTCATATCCCCTAAGCTGTCCTCTTATGATAATTTGTGATAGTTTCTTCTTATAATGCCCAAGGATATTTACTAATATAGGATGTGTTTTAAAATTCATATGACTCATTATTTTACAATGTTGAATCATTATAATTATGTTTTTCCATGTATGTTATCAAGTACCTTCTAAATCTTGATTGTTACTACTAATGGTATTTCTCATACAAATAAACAACATTCTTTCCAAGTATGCATATGTTCTTCATTATTATTTCTGATTTCTCGTTCTTAGAAAGACGATTCTTAAAGTAATGATTATTTCCCTAAAGGTATCATTATACTTATGCATAATGGTCTACATTCCTTACTATTATAAGTCTAAGTGTTCTATCACGACTTCAATTACGTGTACGTTCTTTGCTTTCCACATGCATTATCTTACATTTCGTGGCATAAGTAATTCTTTAAATGATCATATTTTTCACTAGCCAATGACTTATATTTCATTGTATTACATACCCACATATTCAGTACAGTCCATAGTACTAATGCATACTATATGTCTACATGATCACTATATAGGGTCGTGGCTAGTTTCAGACTATAGAAGATCTTGCTTGTGGTGAGTCCTCCAGTTCGAGGGTAATATCCTATCTTTCATATAGCTTGTTTACATTAAGACATTAATACTCTTATTACTCTATATTTGAGGGTGAGCCTGGGACATGTCTTGGCCCGCGTCCCACCTATGACTTAGAGATATTATTAGATAATATACTTGGTATGAATCATGTAACGCTATTGTATCCAATAGACTTTTCCTTAGTCCCTACCCTATGTATATTGTTTCTTGTGATGTTATCAGTTTGCAGGTGAAGTTCCTAAGTCCCTACCTTATGTATATTGTTTCTTGTGATGCTATCAGTTTGCAGGTGAAGTTCCTAAGTCCCTATTTCACATAAAGTGAATCCCACATCCCTTTTCCTTTGAATTATATATGTTATGATTGAATGATAAAAATTCCTTATCCCTTGTCCCATAGAGTGCATCCTAAGCCCCTAATTCCCTTAATACTATTTGTTGATGATTGATCTACACTTCTTAATCAAGGATGTGTGTATGTATACTATGAGGCTTGTTTTGGTGTATATTTGAATTTCCCATTCGCCATGTCTCACCTAAGGCCTGTGTGTGTATATGTCACGGCCTAAGCCTAGGCTTAGGCCGTGACATATACACACACATATCATGAGCTAAGTCATGCCTCTATGACAAGATTTATGAAATATCAAATCAATTATAATGACCTCCAAGGCCATTTTCATATTTGTTTGTGTGATTTTACTATTTTATCACTTCCTATAGCTTTTTTATAGCCTTTGTATCGTATTTGTTGGGTAAGTTTGATGAAAGTTTTTCTCTCTTTAGAGGCTTAAGTAGAAAATGTTGACATCAGTCAACACCCAGAATTTTGAGCGTCGAATGGAAATTTTGACAGTTCCATTAGCTTCAGAAGATCCATTTTGGTTTAGAAGGAAGGTTAGTTTTGATTTCAGCCTCTTGTTTTGATTTTGTGCGATTAGTCATTTTAACTTTGATATTTTTGACAAAGTTTGACTTCAATCAATATTTTTAGTAAACACGCTTGGATGAAAGTTCTGGTAGTACGGTTAACTACAGAATATCTAGTTTTGTCTAGAAAAACCTTTGTTTAATTTTTGAGATGCTTGGAATGAGTTTTGAATTTTAGATATTTTATATATGAATTCTTGCAAGTGTTGACTTCGGTCACCATTTGAATGAGATGATCTATGTTGGTCATTTCATCAATTTTATTGAGTCCAAATTTTTATTTTTGTAAGTGATTTACACTTCTGGTGTGCATTGTTTGGACTTTGAATAAGTTTTGAGGGTTCATGTGAAGGTTTGAGTTTTAAAATCCAAAACTACTGGTACAGATTTCTAGATCCATGCTATTATGACCCTAGGTTGCTTTTCCGAAGGTTGCTTTTGTAGTAAGGATTGCTTTAGCAAAAGGCACCAGGATGGGCATGGGCTGCTTAAGCAACTGGCCAGTCATTTTTATCACATGAAAGTCACTTTAGCAATAAATACTCCTTAGGTGGGGGGTTGCTTTAGCAATCAATAGTTGACTAAAGCGTTAGTATCTTAAGAGACCATCTAGCCATTTTTGCAATTATTGTAGGGACTTAAGTTCCTTTCTTTTTTCTTTTTTTTTTTCATAAAAGAAACCTTCTTTCTTCATAAAATAACCTATTGAATTGGAGCTCGAGCCAAGGTGAATGTCCTCTATTCTTGACCAATTCAAGGGATCTAAAGGTGATTTTCTTTCCTTCTTTTTTTCTAATCATGATTCTATGTTCAATTCATTCATTCAACTCCATTTTCGTTCTAAATTTCCTTATTCTTCATTCTTTAAAGTAAGATTTTTGGATCATTTGAGGTCTGAATCAAACTCCATTTTATTTAAGTTTTGGGTATGTAATCCTTACATCAAGGAGGAAACAATAATAGTTTTGCTTCATGATTGTGTAACATCGATCTTCTAATGATCATGATGGTTATTTTTGATGTTTTTGATAAAATTATCATTATATCCCTCTCGATAGTCTCACCGAATCCTATTTGACTGGTTGAGAAAGTTTATTTTTAAAATTTTGTGAAAAGTTAATTATTTTTTTCTATAGAGTTGGATTGTGAAAGTTTAAGTTGCTTAATTTTGAGTTATAGAGTCATTCAGAGTTTCTAGTCTCAAAATAGAACTTTATCAATTCCATTAGTACTGAAATATGAAATTTGGTCTTGGAGAGTGTTCACAATTAAATTTGGAGTTGTTATGTGGATTTGAGGTCTGAAGTTAGAACTTTAGTTGAAGTTTGACTTTGGTCAGCATTTTGAGTTTGAGTGTTTAGATTTGATTTTTTATGATTCCATTGGTTCCAACAGGCAATTATAGTGCCAAAATAATTTTTAATATAGTTTTTGGGTGGTCCATCAATGTTTTGATACTTTTAGCACCTTAAATTAGTTTAGTTGTAATTTATCAAATTTTGGGTCAAGAGACCTCGAATTTAATTTTTGACATTTTCATTGAATCTAGAATGTTGAATTTAGTAAAATTATATATCTAGTTTGTGTGTACAGAGTTCTGAATGAATTGAGAGTTCGTTCCATGGTTTCATGCTATATTATGATTGTTGATATATGGTGTACTAATCTCTTTTTCACATCTGCAGATTCCACTCCTGCATTTTCAAAGAGATATCTTCCTGAATGAGTTGTTGTAATACCTCCCAATCGATTCAGAATACCCTTATTGTAGATTCCTTGAATAATGAAATTTTTGTACATATTTTGCCAGATTCAAGTTCGTATTATTGTTCATGAGGCAAAATTATGTGAAAAAATGGTCTCCTTTAGTTTTTACGTCAACTGTATTGAAATTTTTTTAAATATATTTTTGCACTTTCCAAAAGAGCATGTGATCTCTCCGCATCACAAAGAGGGTTTATGATAGTAGAAAAGTGGCCTACACTTATTCCCATGTCAAAATATGGACAAATTGAAATTCTCCCAAAAGTTAACAATGCAGGAGCACCTCCGCATTGTGCCTTTGTTTCATCCATGTACAAATTTTTTCAAAAATTTCTAGATTTGGTGAGGGCAACTGGGACACATTCCCATATCTTATATTTGAGAATCCATGAAAATTCTCTCATTTTTTAGCCCTATTCCTCTCACAAACTCTCCCAAATTCTTCCCAAAATCTCCCAATATCCCTCTTCCAAAATCATCCAAATTCATAGGGCTTCAAGTTCTTTTATTGCAGTTCAAGTCTCAAGGTGATTTCCTAACTTTCTTCAAGTCTTCTCTACCTATTTCAAGACCTTAAGGCATGTGGATTCTTCATCCATGGGTTCTTTCACTCATGGAGCCCCAAACTCTTTTTACTCAATCCTTTAAAATTCAAGGTCAATTTCTTATGGGTACTTCTTATTACTCTTATTATTCATGATTTTTGTTGGGAATTATCTTTTATTCAATTAAGTTTCATGAATTCCTTTCAAGGGTTTATAATGATTAACTGTTTTATGATATTCAAGTTAAGAATGTTATGATTCCATGAAGTGCTATGAAGTTGATGCTTTTACAAGACTAATTTCATATTTCCATACCTATACTTAAATGATGATATAAATGATTGTGGTGGGTTGTTTGAGAATGATTTAAATAAATTATTTTCACTATATTTATGCATAGTCCTCTCGAGTTCTATGATTTAAAGATTACATGCACTAACCCACCCAATTTTCATATTAAGTTCTCTAATGAAGTATGATTTCCAAATGGTGAGAATTGAAATATATGCTATTTAAGTTTATGAAAGTTATAAAGTATCTATGAAACCCTCTTATGAATGTTAAGTTGGTGATACAAACACTTTTCACCAAAAGAATGGATCTTCTTGTGATAAGGACAATTCTCACTTGTTGGATCATATGTTTTATGAGCTAATCCTTATATGAAGATGACATATTTTAAAGGATCATGAATGTATACAATTATACTTATGTTTCTAATATATTTCGTGGGAATGACTTAGCAACGAATGAGGCATTGAAGTGGGGTTCGGTAAGGAAATCGTAGTAGCAATCACTTGTTTCATTAACTATGTGCCATTATAGAAGCCCTTCTAGGCTAGTCTAGTAGATCTACATAAGCCATATAATTGATGACAAATGTATCCTTAAGTTGACGGACTTCCACCCTGCAAGTGATCTCCTTGTGCCAATATAAGGGGTTATATTTGATTCCATATAGTAGCTCATATGGTCTATTAGGACCCCAAACATTGTACGACCCTATCGGGGCTTTAAAATTTACTCTTGGAAAGTTTTGGACCATGGTAACGCTCTATGGAAGCCGTCACCGTCCATGTTGAATTTGGAAATCCCTTATAATGTTCATAGAAAGTGCATAGTTACATGTTGGTTCTACTGAGCCTTGTCGGCAATGGGTGACAGTCCATCTTAATGGGACTTTGGGTATGACAAAAGTGGTATTAGAGCAGGTCGTCTTAGGGAGTCTACGAAGCTGTGTTTAAGTAGGGTCATGTTTATGAATATTTTGTGCACCACATTTATAAGAAGAAGGCTATGTGATATTTAGGAGAAGTCACTTTCTTTTCATTCTTTAGATCAGTCAATAGAGTCAAGCATTGAAGTTGGATTGTTTCTAACCTCTAAATCATTTTGTACAACAAGTATGTCAAAAACCAGGAAACACAAACGCAAATAGAAGGAGGTAGAAGTTGTGGTTGGTATACCCAGTTAGGTGAGACAACGAAATGAGGCTTAAGATGAGTCTCTGTCACAGACATGTCCAACTCCTCCAACTCCTGATGAACCAGGATGTAGTGAAAATTCTCCAAAACCATCTATCGATGCCACCGTGCAGGATCTGAGAAATGCAGTAAAACTCTTGACTTCTATAGTTGCTGCCAGGGTTAAATACAAGAAGGCCCTAGTTATAGATGCAAATTGTGCGAATAGGGCAGCTAGCACGAGGATACGTGACTTCTTACTTTGGACCCTCCATCCTTCACTGGGTTAGATCCTAATAAAGATCCACAAAACATTATTGATCAGATCCAACACACTTTCGATATTATGAATATGAGTGGTATAGAAGTTGTGGAGCTAGCATCATATAGATTGAAGGGTGTGGCTATATTGTGTTATGAAGCTTGAAAGCAATCTAAGGGTATAGATGCACCTCCAATTACCAAGAAGGAGTTCAATGAGGCATTTCTTGACCATTACTTGCCATTACAGATTCGAGAGGCCCATACAGATTAGTTCTTGAATCTCTACTGTAACACCCCACATTTTACATGTACTAATGCTATATAAATGAATCATGTTATGATTTCGTCAAATTAGCATCAATTCTTGAAAGTGCTTGAATTTCGTGATATGTGAGTCTAAATGCTTAAGAGGGTCAAGGGTACATATTTGTTGGTGTTAAATTGAGGATGTATCATCCCTAAGGTAAGTAAAATAATTGAGGTTATTGTATGACTTAATAATCTAGTAGGTGAGTCACCTACTTCTTAGCTTAAAATTGATAGCTAAACAGATATGGTGCTCGGTGCCAAATTTGTTCAAGTTCAATTAAGAATAAATTTGTGTTAATGATGTAACTTTGGCCCATGTTTAAGTAGCATAAATGGGACTTGTTTTCAGTCCAAGAAGAATTTAAAAATGTCCAATAAGTACACTACAAACAACTTGGCCATTTGGACCCAAAACAAACTAAGAATAAAGCTGAAAATTAGCAACAAAGGTCTATCATATTTAAGACCCAATTAAGCCCAATTTTGGAGGATAAGATGCTGCAATAATAGATCATTAATGGGTGTCATTATCAGATCAAAAGTGGAAGAAAAAGCTGGCCAATATTAATCTTTAAAAACGTGTTAAGTGCAACAGTAATTCATTCCACTAGGAAATAAAGTTTCAGCTTTCTTAAAGTATTTTATCTTCTCTGTAATTTACTTCACCAAGCTGCAAACTCAATTGACAAAGGCTTTTGAAGGGAATACAGAATATTTAAGGAAGAAGTAAGCAATTACAATTGTATTTAGTATGATTCCTTCATGAAAAACAAGAAGTATATGATAGTATCTTTGCTGGAAATTTGCTGGAAATT
>JAOTQJ010000072.1:18896700-18910304 GCA_025642045.1 Solanum sejunctum | reverse complement strand
AAGTAGAAGGACTAGATATGACTAGATATAACAAAATGAAATGTAAAAATAAAATAAAATGAAATGAAAAGAAAAATGAAATATGAAATATGAAATGAAAAATGAAATGTTTGGTAAGGGGACAGCAAGTGCGATTGACAGTAATTTACTAAGATAAAACTAACATATATATTCTAGGTAATGAGAGGATTATGATCCATACCCAATTAAAAAAATGATCAGATATGGTTTGTGAATTTTGATACTCATTTCCACTTGCTCTCCATCTCTTTCTCTTTGGCCCGTTTGTTTGAAATGCTCGGCTCCATCCATCTCTCTCTGGTGAGTCTGATATAAGTTGAGGTAAGTGTATTTTCATCTCTTTCTTTTCCTTCTCAGCTGATCCTTATAGTCTACCTATGTCTTTTTGCAAGTGTTTGTTCTGATAGAAATATAAGAATTTCATCTCTATCTTTCAAGGTATATGTAACAACTCAAGTCACCGGATATGTATTATAATCACTCCGAACACCAAATACTATTGAGTATTAGAAACAACAAGCAAGTAACAACTAGTGATTCTTAAAATGAAACTGAGAATGTTAACTGAAAAGGAAGAAGATCAGAAAAGATAGAGAGAGATAGAAAGGGGATGAGAAGCTCGGGCTAAGAAGGGAGATGAGAGGAATAGGCTCACTATTCAACCATTTCCATCATTCCCCAATCACATTCACTACCCTTTAGACGAAATCAGTCCATGCCTACTACTCAATTCGGATCCTAAGTTAACCTGGCCCTATTGCTTGTTCTCGGCCCAATAACTCGCATCAACCCAATAACTTGTATCAACCCAATAATTACTTGTATGACCTTGATATGCATATTGGGTTGGACTTGGTTCATAAAAATACTCTCATCCTCAATAAGAACCTTGTCTCAAGGTTCAAGTAAAGAAATTCTACCACAAAGGATTGTTAAGCTATACGTAGTCACGAAAACTTCCACAGGTGCAAAGGCCAATGGTTGGCAGATCCATTTGGATATCAGAAAGAAATCAATAGTCCCGTATGCACTAACAACACCATTGCATCTAATGTTGTTCACATAGCTTCTAAGAATGGACAAGAATGATACGTACTTTTCTGATACGAGTATAAACATAAATGCATGATATGCAATAGTTTTAACATGTCCAATGTGATGCATGGCACTAATCCAACTCCACATAATAGAGAACAAGCATACTTCCTTTTGAGAAAATCGAGCAACTTATTCTTGGAGAGTATTTGAAGGATTGGTATGAATTCTTTAACTGAAGTAGGTGTTGGTGATATATTGGCAGTGTTACCCCGAAGGTGCTGAAGAGAAGTTTTGCATGCTTTCTAGTGTGTAGCCTTGATCAGCCATGTTGGAGAAACATTTATAAAAAGCAAGTTGAAAATCTGTACTAGAAGTGATCCCCCATAATATATCAGCACACTCCCAATGTCAAACCACGAAATGTTCCTGTCAAAAATAATTGCAAGCCACCCCGTGGGACCAAATGAATCAAAGGAGCATAGGTCACCTCCCTCTCCAAAGAAATATGCTATTTTCCCATGCATTACAATACCTACTATTTCACCAATGGTACATATTGACCACAACTTAATGAACATGTCCACTAAGAGGCCAAAATATGTATAGGTGTTGTCAAAGCAGGTGAAAAGAAAACCCCCAGTTGGTCTTGTGAAGTTTTTGTTAATTGAGATACAAGTTGAACCTATCTCTTTTCAAAAGTGACATAGAGAGGAACAAACAACTTGTCACGCCCCGAGTCTACATCCTGGACGTGGCCGGCAATAAGGAACCATTGCTGGTCTCCAAGTGAACTACTTGGCCTGGCTCATTTGCTCAGCGAAAGGCTTAAACAATAATAAGAAAAAGGTTGCAAGTAAACCAAACACTAGATTCATGTCTGAAGATATAATAAAATAGACCAACTAAGAATTCATCAATCTGAAAGAATACTAAAACAATGTCAATAAATCAATGAAGTCTCTACAGTCATGACTAGAGAATCGGTACCATGACATGCCACGGCTACCCCAAACTACAAGAAAGTAACTGAAACAGAAACTATTAACATCTAAAGGCATCTGCCTGCAAAGAGGTCTCACCATTGGGTAGGTAGAAAACCTAAATTGCCCAGTATAGGGCTACTGAGGAGCTCTATCACCTGTGTCTACATCATAAAATGATGCAGGCCCAAAGGATGTTAGTACATGGAATGTTAGGTATATAAAATGGCCAAAATAGGAGAACTCAAGATAACAGTCTCAAGTCAAAATTCTAATGTAGAAATAAGTTAAAATATAAGTAAAGCATTCTAGCGAAATATCTAATTTGATGCAAAAAATAAATGCAATTCTGTCTATATCTAAAAATCATATATACTATAGCTTAGGGAGGTTTTCTAACGGAAAACCATCACTATGAGCTTCGTGATGATACAACATATTTACCCACATTGCCAGGACCATCCCATACTTTGCTGGGGTAAGGGATGAAGTGTTATGAATCCGTATAAACTGGGCCACCTTGGTGCATAAGAGGAGTTGTACATCTGGTACAATCCTATCCTATGGTGGCTACGAAGTTTCTGGGGTTGGAGTTATCAAACTCGTACCCACCTTAGTGCTCAATACTACTCGCAAAAGATGTATTGTGCTCAATAGATGTAAAAATGTCCCACTTTAGGGGTAAACTGAAAATATACTGTTTGGAGCCTTGACTCTATATGTTTTCTTAAACTAACTTTTTTGAACGTGTTTCATAAATTAATCTCAAGAGAATCTTTATTTCAACTGTATATAAGTCTGGTTAATTACTTGTAGTAAACTGATCATTTTTCAAGGCAAGTAAAGCATGCTAGGGAAATAGTTCTTAATCATTCATGATTCTTGTAATTGTAATAAACTTCATGACTTAAAGATACATGCTCAACAATGAAATTCTGAGAATAGGAATAGTAATTTCAGTAAAATTTACATGAGAAAACCTTAATATATCACAATACTTCATAGTAATGAAACTAACTTGGTTTTTGGCTAAATTTTGTTCAATGAACATGGAATAACTTCAAAAATAGAATTTTAGATGGCCTTACACACTTGGGCATTAGTTTTCCTGGAAATTCACAGAGACTAGTCAAACCCTAACCCTTCTTTCTTTCCCTAACTATTGTTTCTAAATGAATTTCGTGAAAAAGTAAAACTAATTATGTAGATTATAGAATTATAGGTGAAAACTACTTCAAAATGACATGGAATTGGACTAGGATGGTTGGACAAATTTCTGGAATTTCCTTCAAAAAATTTTAAAATTTTTGAACTTTGAGGGACCAAGTCCGCGATGCGGACCTGGTGCTCACATGTGCTTTTTTTGTCAAAAATTTTTTGAGCAAGTTTTTCAATCCCCGTTAAATTTTTTTTAAAAAATATAAGTCTAAGTCTGTGACCAAGGCATGTTGCAGTCCTGACGCATACTCACACTATTTCGATTTTTGGATCAAAAAATTATTTTTTGTGGGGTTGCTCTAAAATTCGAATGAGATCATTTTCCCACTCAATATTTCTTGTTGATTGCATATCCGACCTTAGATTTTCCATACAAGCATAGGAAGATGCATTATGCTCATATCTCTCTTCTAGGGGTATTTTGATAATTTTCTTGAGCGTTTACAATATCTCCCCCTTGGGATCATTCGTCGTTGAATGATAATGATGTTATGAATTAACTCAAAGCATACAAGGTTATTCAAACTAGAACACATGCAAATCTTCGATATCAAGAGTTGAAATTTACCTTAAAGGTCATCATTGTGGGACACAAACAAGTGCGGATATTTTGATTTCATATCTTCTTCTGCTTTCTATGTAGCTTTCTCAGTGAGTTGATTTCTCTATAGCATTTCAATCGAAGCAATCTCTTTGGTTCTCAACTTATGAACTTGGCGGTCAAGAATTTGATTTGGAATCTCTTTATAGGATAAACTATCTTTAATCCTAATACTCTCAACAGGAATAACTAGGGAGGGATCTCCCAAGCATTTCTTACGCATGGAAACATGGAATACTAGATGTATATCACCCAACTCTACTGGTAACTCCAACTCATATGCAACATTGCCTATTCTTCTTACAATCTGATAAGGATCGATATACCATTGACTCAGCTTTCCTTTCCTTCCAAATCTAATGACACCCTTCATAGGTGAAACTTTCAAGTATGCTCAATCATTTACCTCAAACTCAAAGTCCCTTCTAACATCGGTGTATGACATTTGGTGGCTTTGCGTGGTTTTCAACCTCTCTTGAATGATTTTCACCTTATCCATGGCCTGGTGAGTCAAGTCAGGCCCTATCAATATAGCTTCACCAACCACAAACCAACCAATAGGTGATCTACAATTTCGCCCAGGATAGGCCTCATATGGAGCCTTCTGTATGCTAGACTGGAAATTGTTATTGTAAGATAATTCAATCAAGGGTAGATGATCATCCCAGTTACCTTTGAAGTCTATGACACATACCCTCAACATGTCCTCAAAAGTCTGTATGGTTCGCTTTTCCTGCCCATTTATCTAAGGACGAAAAGTTGTATTAAGGTTCACCTTCGTGCCAAGCCCTTTCTGAGGAACTTCCAAAATTGTGTTGTGAATTAGGCTCCTCTATCTGAAATTATGGATAATGGAACTCCATGCAACCTAATAGTTTCTTAGATGTATAGTCTAGCATAATCCTCTACGGTGTCAGTTGTCTTAACTGGTAGTAAATGAGCTAATTTGGTTATTATGTCCACTATAACCTAGATAGAATCATGATGTATGCAAAACCGCAGTTATCTAGTTACAAAATCCATGTTAATCATCTCCTACTTCCACTCAGGGATGTCTATATTTTGAGCCACACCACCAAGGCCTCTGATATTCTACCTTGACTTGTTCGCAATTTGGACATCTTGACACAAACTTGGCAATGTCTCTTTTCATACCACTCCACTAATATATATCTTGTAAATCTTTGTACAGCCCAGATAAAAAGAGTATCTGGTACCATGGGCTTCCACTAATATTCTATCTAGAAGGCCATTCACATCAAGAACACATAATCTATCTTGATACCTTAGCATCTCATATCCCTTTTTTGCAAAACCTAATACTTTATGCTTCTACACATCTTCTTTCAATTGGAGAAGAATAGGATCCCGATCTTGCTTTTCGTTTACCTTTACAACAAATGAAGACTCAACCCAATTTAGGACAACTATATCTCCCTCATCTGTATTAGCAGGCTAGACCCCTAAACGTGTAAGCCTATGCACTTCTTTTGCCAACTCTCTCTTCTCATCCTCAATATGAGTGGTGCTCTCCATGGATACCCTATTAAGAGCATCAACAACTACATTATCTTTACCTGGGTGATAAAGGATGCTCATGTAGTAGTCTTTCAGCAACTCTAACCATCTCCTTTGCCTCAGGTTTAACTCCTTCTGACTGAATACATATTGCACTCCACATGCCCACCGTAGAGATAGTGTCTCCAAATTTTAAGAGCAAACACCACTGTAACAAGGTCGAGATCATAAGTTGGATAGTTATTCTCGTGAGTCTTAAATTGTCTGAAGGCATATACTATCATCTTGCCTTTCTGTACTAGCACATACCCTAAGCCAACTCTGGAAGTATCACAGTATATAACAAATCCATATGTTCCTTCTGGTAGGGACAAAATCAGAGATATAGTCAGCCTAGTTTTCAACTCCTGAAAATTCTTCTCATAAGCCTTTGACCATTAGAATTTAACTTTCTTCTGGGTCAACTTGGTCAAGAGAGCTAATATAGATGAGAAACCTTCTACAAAGCACCTGTAATAACCGATCAAACCCAAGAAACTTCTTATCTCTATTAGAGTTATCGGTCTTGGCTAGTTCTTCACTACCTCAATCTTTTAGGAATCAACTCTAATACCTACTCTTGATATAATATTGCCTATAAATGCCACAGATGTTAACCAAAATTCACATTTGGAAAACTTGGCATACAACTGATGGTCTTTAAGGGTCCAGCCTAAGATGGTCAGTATGTTCCGCCTCACTTTTGGAGTAGATTAACATGTCATCAATGAACACAATGACAAATATATCTATTGCCTCAATACTCGATTCATAAGGTCCACGAAAGCTACAGGGGAATTAGTCAGGCCAAATGACATGACCAAAATTCATAGTGTCCATATCGAGTTTTGAAAGCTGTCTTTGGGATATCACTTTCTCTGATTTTCAACTGATGATAGCTAGATCTGAGATCTATTTTAGAGAAACAAGTAGCACCTTGAAGTTGGTCAAATAGGTCGTCAATTCTAGGAAGGGGATATTTGTTCTTTACAGTGACCTTATTTAACTGATAGTAGTCTATGCACATTCTGAGGGAACCATCCTTCTTTTGCACAAATAGGACTGGGGCACCGCAAGATAAGATACAACAACAACATACCCTAGTGCCTTAGAAGGCTCCCGCTCATTGCGGGGTGAGGGGGGATCGAATGTACGCAGCCTAACCCCTATGTTTAAAAACATAAAGTGGTTATTTCCAGATGATCCATGAGGAGCGTCGAAAATTGAATCGACTAACTTCTACTTCACAAATGAAAAAAGCGCAGATAGTTTAAAGAGCCATTTTGCTTTATTCCATCATACTCCAAGGCCAAAAAAATAGTCCATCTTTGGCACTATCCGAGATTTATGGAAAATCGCAAGATGAGATATTAGGTCTTATTAAACCTTTTTCCAAAAGATCTTTTAACTGCTCCTTTAAGTCTTTAAATTCTGTTGGGGCCATTCTATATGGTGGAATTGATATAGGTTGGGTTTCTGGAAAGAAATCTATCCCGAAGTCTATCTCCCTATCAAGAAGGACTCCAAGTAGATTGTTAGGAAAGACTTAAGGAAATTCGTTTATGATTGGGACAGATTAGAGAGATGGTGTCTTAGCACCAAAATCTTTAACTCTGACTATATAGTAAATACACGCCTTGGAGATTAAATTTCTAGCCTTAAGGTATGAGATGAAATGACCCCTAGACACAACTGAACTACCCTTCCACTCTAAGACTGGTTCCTTTGGAAACTGAAACTTGACAACTCTACTTCTATAATCAATAGAAGCATAGCAAGCATGAAGTCAGTCCATGTGTAGGATAACATCGAAGTTGACCATGTCTAACTCAACTAGATCCACTAAAATATCTTTATAGTAGACTGAGATAGGACAATCTCTATAGACTATTTGAGCTAGAATAGACTTACCCACAGGAGTGGATACACTTAAGGTCTCATGAAGATGTTCAAGACTGATTTCAAACTTCATAGCTATGTAAGGAGTCACAAAAGATAGAGTAGCACCTGGGACTAGTAATGCATAAAAATCATGAGTAAAGACTTTAAGCATACCAGTGATTACCTCTGGCGAATTCTCTTGATCTTGGAGGTTGGCCATAGCATACAAATGGTTTGCACCTCTACCTACCCCTAAAGTAGTATCCCGAGGAGTCATTTTGCCTACTAGTGCTGATGAAGATAACTGAGCCCTATGGCCTCCCTGATTCTGTCTTCCCATTAGGCACTCCTTTAGGAAGTGACTCATCTGTCCACAAATGAAGCAACCATTAGTACCCATAAGACACTCTCCAGGATGGAACTTGCCATACTTGCCATACAATGGATAGTGAGAAGATCGTGGAGCCACACTCTTTTGTTACTGGGTGTCTTGGGATCTAAAATTCTGGGACCTTTGTTCATATCGAACCTTTGGTGCAGGTGCATTAGCAGATGATGGAGCTGTCCCAAATGACCCTGACTAAGGTTGGCGGCTCCCGTTCCTAGTCCTTCTCTCCCCTATCTCTTGACTGGATGTCTTAGCCCTCTTATTGTGAAACTCCTCCGCGCCCCTCAGCTTCTCCTTCTCAACCTGTTGCATGCATGTCATTAGCCTGGCTATATCTATGTCTTGTCTTGGTATATCTACCCTGCATTCCTTGTTAGTTACTCAGGAAAGCCCAACCACGAACAAACTCATCCTACTTCTCCTCTCGGCTACCATATTTAAGGCATAGCGGTACAGTTGAGTAAATTTAAGATTGTACTCCTGCACACTAATAGACTCCTGCTTCAAGTTCAAAAATTCTCTTACTTTCAATTTCTTTATCTCACATGGGAAGAAATGACCCAGGAAGGCCTTCTCAAACACATCCCAATTTAAGAGTGGTGAACCTTCTCCCCTATTCTTCTTCTATTGATCATACCATACTCTTGCCACCCCCTTAAGCCGGTAAGCAGCTAACTCCACACACTTTATATCAATACGTTCATAAGCTAGAACACTTTTTGCAACTCATAAATAAAGTTTTTTGGATCCTCATTCAGTGTTAACCCCATGAACTCTAGTAGGTTCATCCTAAGAACTAGTGAATCCTAGAAGTGTCGAGAGCATCCTGTCTACCTGCTCTTTGTTGAGCCCCTGGTATTATCACAACCTAAGTTAGAGTATGAATGGCCTGTCTAAGCTCCGAATTAGAGATATCAGCTTGTGGTGGCTGCTCAGCAGGCATTGCTGGGCCTCTTGGCCCCTTAGGAACTTATGGCTCAACCTAATTCACATTCTATTTAGCATGGCGTACTCTACCCCTAGCTTGATGCCCAATTGATCTTTTAGATGGCATGATCTGAAAACAAAACATGAATGTATAAGTTAGAAGGGATTTAATTAGAGTTAAACTCTGAAGCACGAAATGGAATACTATAAAAGGTTAACACTTCCTAATGTCATGTAGCCTCCCCGTTATGGATGTGGTGCACTTTAGACCAATAATAAGGACTCTACTATACACGGCTTCATAGACACCCTAGGATACTTGAATTATGGGCTGTGATACCAAGTTTGTCACACCTAGAGTCTATATCCTGGACGTGGCTGGCACTCAAGAACCATTGCTGGTCCTCAAGAGAACACTTGGCCTGGCTACTTTGCTCAGCGAAAGACTTAAACAATAATAATTAAAAAAAGGTTGGAAGTAAACCAAATACTAAATTCATGTCTAAAGTTATAATAAAACTGACCAACTTAGAATTCAACAATATGAAATAATACTAAAACAGTATCAATCAGTCTATGAAGCCTCTACTAGTCATCACTAGAGAATGGGTACCGTGACATGTCATGGCTACCCCAAACTACAAAAAACTAACTGAAACAGAAACCATTAACATCTGCGGGCCTCTAACTGCAAAGAGGTCTCACCACTGGATAGGAAGAAAACCTGAGTTGCTCGGGATAGGCCTACTGAGGAGCTCTGTCACCTGTGTCTGCATCATAAAATGATGCAGGCCTAAAGGACGTCAGTAGGTGGAATATATGGTATATAAAATAGCTAAAACAGAGAACTCAAGATAACAAGCTCAAGTCAAAATTCTAATATATAAATAAGTTAAAACATAAGTAAAGCATTATAGCAAAATATTTGATTTGATGCAAAAAATAGATGCAATTTTGTCTGTGTCTAAAAATCATGTATACTATAGCTTGGGGAGGTTTTCTAACTAACAACCATCACTATAAGCTTTATGATGATATAATGTATTTACCCATATTGCCAGGGCCATCCAATACCTTGCTAGGGTAAGGGATGAAGTGTTGTGGATCCATATTAATTGAGCCACCTCAGTGGCATAAGAGGAGTTGTACATCTGGTACAATCCTATCCTACGGTGGCTACATAGTTTTTGGGGTTGGAGTTATCAAACTCGTACCCACCTCGATGCTCAATACTACTTCCAAAACATGCATTGTGCTCAATAGTTGTAAAAATGTCCCACTTTAGGGGCAAACTAAAAATATACTGTTTGGAGCCTTGGCTCTATATGTTTTCTTATACTGGCTTTTCTAAACATGTTTTATAAATCAATCTCTAGAGAATCTTTATTTCAACTGTATATAAGTCTGGTTAAGTGATTTTAGTAAATTGATCACTTTTCAATACATGTAAAACATGCTAGGGAAATAATTCTCAATCATTCATGATTCATGTAACGGTTACATGTTCAACAATGAAATTCTGAGAATAGGAATAGTAATTTCAATAAAATTTACATGAGAAAAACTTAATATATCACAGTACTTCACAGGAATAAAACTGACTTAGTTCTTGGCTAAATTTCTTTCTAAGAACATGGAATAACTTCAAAATAGAATTTTAGATGGCCTTAAATACATGGGCACAAATTTTCTTGGAAATTCGCATAGACTAGTCAAACCCTAACCCTTCTTTCTCTTTCTAATTATTGTTTCTGAATGAAGTTCGTGAAAAAGTGAAAGGAATTGTGTAGATTATAGAATTCTAGGGTGAAAACGACTTTAAAATGATAGCGTATTGGTCTAGAATGGTTGGAAAAATGTGTAGAATTCCCCTCGAATAATTTTAAAATTTTTGAACTTTGAGGGACCAAGTCTGCGACGCGGACCTAGCGTGCCCATGTGCTTTTTCTATCAAACATTTCCCAAATGAGTTTTCCAATTCTCGTCAAAATTTTTCAAAAAAATATAAGTCTGGGTCTGCGGCCCTAATGCATACTCACACTATTTCAATTTTTGGATCAAAAAATTATTTTTCGATCTGATTGCTCTAAAATTTGAACGAGGTCATTCTCCCACTCAATTTTTTATGCTGATCACATATTCGGCCTCAGATTTGCCATTCAAGCATGGAAAGATGCGTTATTCCCATATATCTCTTCTAAGGGTATTTTGATAATATCTTTGGGTATTACACAACTCTTCTTCGACATCACGAGAAGATTGTGAGCCCTCCTTTTGTAACTCGACATTATTGTCTTCAATTATTATTAGTGATACTCCATTAATCTCCACACCAACTATTCTATTTTCAGTTATCCCCACAATGTAAGACTTTCAAGACAATTAGCAACCGGGATCCCACACTAGAGTTGTCGAGTTTCACATATGGAATAAAGCAACGCATGGTAGTAGATCCAAGCAATTATAGAGGATCCACGTTCATTTTATTTGTATAACCTTTTGGAGCCATGGAGTTTAAACATACCCCTAGATCCTATACACTAAGATACATTGAAGTTCCATGAATCGATATAATAGAGAAGTTCACACAAGGATCAAATAGAAATTGAGAAAAGATTTTGTAAACATTGAACTCATTTGTAGATTTTCCATGTCTCACAACAAGAAGCATATCATATCCAAGTAAACAATTTATCATCTCGACATCTTACTAAATTCCAGTCTCTCTTCCCATGTTTATCTAACTCAAATGATTTTCAAAAGCTATAGCATTTATGAATCCAGACCAGTCCCCTTTAAATTAAACTATGGCATAACCAGTGTGACCTCTAAAGCTCCATAAAGGTCGAATTTTCACTGGATTAAACCTTTCTCAGTCCACATCTTTTTTAGATTTGTTCTACTTTTGCCTACATACTTTCCTTCCTGATATTCAACTGGGACATTGGCTACTATTCCCATCTATGGAAAAGCTATTGGATCATCATTCGCCTTATTAGATGCTAGGAGAGATTGAGAACTATTCCTTGAGTCTGTGCTCCCACTTTCCTCTAATCTTCTATGAGACATGTTCGACCCATGATAAGGTTAAAAGCTAAATACTAGTTTGTGTTTTGTTGATAACCAAACTAAACTCGAGATAACCAAAAATACTTGCCAAAGGGAATCAAAATACACTAGGAACAAAAATGTTTACACATAATGATGAGTAAGACAGAATAGAAGACTTCATTTTCAAATCTAGCTTCTTGTGTTATTGCTATTACTTGCCTTGCTTTATCAAGTGATTCAGCAACTCTCCATCACTAGAAACTTTCTCACTTTGTGATCAAATCTTCTTTTTCAGCATAACTTACCCAAGATCTTATTCACCAAAATAGCGGAAATATGTAATCTCTACTTAATGAAGTCAACCTCAATGAAAGCAGTAGCTCCAACAGAACTAATATATATTTTTTTTCTAAAAGTTCAAGAGAATTTGAATATATCCCAAACAAACGCACTCAACTTAGTTATCATTTACACATATATATTCATCAATATAATATGTGTAAAGGTTGGTCTATGAGTCCAGTTACTTTGCCAATATTTCAACCTCTACAAAACACACCACATCAAAATGAGGATTATCTATGGAACAAAAAATGCTAGAGATGGTCAAAGGAAGCACAAGCAACAATCAAGGTGAACGTGCATTTTTTTTCTTTAACAGTCAAGAACGTGAATTTTGACAGTTTTTTGTGCTTTCTTTGACCATCTCTAGCATTTATTTTGTTCAATAGACAATCCTCATTTTTGGGTGGACGGTTTTGTAGAGGTTGAAAAATTGGCAAAGTAATTAGACTAACAGACCAACCTTTACACATAATATATCGATGAATATATGTGTAAATGATAACTAAGTTGAGTGAATTTATGTGGGCTATATACAAATTTTCTTGAACTTTTAGAAACAAAATATACATTAGTTCTGTTGGAGCTACTGCTTTCATGGAGTTTGACTTCATCAAGTAGAGATTACATATTTTCGCTATTTTGGTAAATAAGATCTTGAGTAAGTTGTGCTGAAAAAGAAGATTGTATCACAAAGTGAGGAAGTTTCTGAGTGATGAAGAGTTGTTAAATCACTTGATAGAGTAAGGCAAGTAATAGAAATAATACAAGAAGCTAGATTTGAAAATGGAGTCTTCTATTTTATGGGTCTTACTTGTCATTGTGTGTAAATGTTTTTGTTCCTAATGCATTTCGATTCCCTTTGGCAAGTATTCTTGTTTAGCTTGAGTTTAGCATGTGGAAAGTAGAAGAACTGACTCAAGGAATAGTTCTCAACCTCTCCTAGCATCTAGTAAGGCGAATGATGATCCAATAGTTTTCCAGGGATGGGAATAGTAGCCAATGTCCCTGTTGAATATCAGGAAGGGAAGTATATAGGTAAAAGCGGAACAGATCTAAAAAAGATGTGGACTGAGAAAGGGTTTAATCTAGTGAAGGTACAGTATTTGTGGAGCTTTTGGGGTCATATTAGTTACGCCATAGTTGAATTTAAAGGGGACTGGTCGGGATTCATGAATACTTTAGCGCTTGAAAAAGCATTTGAGTTAGATAAACATGGGAAGAGAGATCGAAATTCTTAAGTCATTTTCTGGAATACAAGAAAAATCATTATTAAGTCAGTGTCACGACCCAATCCTAGGGCCTAGATGTACATAACGAATGAAACATTTGAAGACAACCCAAACTGTCATGCCCCAAGTCCCAATAGGGCGGATTGGCACCCGTTGCCGATGAGGCTCGGGAGAACCAATCTGTAACTATGCTCGGTATATACATATTATAAGGGATTTCTACCTTTAACATACCTTAAAGTATATGGACAATGATAGCAAGCCGAAAGAAAAATGCATACGACTAGGCCATTGGGGCCACACTGTCTAAAGTATGAGATATAACTATACTTTAATTTACATAGTCTACAAAGCCTCTAAATAATAGG
>JAOTQJ010000072.1:18882764-18896600 GCA_025642045.1 Solanum sejunctum | reverse complement strand
TTTCCTTCTTCCTCTCCTTCTCTTCTTCCCTTCTTCAAAGTATATCTATATGCTTACAAGATAAGAGCAAAAGTTCTCCATTTTTTTGAACTAAGGGGGGTATATATAGAGACTAAACTTATTAAAATTGCACCCTAAGGGCTTCTAGTTAACCCATTGTTCAATTAGGTCCCCAAACTTTTCTAGTTTAATCTAATTGAGGACTCCTAACTCCATCTTAAAATATACGCTCCAAGTATAATTAAGCACCGCGAACTTACTTAATTTAAATTATGTCATGTTCGTCATAACTTTTCTAATTGAACGATTTACTTCGATTAAATTAATTACGGGATCTAACAATAAGCTAAATCAAATGATGTACATTGAGTTTATTTTGTAACTCTTATTGATATAGAGCGATTGATTTAGTTATGAATAAATTACTGATTTATAGATTGTGATATCCAAAGACCGACATGAGTATTTATTTGATTCGATTAAGTCTTTCAAATAATTGAGTGAGTGATGAGACCAAGTGATTCACTTGAGAATCAACAATGATTTATAACTGCCTTGCGAATTTTTTAGCCTCATAAAATATAATTGGTAGGTTATTAACTTCTTAAGATATATAATTCATAAACTAAACATATCTTTTATAAGACATAACTATAGTAAATTTCGTTTTATAAGATATAGCTTGTGGTTATAAACTTCATGAGATATAATGCTTTTGTTTGGGCTATGACTCATGTTCTAGTCAAAAGCACATGGCCTAATCCTATCCAATCTTATTTGAAAAAAAATTAGAATTTTAGTTTTATTTATAGATAATAGTTGGTACTTTATCTTAAAATCAAAACCAACTCCAAAAAGCAAATTGTGTAAGATTTTTCTTTCGATACATTGTACACTCTTTTATATAATAAATTGGTATTTTCTTCTTATGAATATAAGTCAATTAATCGAATCATAATAAATTATTATATCTCTTATAGTATATTACTTATTAATCTTCTCACTCATTATCTATCAAAGTTTGTTTTGTTAATATTTACATGACATTTAATTATTTGTCCTAACAATTCTGACACTGAACTTATACTTTATAAGATATAACTCGTGTCGTCCAGATTTTCTCTTTCTGTGCGTTATGATTTTATTTTTATTTTTCATGTCAAGATTATTTTTGCCTATTTTTTATTGTGCAGAGTTTTGAAACCATGCAAAATGACCCATAATTGCAAAAGCAGACGTACTTTTTTAATGGGCCCATCAGCATGCTCTCTATCCAGTTGAATGAAAAGCGAAAGTCCATTTAAAGAACATACGCCGCAATCACATAGTTAGATAACTTATAATGACATACATATAAAACAAAAGACAATTAGGAAAATAGGCAGAGTGAGGCTTTTGATCTCCACGACCAAACAGAAATGACTCAATTCAGAAACTTCACTTGGACTTGAATGGGATTGCCCTGATCACAACTTGGTGGTATAAAGCCGCTAGAGCCGCCCCAATGAATGGTCCGACCCAGAATATCCACTGTACCAGCGACAAATAATCACACGTTACAAAATGTAATTAAAAGTTAGGGAAATAGAGGAAAGAAAGTTATTAAGGTAAACAGGTACGTGGTCATTCCATGCGTGTTCCTTGTTATAGATGATGGCTGCGCCAAGACTCCTAGCTGGGTTAATACCAGTTCCAGTAATTGGGATTGTAGCCAAGTGCACAAGGAACACCGCAAATCCAATAGGCAATGGTGCCAAGATCTGTGTGTACAATATATATCAAAATTAGACCAATAATCATCAAATTGATTTCTACCAACACACATTGCAGTACTTACAGGGACATGAGAATCTCGGGCGCTACGCTTGGCATCGGTGGCTGAGAAAACAGTGTAGACGAGAACAAATGTACCGATTATTTCAGCGCCCAGGCCATCACCCTTTGTGTAACCGACATTTACGACATTGGCTCCGCCACCCTTAGTTTCGTAGAGTGTCTTTCCGAACGCTTTGACAACACCAGCACCGCAGATGGCTCCAAGGCATTGCATCACCATGTAGAATATTGCCCTTGTCAACGACAATTTCCTCGCCAAGAAAAGCCCAAAAGTCACTGCTGGATTTATGTGGCCCCCTTCACAACAACCAAAGAGTTTTTAAAGAAGACAAGGATTGTTTTTTAAACAATTAAAAGAAATAGGTGATTCCTTTAGTACCTGAAATGCCTGCAGTGCAATAGACTAAGGCAAAGATCATGCCACCGAAAGCCCAAGCAATGCCTTGAATTCCAACGGTTGAACATTTGGAATCGGATTTGGAGACACCCATTACGGTTAAAACAGTAATATAAAGGAAGAGGAAAGTGGCGACGAATTCAGCAATTCCAGCGCGATAGAAAGACCAGGACATCAATTCCCCTGGCTCAAACAAGGGAGTTGGTGGTGGCTCCTTGTAATCCTTGTCTTGACTCTGTGCTGCTGTCCCAATTGCTTGTCTCTCTGAGTATTTGTTAGCTCCCAATCTCACATCCTCTTCTCTGTGCTCCATTTCTCTCTAATTAATGATCAACAAAAACACAAGTAGCCTCAATTCCTATAACAAAAGAAATAATTTACAATTGATGGAAGTGAATAAGTGAAGGAAGAGGCTGAGTTTATATTTGCAATTTTGTGTAGGCTAAGGGGCCCCGAGCATTAATGGTTTATGTTTCATTATAATTGTGACCGACCATTCATAATTCAGCATTATTCTTCTCATGCGGATCACTACAAAATATTGTTGTTTTGTCTTTTTTGAAAAAATGGTACTATTGTGGAAGGAGACGTTGTATTTAGAATTTGACAGTGTTTATGTACTGTAGATTGCATAATTAGATCCTACGTGGCACAGGGATGTCCATATGACTAACAACATTCATTTGATAATGGGACCAGTCGGCCACCGCCCAATTTGGTTATGTGGTGGACAGGGAAATAAGGCTACGGTCATTTCTGATTGTTCCTGCGGCCAAACTTTTACCAGACTTGCACTTCTTTCGGTGACTATGACTTGAGTGAGCACTAGGCCGGATTAAAATTAAAATCAAAATTAAATTAATTTAATTCAATTTTTAAAAGTTAAATTAATTTAATTATTATATATATTTATCGATTTGATTATATAGCTTAGTTCAGCTATTCGGTTGTCAATTATACATAAAAATAAAAATAATGATATATTTAAAATGGAAAAAAAATAACAACGATTTATTCAAAACAAAAAATAGTTAAAATGACTGATATTATAAAATTTTCAATCATTAGATTTAGTATGAAAAATTTTCAAAATTTATCATTTTGACCTAGAAGAAAAAGTTAGTGACGTTCTAGTCCCTCCAAAAATTATTATAGACATTCATATATATGAAATTAATAAGATAAATGTTCTCGGTTTGAGCATTTATACTCTCATAGTAGATTAAAAAATGAAAATGATTTTCATAAATAATGCATTAGGTATGAAAATTATTTTTATAAATAATGTATTAGGTATGTATTAGGTTTTTCCGAACAAATCCAAACTCAAATCAAATACTATCCGTTTTTAAAAAACTAAAACTAAACCAAAATAAAATCGATTTGGTTGGATCGATTTTTATCCAAACCGTGAATTCCCCTAGTTAACACTTAACATCCTGCACCCTTTCCTTTTTAATCCGTCTAAAAAAATTGTTATTTTATTCTAAGTGAAAATAATTTAACCATAAAATTTCTCTTTTACCTTTAGTAAAATGATTCTCGACCACACAAATATTTCAGAATTATTTTGAATCATAAGTTTCAAAAGTGTTACTTCTTTTCTTAAACGTCGTACCAAATCAAAGGATACTACATTTACATATAATACCCCCTCCATCTCATATTATATAAATTTTTTGCGCTTTTTTCAAGGTTCAAAATATTTGAATTGTTCAAAGTTCAAGGTTCAAGGTGAATTTTTGAAACTTTTTTCATATTTACTCTTTCATTTATTGATCTATTATATTTACTAGGACATAAATTATATACATATTTATAATTTTACAAAGAACAATATTATAAAGTATAATATAAATTTTGTCTTTAAATATTTTTCTTAATATATGTGCATTAATTCAGAGTATCATTTTATAAGTGATATAAATATGTGTTCTTTTTAACTCTTTATTCAAAGCTTGGTATTTCTTTTCTTTTTTTTTTCTCTGTATATAAGAGATCAGAACGCAAACATCACTAATAAATTTCTGTTTCTATGATAATCTAAGAATTGAACGGAACGTGCAAAGACCAATTAGTTCTGCATCTTGTTTCTATTACAAGTAAAATTGTTTTTTAGATTGAAATCTTTCTTCACTTTTATTGGTTTACTATTTCAAAATATACTTTTTTCAAAAAAAAAAATCTGTTACTAAATATCAATTAATAAAAATAATTTAATAAATAATCATGTTAATAATTATTTTGTTCATAAATATACTAATTTTAAATGTAATAACTAAAAGTAAACGGAGAAGTAAAATTATTTTTTAGATTGAAAAAATATTTTTTTCAAAAAAAAATCTAATACTAAATATTAATTAATAAAAATAATTTGGTAAATAATTATGTTAATTATTATTTTGTTAAAATATATATTAATTTTAAATGTAACAAGTAAAAATAAACGAAAAAGTAATATTTTTGTTTTTATTATTATTATTACTCTCCTAGTCTTATTTTATGTAATAATTTTTATTTGTTTAATATATATCAAAAAATATCATCTTAATATAAGTTAAAAAAATTTAATTTTAAAATTCTCAATTTATTCTCAATGAAATAATTTATCATTTCGAAAATGCATAAAAATTATTTTAAACCTTAGATTTTAAAAGTCCTTTTTAAAGTAAGTTCTTTGTTTTCAATGTCGGTATTTTTTGTGAATAGTAAAAGATCACGTTTTGCTTGTATTTAACTTGGAGGGACACATGGCCAAAGGTTGTCCGTTTCATTTTGCAAATGCCCAAATTCGCTGCACTTAGGTAAAGATACAGAAATCAGATTTCAGAAGATTGTGGAAACTGCAAACTTTCACCTAGCATGATAGTGGTTGTAGCCAATTTTGTCAACCATGTGCCTAGTGTTATCCCCTTTGTATTCAAAAAATAACAAAAATAGTAAAAAAAATTAAATAAAATCTTAGTCCGCAGAATATATTATGTGTTCTTAAAAAAATTAATCTTCTTATTATATTTGAGGTCAAGAATTATTTCCTTCCAAAATAGAATAAATTAACTATTACACATGTAGTGGTACCTCAAACTTCTATAATTTCGATGAACTCAAAAGTCAACAGATCACACATAGATTCAATTTTTTATTTATAAGAAAATATATGCAAACAGAAGAAGAATTTGATGTCCGAAAACTGTGGAAAGGGTGTCTATTTATGGGGAATATTGGGTGCGAGTTCACCTATTCAGAATAAGCATGGTATTATTTGGGAATGACTGCATCTGTTCTAAGGAAATTTACGCGTGAAAATTAAAAGTCTGTTAAACTGACTAATTTCGCGTATTAACTTAATTAATAAATAATTTATAAATTAATTTAATTAATAAATAATTTACAAATTAATTATTTACTTAGTAATTCATAAATAAAATATGAAAAAGAAATTTTTGAGATTGATTAAATAAAATTTATCTAAAAAATTTATCAATTAATCACATCATTTGCCAAAGCTAAAGCCTTAGTCGTAGCCGTAGACGATAACGATGGTTGAGGAGGTACCCTTTACTTGATTTTTTAAGAGTTAGAGAAAATATTTTCTAATATAAGGACAATATTTTTTTCTCTATTTACTGATGAGAGCAAAATGACTCATCATTTCCCTTTAATTGGTTCCCCCATATTTTTCTTTGTCTTTCCATTTTCATTTTCCTTCATTTTCATTCTCGAATTCACACTCATTACTTAAACCCAACAATTACCCATATGAATGGGGAATGACTATTGTTAATAACATATCTTATCATCATCGTATATATTATTAAAAATAAGAAGTTCCAAAATGCAAAGTTGGATTACCATTTTATCCTTATATTAGATAAAAAATTTATAAAATATCTATTTATATATAAAAGTAAAATCACTCTTGTAGAATTTTCAGCTGAATTAATTACAAATTGTTTTTTATTTTTAATTATTTTTTATCAATTATCTCGGCCATTTTACTTTGGTGATCAGCTTCTATATTGATGATGCATTGTTTACTTTAAATGCAATAATGGCTATATAATGGTTTGTGAGAACAATTCACCGGAGGATTATATTTAATTTAATGTATTCATAGTAATACAAAATTATGGCTATGATAGCCTTTATATAGTAGACTTTTCAGCTCCTACGTTTGAAAACTAAAAACTTGACTATTCACATTCAAATGAATTATTGAAAATAGATAATGACTTACATTTAAGATAGATTTTTACATAAATTTTCAGTTATAAAAAAGTGCATAAATAAGATCATTAGTGTAACACTCCGTAAAATTATCAAAACGCCCTAAAATGCATTGTGCGCACAACGCGTCTTCAAAGCTCTGATGAGAAATTTGAGACCGAATTTGTGATTAGCGCGGAAAATCGAGTTAGAAAATGGTCTCGACCTGATTTAAAAGAAACTGAATCGAATTACAAAATTGCACAATCATGCAAAAATAGTAGCAAATCTGTGCCCTCTCCGCGACGTGCCAGGGGCGCAGAAATGCACTTGTGTTTTTATTTTTCTTGTTTTTTCGACGGAAATTGAATTTTTGAAAAAAATTTAAAAATGTACTGGTCCGTACCCTCTCTGCGATGCGGACTAGTGTGCAGTTTTTATGTTTTTCTTTTAACTTTGGAAAGGCCATTTTTGTCCTTCCAAACATATTCTTAAGTCCCAAAAACGTATATCTAAGCCTAAATACGTACGAAGAGTTTCAAAAACCCATTTTTTCTAAGTTTCTATGGGAGTTCTGAGAGAGGAAAAGAGAGAAGACTTGAGAATTTCTAGAGAGGTTCTAAATTCTTGAAGAAAACTTGCTAATTCTCCACTCAGGTATGTAAAGGCTACCCAGAATGTGGAATTGTTCTTCCATGTGCCCTAATTTATAGACTAAGATGTAGAAAGTTAACTGATAGGCCTTGTATTTAAGTTTCTCGAATATTTTCTTGAAGTTATCTTTAAATCTTATATTTTATGTTAAAATAATGATCATAATAAATTAATGAAACTGTTAACACATATTATTATGTGATTATACATCTTTTCTGTGTGAATTATCTGTTAAGGACTTAAACAATGAACTTAGGGTAATGTCTAGAGTCTTGATTGTTTGAATGTGATGATTGATGAAGTCTGAGTCTTAAGATGAGTGTTGTGATAGTTGAAATAGATGTAATTGATGTCCTTAGGATATAATCGAGTTTTGATAGAGGTGATGGGAAAAATTCCTTTTCTTGAGTTGATAAAATGATAGATGAGATGAGGACCCTGTTTGAGAGGGGGGTTTGGCTATGTAACAATCAGACCTTGATAGACTTATAAGCATATTGAGTCCTGGGAGGAGTATTAGCACTAAAATGGGTAAGAGTGAGTCCCACTCGTACTTATTAACTACATGGCAAGTGTAGAAGAGGATTGGACCATGAAAGCGGATGCTTCCTTTATCCCGCAAAGGACTTGATAGACTTCCTTTGGATTTTTGAAAGACTTGTCCTTTACCCGACAAGGAACTGGATGGATGTGGGAATGATATCTCTTTGTTGTATCACTACCGGCTCATAGGTGGTGATTGTCGGTAATAGAAACTCCGAGATAGGTTCCTTGTTAATAGTACTCTGACGTTGACGTGATTGTATGATGTCTTGATGGATAGTGAGATGATAGAGTTCTGTCCTTTATTCTGAGTTAAGGATGAGCGATTGTATCTATATTTTTTACTTTAGCCCTTTTTATATACAGTACATTCTATGTACTAACGCCCTTTTGGCGCTGCATCATTTTATGGTGCAGATTCTATAGACAGAGGACTTCAGCAGCCCAATCGTTGAGGTTTAGAGCTCGGTATTTTAGACCATGGTGAGTCCTCCCTTATCTTTGGAGGATGATTATTTCATTGACTTTATTCAGTATTTTTCTTTTGGTTAGAGTAGCCATGGCCTATCATGGTACCTTCCTAAATGTTAGTCATAGAGGCTTCATAGACATAGATAGTTGATGGATAGTGTCGGGATTGTGTATTTCCCGTTTTCTTTCTTTTAAGATACTTCTTCATATTTTCTTATGATAGTGATTGTGATTGCCTACTGATAGTTATTTTTTCTATTTAATCTTCCGCATATGAATGGATTGAACAAATGCAATGAGACTAGATGTTCCCCTTAGGGACTAGTGATAGTTTCTGAATGTCAGTCACGTCTAGAGTATCCTCTCGAGGCGTGACAATTAGGCTATATCCTATTACACTCTCAATTTCTTCAATAATAATCACAGAAATATGACATATGCAACAAATACAATGAAGTTGCCAAACCTGATATTTAGAAGCCACATGAGCATATTCATACAAGAATATACGACATCATTCTTTCATCCTTGAATATTAAGAATATAGTATTTGACGTTCAAGTTATTATTAGATTCATTTTCTTCCATAAATAGAATAATTGTACTTCAATTGTATGTCATCATGGTTTGTAATGCAGGTTTATGGTACTAGTTTTTTGAAATTACTCCTACTATTGCACTATTAAAAGAAGAGTCAATTTTATGTTTATACTTTAAGATCTTTATATGCATTGTGGTTGTGCTTAATTTTAGGTAAAATTTTAGGTTTGAAATGTTCAGAGTTATTTGTAGCAACAATAGTTTTTGCATAGTTTATATTTTATCATGTAAATCTACTCATGAACCAATAAAAGCTTTTAATTTCTGCCAATACAATATTATGTATATAAAATGTATACTAAATTACTTGTTTTTACTTCTAAGCTCATTTTGTTTATCATTTAGGAAGAGAATTTAAAAATTTTATTTTGAATGATTGCTCGATTTTGACTTCTTCTTCTTTTTCTTCTTTCTTTTCTTTTTTGGAAGCTTCACTCTCTGGGTAAAAGAAACTCAACACTGTAATCTCATTACACATTGCACCTATCTAACTAAATTTAATTGTTAGTTTTAGACAAATTCTTATATTTTGTATTGAAAATCAAGTCATTTGGTAGGCTAATCATTTATCAAATTCATCTTATACTTTGTTTTATTGATTTTGTAATTACTCATTGTAATTTTAATATTTTCTTGTTGTTTTAATAAATTTATATGCCAAAAAACTAGTGCATGAAAAACATGTGTGATCCAGAAATAAAGATTAATATTTAGATAAGTAGGTTTCCCTTTGAATTTTCCATAGGAAACATACATTGGATATACTCGATCAATTGGTAGATGTGATATTTTTGAACCTTTGATCTTTGTCATACACCTAGACAACATAAGTCACACAACTAACCCTTTAATTGATTTTGATTCTCATTGTTTTGTTCGTTTCAGCCATGAAGATTTCCTAGTTGATAAGTGCATAGATAACTGGCCTCACTGGATTCTCCTTGAAACGGCTTGCATTTCACACATATATAGGTGATTTCTAAATGTGTTATCCCATAGATGCACTATTTGATATACCCTTTATCAAACTTAGATACCATTAAAAGGTCGTTGGGTGTTCAAAACAAAGTTGAATTCGTATGGGTCTCTAGATCGTCATAAGGCACGCTTAGTTGCGAAGGGGTATCATCAACATCCTAAGATTGACTTTGTGGACACATTTAGTCCAGTGGTGAAGTCTACAACAATCAGATTGTTACTTTCCTTAGCCATGACTAAAGGTTGGCATATCACACAATTGGACATTTCTAATGCATTCCTTCATGGGCACTTAGATAAGGTTGTCTATATGTCGCAACCTCCTGGATTCATTGATCCATCTCGTTCTGATCATATATGTATGCTGAAACGTGCTCTTTATTTTTAAAACAAGCACCTCGTATGTGGAATAAATGACTAATTGATGCACTGTTCTCTCTTGGCTTCTTGAGTTTCAAGATGGCTCTTTATTCCACATGATTACCGCTACTGATAAGCTATTCTGTTTGGAATATATTGATGATATTTTGTTAATGCGTAATAATCCTACTCGAATCAAGTCAACCATTACACAACTTCTTTCCCCATTTGTTGTTTGTGACCTTGGCAATCTTTCTTATTTTTTGGGTATTGCAGCAACCTGGGACAGTGAAGGACTGTTTCTGTCTCAACTTAAATATGTTGAGGACCTTCTTGATTGAGTACATATGGCTTCTTGTAGTTCTGTTTGCTTGCCTATGCAACCTGTATCGAAGCTATTCTCTACTTCTGGTGTTCTTTTTAATGATCCTACTTTGTATCGCAGCACCGTAGGAGCGCTTCAGTGCCTCACCTTCACTCGACCAGATATTGCCTTTTCAATGAAAAGAATATCCCAATTCATGAATTATCCCCTGGATGTTCACTGGATAGTTGTGAAACAAATTTTACATTATGTTAAAGCTAGTGCTTCCATGGCTTGCCATTAAACGTACGGATTTTGCTATATTTCTTGGTGATAACATGATCTCTTGGTCTTTACAGAAGCAACGAGCTGTCACTCGGTCTAGGACGGAGGCTGAGTATCGGGCATTAGCTGCAGCTGCATTTGAAATTACCTAGATTGGATTCCTTCTTCAGGAAATAGGTTGCTTTACATCTGCTGTTCTTATCCTTTGGTGTGATAACCTTAGTGCAACCTACTTAACTATTAACCCATTTTCCACTCCCATACGAAACATATGGAAATTAATTTTCATTTTGTTCGTGATTAAGGATCGTGCTAAGTCATTTTCAGTTCGATATGTGAGTACCCATGATCAAGTTTTTCATAGAAGGTTTGCTCACCAAAACCTTGTCAAAGTCTCGATTTCTTGATTTAAAAAGCAAGTTGGCAGTAGTGCAGCTCCCTGCTCAACTTGAGGGGAAATGAAGACAACAATGTTTGCAACGTTTATAGTCCAACTAGGATTAGTCTCCTATCTCCTAATTGTGTTGATTTTGTTATTGTAGTTGTGTCACTATAGGACTCTTAAGTTTGATGTTATATATATTCACTCCTGTAAATCACAGATTGTACAATTGAAAGGCTTATTACAGTTTGTTGGGGCTCAGTTTTGTTTTCCTTGTTTTGTCATGAAAAAACAAAACAGTCAACTTATTTACTCAAGTTGCTTGTGGTGTTGGTGTGAAATCCTTTTGTGAAACATGTTAAATCATGTTCAATATTATATAGGGAATGTTTTACCTATTTGCATATAATGACGCATTTAGAATGTAAGAATTAGTGTTTCAATTAATTTTGAAATAAATTCATCCCGTAAAAGTTTTGATAAAAGTTTTGTTTTGAAAATTCACAAAATATATGAATGTGAATTTTAACATTCATTTTTTCTTATGTTATAGATTCTTGCAAGTTACATGAATTCTTATTTAAATTCATGAACCTAAATTAAATATTATTTTAACTAAAGACTTTTCTTTCAAAACTATTATCCTATAGTGTTGTTTTTCTTTGAAACAACCACTTCAACAAGAAATGAAAAACACTTTCCCTTGAAAATGTTTGAGAAACATTAACCAAAAGGTGAAATCACTGATTCAAGAATAAAAGAGCAACATTCTTGAATGCTACTTGTTTTGTCGCTTAGTTGAATCTCGAAAATAGAGTTATCATTTGTTCTTTCGTTTGCTTGTGGAAGAGACTCCAACTATCTTCAAAAAATGTATTAACGTGCGTCTAAGCCAAGCAAGTTCTTATTTAGAATTTCTTGTACTATCATCATTCTTATTCTAACAATTTGAAGATAGTTGTCTCTATGGCATCCACATCTATATCTAATAATATTTCATCTTTGCGTAATCCTAATTTTAAAATATTTGATGGAAAAGACTTTCCTAGATGGCGTGGAAAGATGAAATTCTTTTTAAGACGATTAAAGTTGGCATATGTTCCTGAGGAACCTTGTCCTAATGCTCTCAATCCTGACGAAGCTGCTTTGATTAAAGAACAAATTGCCAAGTGAAAAGATGATGATTATGCAAAAATTATATTCTTGGAGAATGTCTAACAAATACTATGATCAATATCATATCAAGTACAAATTTGCCTAGGATATTTGGGAAAATCTTTAAGCTATCTATTTGGCAGAAGACGCGAGTTCTAAGAAATTTCTTGTTTCAAATTATACGGAGTTCAAATGGTTGATGACAAGTCAATCACTAAACAAGTACAAGAGTTTCAACTTATAGCTAATAAAATTGTTATATCTGGAATTATTCTTGATGAAAACTTTCATATTGGTGCTATTGTCTCAAAACTTCCTCCGTCTTGAAAAAGAGTATAGAAGTAAACTCCTGCACAAGAAGAAAGATTTGACTCTTGAACAATTGTTGCAATACGTGCAAATTGAGCAAGAGACACGATATCATGATAATAATACTTTGAAGGAAGCCATCATGAAAACTCATATTATTGAAGAAAAATCCATTGAAAAGGAATTTGGCAATAAGAAACTATCAAAGGTAAAGAAGGATGTGCATTCTAAGTGTACTAATTCTAAATCGGATTAATGTTATCATTGTCACAAAATTGACCATTATGCACGTGATTGTAAAATTCTTAAAGCTGAAAAAAAGAAAGAAAAAACAAATAATAATAAAAAGAATGAACTTGTGGCAATGATCACAGAAGCTTTTCTAGTCAGAGTTCAAGTGGAATGGTGGATAGACACTGGTGCAACTCGTCATGTATCAGGTGATCAAAATACTTTCACTACCTACGAATTAGTGGAGAATAATAGAATGTTATATATGGAAAACTCATCCTTTGCTAAGGTTGTGGGAAAAGGAACAATTGAATTGAAATTCACTTCTGGGAAAATAGTCACATTGATGGACGTGTTGCATGTTCCTGATATTCCAAAGAACTTGGTGTCAAGTACGCTTCATTCGAAGCATGATTTTAAAATAATTTTTGAGGCAGATAAATTTATTTTGTCTAAAAATGGCATACTTGTTGAAAAAGGTTATATTATAAATGGTATGTTCAAACTCAATATTAAAAATAAAAATATTTCTGCTTATGTTGTGGTGTCTCTAAACTTATGGCATAAACATCTTGGTTATGTGAATGATAGATCAATTCAACTTATGGTGAATAATGGATTAATTAAAGATCGTGGAAGAGATCATACTACTAAGTGTCTTACTTGTAGTTAGTGCAAAATAACAAAAAAACTTTTTAAGACTATTGACAGGATATCCACACTTTTAGAATTAATCCACACTGATATTTGTGAGATGGATTGTTTATCACGTCATGGAAAAAGATATTTTATTACTTTCATTGACGATTACTCAAGGTATACATATGTGTTTTTATTGAAAACAAAAGATGAGGCATTTGAGGTTTTTAAAATCTATAAAACAGAAGTTGAAAATAAATTAAGTTTGAAAATAAAATCAATCAGATCTAACAGAGGTGGAGAGTATTTAAAATTAGATTTTATTAATCTTTGTGAAAAGGAAGGCATTGAGAAACAATTGACCATATGTCTTATACACCACAACAAAATAATGTTGGAGAAAGAAAAAATAGAACTTTCATAGAAATGGTTAACTTTATGCTTTATGGATCTGGTATGACTGAAGATCTACAGGTTGAAGCCTTA
>JAOTQJ010000072.1:18853988-18882664 GCA_025642045.1 Solanum sejunctum | reverse complement strand
AATGTATGACTAGCATATTTTCATGATATCTATTTCGTGGGACTTAACTTAGCATTGAATGATGCTTGAGATGTGGGGAAACATAATATTTTTCCTTATGAACTTTGAAAGAATCGAAAGTCAAATATAAATTACTTTAAAGTATGGGGTTGTTTAGCTCATGTTAGATTACTAGATTAGCATACTACTAAGATTGGCTATAGAGGAATAGATTGTGTGTTTATTGGTTATTCACAAATCAGTAAGACTTATAGATTCTTAAATCTTGAGACTCCAAACCCTCACACAATTATTAAATCATTAGTGCTAACTTTTTTGAGCATATATTTCCTAAAAAGAAGGAACCTGTGGATCAAGATGCAAGTTCTTCCATATCTTCTCTTAAAAGGAAAATGGTTAAACCATTGGAAGAAAGTCAATCAAGGAGTAGTGTGAGATTAGCTAAACCAACTTTGAATCTGATTTTCAAACTTATTTGGTGAAAAAAGAACCTAAAATTTATGCTAAAATAATGTCTTCACATGATGCTCCTTGACGTGAAGCTATTAATGATGAATATATTCTATCTTGTCAAATAATACTTGATTTTATCAGATCTTCCTCCTGGATGTAAACCAATTGGTTCCAAATGGATTTTTTGGAAGAAAGCAAATTTAGATGATACCTTAGATAAGTAAAAAACTCACTTGGTAGTTAAAGGGTACTCAAATGAAAGATGTTGATTATTTTGATACTTTTGCACCTATAGCTCGGATGACCTCTATTCGACTCTTGGTTTCTTTAACAGCAGTTCGTGGCTTTGTAATTCATCAAATGGATGTAAAGACTGCATTTTTGAATAGAGAACTGGATGAAGAAGTTTACATGAAACAACCAAAAGGATTTGTCGTTCCTAGTCAAGAACATAAAGTTTGTAAACTTCTTAAATCTCTTTATGGATTAAAACAGTCTCCAAAATAATGGCATGAGAAAATTAGAAATGTTATAATTTCTAATGGCTACATAATTAATGAAGGTGATATCTGCATATTTAGTAAATTTCAAGAAAATTCTGGTGTTATAATTTGTCTTTATGTAGATGACATATTGATCTTTGAAACTGATATTGAAAGAGTCAAAGAAACAAAATCATTTCTTACTTCTCAATTTGAAATGAAAGACCTTGGAGAAGCTGATGTGATTTTGGGCATTAAAATCATAAGATCAGCAAATGGTTTCAATCTTATTCAATCGAGTTATATTGAAAAAGTTCTAAAGAAGTTTGGTCACCTTGATGATAAATCTGCTCCCACACCATTTGATCCAAGCATCAAACTAGTACGAAATTCTGGTGATGTTCTTGATAAATTAATATATTCTCAAATAATTGGGACTCTTATGTATGTCATGCGTTGTACCAGGCCAAATATTGCTTATGCAATAGGAACTCTGAGCAAGTTTACTAATAATTCTGGAATTGAACATTGGAATGTTTTGATTCGTGTTTTAAGATATTTGAAGGGAACAATTAATGCTGGCCTACATTATTCTACCTTCTCAGCAGTTCTTGAAGGTTATAGTGATGCTACTTGAAATTCTAATCTGAATGACTCTAAATCTATTACTGCTTGGATTTTTACTTTGATTGGAGCAGCAATCTCCTGGAAATCAAAGAAGCAGACATGTATTACTCATTCAACTATGAAGTCAGAATTTATAGCTATGTCTCCTGCTGGAGAAGAAGTTGATTGGCTACAAAGTATACTAATAGATATTCCATTATGGAGTAAGACAATTCCACTTTTGACTATCTATTGTGATAATCATGCTACTATATTTCGAGCTTCAAGTGATAGTTACAATGGAAAATCAAGACAAGTTCATCTCAAACACAGTCACGTAAGAAGATTATTGAAGGAAGACATAATATCACTTCAATATATGAAGTCCAGATGTAATTTAGCAGATCCTTTGTCTAAAGGGTTAGGCAAAGAGTTAGTAGTGGAAACTTGTAATGGGATGGGAATAAAACCTATTGTAAATTAGTTGTACTTTACAGTAACCCTACCTAATGATGTAATCTTAGGTTCAAAGGAAAAAACTAGTAACGTTATAATTGTGAAGCACATCAATAAAATTCTCATTTCTTTAAAGAAAAATAAGTAGACGTGCATGATTGAGATTATCTTCTCTTAATAAGTCTATAAACCGATTTCGGCTAGAGTATGTAGGAATACTCTTGATAGATTTATTGACACTTTGCTGTAAAGGAGGATGATATTAATCTCTCTTAATGAAATTAATAGACTATTTGGCCAGAGTATGAAAAGTTACTCTTGATGAATTCACCGCACTAAGTGCGAAGTGGAGGCCGCTTCAATAAGATTTTTAACAGGAAAATCTTAAAGCACTTAGTTAAAAGGATTCAGGACACATGACCGTAAGATGTCAAAGGATTCCATTTTCACCAGAACATGTAACATGTATGGTGTATTTTTCTATTTCACTCAATGAACCACTTAGTTCAAGATTCGTTCACTAAGTAGTCAATGATTTAAAAAGTCTTCACTAGCTAATGGTTCAAGTCCAAAAGATACCATTATTGATGCATGTTGCTAGATTGATGTCCTTGAGAGACATTAATCAAAAGGTGAAATCACTCATTCAAAAATAGAAGAACAATATTCTTGAATGCTTCTTGTTTTGTGGCTTAGTTGAATCACGAAGATAGAGTTGTTATTTGTTCTTCTTTTTGCCCGTGGGAGAGACTCCAACTATCTTCAAGAAATGTATTACCGTGCCTATAAGCCAAGCAAGTTCTTATTTAAAATTTCTTGTACTATCATCATTCTTGTTCAAACAATGTGTGCAATCTTTAAGAATTAGAACAAGTGAAGGTGGTAACTGATCGATGGCAGAGTAAATATCATATTTCAAAGGTCTCAAGAAACATATGATAAAGCTGTCACAGGTGACCTGATTTTACGTCTCAAAGACTTAAATATGATGTTGGGAAAGGCAGGTTGCAGCTTGAGATCAATTGTGTAATTCAGGCTATTCAGTAATGCATAAGTCTAGCACCTGTAAATATCTCAAGATAATAAATAGGGCATATAAACTAAGAATTGTGCCAAGAGCTATCTTTGGTTTTATCTTATTAGGAACATACGGCTTCATAACTATAAATCAAACCTAGAATTCATGAATTTATTTTGTAGTGCAGAACTAACGCTATACCTGTCGTCATCTGTCAATGCAGGTGGAAGCTTATAACCTTTTCTTTCATGTATGCTTTCTCCAAGAACAACTTCCTCAATGAATTGAGCTCTCCAACAACATCACTGATCCGTTTTCTTTCTTTTGGAGATTCTATGGAGCAGGAAATTCCGATTTGAATCACAGTAACTAAGAATGACAGAAATATGTCACCAGCACTGCTTATGTTGTCATCAAGTTTGTATTTCACTCCAAGTTCATCTAGTTCCTGTAGAAGAAATGGATCTGTGATATGCATCACTCTGTCTGGTAAAGCAGCACTGGCATAGTTATGAAGGTTTAAACCATCTTTGAACATTTCATCAGTTGGTCTCCTCCCAGTAAACATTTCCAAGAGCAGTATGCCAAAGCTGTATACATCTCCACAGATTGAGGCGTCACGTCCCATACCCAATTCTGTGATATAATACATGTCAACAAGAAATACTACAAAAGTTCTTCCCAAAAGACAAATATGACAGCAGGAATCTTGATTTATGCATAATGCAGAAAAGACTTGGCAGATTTCGAACGTAAGCTATTCTGGGAGACAAAAAAGTCAGTTACATGACGACTATTATTAAACTCTTTTGGTTCCTATATGTTCTTCAGTCATTTGATTTTTGGACAAGATTTTACTTGAGAAAATATGGGAAATAAAACCTAAGTCAACGACTTGGTTGCTTCTGGAGCTAAGCAATGGAAGCCACTTAAACTGGAATGCCCATGCTTGTACTGCATAGGTTCGACTAGATCTCCTGTTTTTATTCTTGAGCCTAAGTTAAGTAGGCGGGAGGGAGAAAGTAAAAAACATGGAATTGTCAAGTCTGAATTACCTGGAGGTGTATAACCAATAGTTCCTCCTATGTCTGCAGAACTTACTGAATTTGCTGATGAGTTTGGAATTGCTGGTGGAACAAATCTTGCCAAACCAAAATCACCAACATGTGCAGTCATGTTCTCATCGAGGAGAATGTTGCTAGGCTTCAGATCACGGTGAATTATTGGGGGTTGGCAATCATTATGGAGATAATCCACAGCACAGGCAATATCAATGGCAATGTTTAATCTTTGAAGAAACCTGAGCTTTTTGTGTGTCTCCTGTGACTCAGAGTTCTCCTGATTAGTGAAATGCAACCAGTCCTGTAGGCTCCCGTTATCCATGTATTCATAAATTATGGCTTTGAACTCATTACCTTCATAATCAATACCAGAGCATGCACTTAGAACCTTCACAAGATTACGATGTCTAATGTTCTTTAGAACCTCACATTCCACTAAAAAACTCCTGGAAGCTGCATGGTGTGAAAGGTCCAGTACCTTAACAGCAAAAACGGTTCCATCGTGTTCAGAAATTCCTTTATATACAGACCCAAAAGCACCCATGCCAAGCAAATTTGATGCAGAGAATCTATCAGTTTCCCTAAGTAGACACTGATAAGATACTCTTAAGGTGGAGTTTTCAAGTGTATCTGTAGGTGTTGTTTTTCTTGATCTACTTAACTGTTGCATGACAAGAAAACAAACTATGAATGTCAAGCTTATAAGACCACTAACTACAGGAATTACTATTTTCATGGGAAAACCTGATTCCTTTTCTTTCTTTATTTCTAGGTTGCAAGCCGGAAGGTCCAACTCTGGTATACCCCCACAGAGATTTTTATTTCCTACGATGGAAACAGCAGTAGCATTACTAAAGATGCCTAGTGTTGGGACTGCACCTTCCAAATTATTGCTAGACAGATTTAAAATCTGCAGAAATTTGAAGTCCTTCAAGAATCCTGGGATTCCGCCTGACAGATTGTTGCGAGAAAGGACTAAAACTTCCAGGCCTCGCAAATTATTCATGGTTGCAGGAATACTGCCCTGAAAGTTGTTGCTGTTCAAGTCCAGTACTTCAAGTCTCACACAAGTACCTAGAGTGGTAGGAATTTGGCCCTGCAACTTGTTATCAGACAGGTTTAAGTAGCCTAGATTTATCAATTTCCCAATTTCCATCGGAAGGAAACCAGTTAAGTGATTCTGAGATAGGTCCACACCCTCCGACAATGATGCGAGTTGAAGGATTTCTGATGGTATGAAACCACTAAGGTTATTTGAACCAAGATCCAACAGCTCCAAATTGTGGCATTTACCTAAACTGGAAGGAATTCTCCCCTGCAGATTGTTTTCTCGCAAACTGATTCTGGTTAAAGAAGCTAAATTTCCCATTGAGTTTGGAATTTGACCAGAGAAGTGATTTCCAACCAACGCCAACTCTTGCAGATATATCAGATCCCCGATTTCAGAAGGAATTTCACCGTCAATTCTGTTATAAGCCACAAAAAAAGCCTCTAGTTTCTTGAGATTAGATATCCCTCTTGGGATTTGTCCAGAAATCTGATTATAAGACAAGCTAAGCTCTATAAGCTCAGACGAAAGATTAGTAACAGATGCCGGTAAAGCTCCACCTAAATTATTTGTATTGAGCTCCAAAAGATCCAAGTTGGTGGCATTCACCAACGTGATGAGAAAGCTAAGGTCATCATCCTCCCCCTTCCCAAGATGATTGAAAGCAACTAAAAATCTCCGCATGTTCAGCAAATTCCCTAGTGGTGGTACTTTTCCTGTGAGTCTATTTCTACCAGCAACAAGAAACTGAAGATTTGTGGCATTTGATAACGTTAACGGGATATTTCCAGTAACCTTGTTTCTATAAATGCTAAGGAACTGCAAATTAGGAAGCGTAATACCAAACAATGGAGGCAAATTCCCTTCTATATGATTTGTTCCAATATCAATAGCCACGATAGAGGAACGATTGAAAAGACAAGGAGGCAGGGTTCCACTCAAGTTGTTCTCATTCACTGCAAAGTACTTTAAGTTTGGCAATTGGCATAATTCATCAGGTATTTTCCCTAACAAATCATTCTTGCTTGCCAAAAAAGTATCGAGTAAAGAAAGATTACCAAGAGAAGGCGGAATTCCTCCTGTAAAGTAGTTAGAAACAAGAAGAAGTTCTCTGAGTTTCAACAATGTGCCTATTTCTGCTGGAATTTTGCCTACCATCCTATTATGTGAAAGAGCAACAGAAACAAGATTGAAACAACCAGAAATGTTTGATGGAATATGACCGGTGAATGAGTTATTGGCAAGGCGTAAAACTTCTAACTTGTGTAAGTATCTAATCTCTGAGGGAATTTCACCTGAAAAACTATTATTTTGGAGCCTAAGGACATAAAGAAAGCTCATATTACCAATGCTTGGTGACAAAGAACCCCCCAATTTCAGAGAAGTAAGATCTAAAACAGTGACTCGGCGATGACGGCGACCACATGACACCCCGGGCCAGTCACAGAAATGTTTGGTTTCATTCCAGGAGTCCATGATCCTGAAGGGGTCATCAACGATCATATTCTTGAATGCAAGCAGTGATGTTCTGTCTGTTTCATTTGATGAGCAGAGAACGAAAGGTAGTATCACAGTTAAAAAGGTCAGTAAACATACCACACCAGTATACTTGTCCATAGCATACAAGTGAGAATTCTCTGTATGACTTGGAAGAATCAAGCATATAGAAAGGGAAATAAAGATTGCAAAGTAAGAAGACAAGTAAAGTGGTAGACTGGTTTAATACTATATTGAATTTGTTCTCCAATTTTAATTGATTGTATGATTTTTCATGACATTGACAAATTGGGTGTTTTGTGGGAGACTAGAAAATACAGAAAGGGACATAAAGATTCACGTGTAGATTCTCCTAGTACTAGGTACAATAAATTTAGGCCACTGCGCTGAATTATGACTTGCTGCTAAATTATTGAATTTATCATTTAAGAGTGTGTTTAGTGCAAAGGAAAATGACATCCCAAAAAAAACATATGTGGATTTTTTTATTTATTGTCTGGTGTTTGGCAACTAATCAAACTATATTATTGTAAAAGTATTATGTATAACACCTAGGGAAATACTTTAGGGGTCGTTTGGTTTAAATATAAGTTATGATGAGATAATTATAATGAGATAAATTGTGTTGAAATTAGTAATAATGAGATAAGTTATGTTGAGGTTATCTCTTGTTGAGTGTTTGGTGTGTTGGATAAATTTTAAGAATATTATACTTGTTTATAAAAATATCCTTCACTTTATTAGTTTTTAATGTATTTTCTTTGCTAACTTTAGTTATTCAATATCCCTTTTTAAAATAAATCTCTCTTCTTATTTAGGTTAAATATTTTTAGGTGTGCATTTTCATAATAATATCGTATGCATTTAATATAAAACCTTTTTAAAAAATTAATTTACAAATAGAACTTACATTTTTAAGTTCGGTAAAGTAAAAAAGAATTTATGAAAAATTAAAATATAAAAAATATAATAATTAGTCAATAAAAATTATACTATATAGTGTAATTTTTTAATAGAAAAATATGAAGAAGTATTATAAACATAAGGAGAGAAGGTTTAATATTATTATATATTGTATTAAAAATAATGTAAACATATATACAAAATAAGGTATAAAAAGTGATAAAGGGAAGGGTACATTTGTCATTTTATAAACTTATCCCATGACAAATTATACCATAGTCCCGGGATAAGTTATTCCTTCTAAGCCAACCAAACGACATTTAAGGGGGAATAAGATTTTATTCCAGGATTATTTTCATTTATCTCTGACCTCAAACGATATGTGGGGATGAAGGAGACAAAAAATTATGGATTATTACTTACAAAACTTATTTTTATATTAAAATATGTGTTTCTTAATTTTTAGAATGTTATTTTTCTACCAAATACAGAAAAAATATTTTCATTCCTATCGAACAAACTATAAGTTTGTGCTTGTTTAGTTAGGTAGGATGTGGAACATTAGTGAAATGGTAGTATGAATATGGTGTGAAAAATTAGGATAATATATTCAGAGATGTCGGAGTAAAATTGACCAATGTGAACTCATAAGCTCAGTGCCCTTTGTTCTTCTCATTTGCATAGTTGTCTAGTGCTTGTCCTCTTCTGGTAAACTTCCTGGAAATTACGTTTCCACATTTATAATTATTTTTGCAAAAGGGTTAGGTTTAATTCAAGGTTTGACAAACAAACAAAGACCCAATTACGACAAATAATGAAAAAGAGGCCAAGGAAGGGGAAGAAAAAGTCGATACAAATAAGTTATAACAAAAAAGTTTACTTTATTAAACTTTTTCACTTTCTTCCTCAAATTTTATAGCCCCACACTAGTACCCAATTCGACAACCCAACAATTTGATGTCACATTAAAAATTCAAATGTCCGTTTGAATCTAAAAATATTTTGTTTTAGATTAGTTTAAGTTCATATTATTTTTTTTACAAATAAAACTAGTATGGTTTTGTAAGTTATGTTACTTTAGCCTTAATTATATTTTCTTTAAACTGTTATTGCTTAATCATTAGGATTTTTATTTTCAATTGTGTGGTTGTAGAAACTGTTCTCTCACCCTTCACATTCGTCCTTTAGTTAAGTATCGATAATGAATTAAGAAAAATTAATGTGCAAATATATATATGATCACTTGGCTTTTAAATTGACCTAAGAATTATTAATGTGGGATCGAATTGTTGAATTGTCCGGTGGGGACTGGGGCTATGAAATTTGAGAAAGAAAGTGAAAAGTTTGATAAAATAATTTCTTCTTTATAAAGTGTAAGAAAAACTTATATTTTATAAAGTGGAAGGAGTTCTTCTATTTTATAAAGTGGAAAAAACTTTTGTTTTACATCTAAATCAGAAGCTAACAATTTTAATGTCTGCTATTTAGAATTTTTTTATAAAATGAAAAAGCCTATGCTAAACATATTTTAATTATATTTTAAAAATATAATTTATTTGTATCAATGTTACTTTTTATGGTTCAAATAAATTTCAAGCTCAAGGAAAAAAGACTAAGAATTCAGTGGCGCATGTCATGTGTGATGTTGATTTCCATGAGGTTTCGTAGTGAACTTTGTTGAATTTTTCATAAGCAAAGTGGACAAGAAATTTAAATGAGTAGCTAATGTGGAAAAGGCATAAATTTCAAGCTCAAGGAAAAAAGACTAAGAATTCAGTGGCCCAAGCTTTTCTATCTTTTCTTTGTTGATGACTTGACACTCTTTGCAAAGGCTGATGTAAACAACTGCAATATCATTAAACTCCGACTTGCAGAATTTTCATGTTCAGGCTAGCCAAAAGGTCAACCTCAACAAATCAAGGGTCCTCTTCTCCAAAAATAGCCCTTCCTCGTTAGAGACCTTTGTGCTAAGACTTTAGGAATCAAAGAACACCAATTTTTCGACAAATACTTGGACTTCTCCATATTCCACAAGAAACCTACTAATAGGAATTTTCAATTCATAATTGACAATATGAGAAAGAAATTAGCTGGTTAAAAATACAATGCTTTAAACATAACAGAATCGTCATTGCCAAAGCTTCTTTGGAGAGTTTCCCTCATACATCATGAGCTACATCAAGCTCCCTACAAAGATCAACAAGGTCATTGATAGGACCATCAGGGATTTTCTTAGGATTCCATTGACTATAAAAAAAATCTTCATCTGGTCAATTGGGAGACAGTGACCAAGCAGAAAGATTATTGTGGGCTAGGACTCCATAGGAGTGAGGGCAGGAATAGAGCCATGTTGGCTGAGGTGACCTAAAAAATCCTCTAGCATCCCACACAACTTTAGGTCTGATGGAAAAGCATAAGAGTAATTTAGAACCTGGTCGAGTGGTGTTTAGGACCTGGAAAAATGCTCAGAATGGATGGAAGGATCTAGAGCCTGCCATTCAATAGGTTGTGCACAAAGGCAATAAATTGAAGTTTCTGGGGGATGCATCGCTACCCAACATGAACCCCATTCAACATTATATCCTTGGGCATGTCCAGCCCAATGAGGAAAGCCTAATTGTTGTTGATCTCCATAGAGATGAAACTTGGCAATTTAGCACCATCTCTTTGGTCTTGCTCCCCAACATCAAAGATGTCATTTTTGACCAATCCTCCCTCTATCAAACTGACAAAAAAGACATAAGAGTTTGGGGCCCAACCAAGGATGGTAAGTTTTCTATGGCCTTAGCTTATAATCTCATTGCCAAGTATAAGAAAAAATGATACCTCAAGAAAGGACTTCGGGAAAATTTGGGATACCAACATTCATCCTAAAATCAAATTCTTCCTTTGGATCCTCTTGCATGGAAAGATTCCAATCAATCACATGCTTCACACTAGAGGGATCAATGTCAACCCCAATTGTGGGGTTTGGACACCTAAGAGAGGACATTGATCATGTCCTCTTTCAGTGCATCAAGGCAAAGGAATGTTGGGGAAAAGTTAGGAGACACAATGGCAGCAATATATACCCTAATTTCCAAAGTTAGAACAACAAGAATTAGCATGAACGCTGGCAGTAAATCAGGCACAAAGACCATACACAATGGCTGACATGGGACAGTTAGCTATCCTTCTGCGTATGGCACATCTAGCTGAATAGAAATAATAATAATTTCAACAACAAGGTTGACAATCTTTGCTATGATAGAGTTTATTGATAGGTTATAGAGTTCAAGTATGTTATTGCGTGAAAAACTAGAGCTAATGCAAAAAATCACCAAATCAGTGTCAAGTGAGAGCCTCCAGAAAGGGAGAAAACTCATTTTAGATACTGATGGGACTATTTTTGGGAACCCAGGCTTAGGTGGCATTGGGGGTATATTCAGAGATCACCAAGGAAGGTTGATCCTTGGGTACAGTAAGGCCATACCCCATGCCACCCCACTAGAGGCTGAGTTGCAAGCCATCCTGAGAGGGCTCCAAATTGTTGTCAAACGAAACCTCTCCCACCTTGTGATCAACACTGATGCTACAAGAGCCATCCAAGCCCTCCAAATGGGTAACCTTAAACTTGACAATCTTGTTTTTGAATGCAAGAACCCCATGCACAGGTTGGACATAGTGGAGCTGACCCATGTATTTAGGGAGGAAAATAAAGTTGCAGACTTAATTGGCGAAGGAAAGAGCAAGGAGAAGGATTTTGGCAATACCAACCTTTTTGTAGTTTCTCGAATATTTGATAAAAATCAAATTGAAGCAAACAGTCTAGGAACTAGTTATATCAGAAAAACTTCTACTGATATTTTGATTTTTTGGGCTGAGATATCGCCCACCTAAGTACTAGTATGGCACAATCTACTGGTTAAACAACTACTCTTATTGCTTAATATTATAATGACTATCTTCATGACAAAAAAAAAAACTAACATGAAGAGATGCTTTTTTTCCCCAATCAAAATGGATTTTATGAGTTTAATGTTTGATCAAATCTTTTTGTATTCAAATAAAATTTATTTCAAATTCATAAAAAAAAAAGGAAAGATAGATTCATCAATTAACATATTAGCTGTTTGAGACACACACACACAAAAAAAAGTCTTATTTCAAATAGCGCAAAGGCAAATTGAATCATTTTTTCTTGTTTTGAAGCGACCATTAGTAAGAAGGTTCTTTTGAATTATTGTGTTAATTGAAAGATATATTTGAGCTAAACATAATAATGAGAGCATTTTTTAGCAAAAAAATAATAAAGGATAAAATTGATCTATTTTGAATAGAAAAATTTATGCAAAATGGCCTTGACTATATTCTTTATCAAAAATGGCCTTTCTTTACTTTGCAAGTCGAGACTTGCGAGAAATGGCAGTCTTTCTCTTCTTCTTGATAATCAAACTTCCCTTTTAACCGTTTCTCATCCTTTCTCTTCTCTAACTAGTCTACTAACTATTTGAAAAAAATTAGTTCAATTAATAGCCAATGTATAGTCTTTCATGCATAATTAAACTATATTTCACTTTTTGAGTGTATACCTAGGGTATAGTTAGTGTATATTTTCTACGTTGTATATCTGTTGTTTCTCTACCATTTAACCTTGCGTAACCATGGCTAAAACCTGCAATTTTTTTTAAAGATTTTGAATTTTTTTTATGTAAATAAAAAGAGATGGTTGTATTTATGATAAACTAATTATTTTATTGTATATATTTAAAATTATCTCTTTAAAATAATTCAAAGATGTATTTGACCTTTTTCTAAAAACTTATATCTCGTTATTCTCTTATTTAATAAAAAAATAAATTGAGTAGCTCAGGGTCGTTCTGTTTGCTTCAACTGCTTAAGTTGACAACTAATTTTATTTATTTTTATATTTTTTATTTTAACTCTTTTATTCTATAGGAATTTATCATATATTATATAAATATTATACCTTCTTTTGTTTATTATTGACGTATCTATTTTTATTTATTTTTATATTTTTTATTGTAATTAATTTTTTGTATCTTTTTGAAAATTAGAGTAATTAGCAATTTAAATATGTTGAGGAGCTTAAGGTCATCCTGCATGCTTTAACTATTACAAGCTGGCAATTGGTTATTGATGTATCTATTTTTATTCATTTTATATTTTCTTCATTTTAATTTTTTTATTTTTTTGGTATCTTATATATATATATTAAAAATTATTTCTTCTTTTATTTATTATTGGCGTGCCAATTTTTATTTATTTTTATATTTTATATTTTATTATTGTCTGCCAACTATTAGATGCTTGGTAGAAACAACTACAAAAATGTAGTAACCATAATTTATTGGATGATTTTAGCTATAATAGTGTATTTCACTTGGCAGAAAATGGAATTTTAAAATACCATAAGACAATCAAAGAGGATAATTAGGATGATAGTTGAAGAAATTTATAAGAATTTGTATGATATAGAGACTCAGACTGGGTACTGACCATGTCCAATACGATGAAAGGTTAGTTTTATCATAGAGTAAGCTATAAATATTGACGTGCCTGTTTTTATTTATTTTTATAATTTGTATTTTATTATTGTTTGCCAACTATAGATGTTTGATAGATACAACAATAAAAATGTAGTAACCATAATTTACAGGATGACTTTAGCTATAATATTCTATTTCACTTGGCGAAAATGGAATAAAATGGAACTTCAAAATACCATAAGACAGACAGAGAGGATAAAATATAAAAAAGTTTCTATCGATATCACATAAATCGAGATACAGAAACATTGAGCTCGTGCTGACAAAGATCGTTATAACAAGTAAATATTTAAAAGACAAGCTCTGCAATTAAATTGAAGTGTTTCACTAGGTGAGTCATTTCAATTTTAAGAATTCTAGTCAAAGTTCATAATTGAGAGATTTCTTATCACTCCATTCTCCTTATGGTGTTTTGTCTTTGCAAGCTAATATTATACAAGTACATTCATCGACTTGAGCAAATGATTCAACTGAAGTGGTAGATAAAGTGTTCAAACATGAATTCTTTGACCACTTTCCCTTTCTCTACGACAACTTTGAAATTTTGGGACGCTCCAAATTAGATGTTTTCTTCTTCTTTTTTTTCTTCAAAAAATACAAAGTCTCATATATGAGAAAATCATTAATATATTTTTCTTTACTTGTCCACTATTCTAAAAATGAGTTTTTAGTTTTACTGATTACTTTTAATATTTTAAGAAAAAATAATTATATTTTTCATGTTTTACCCATAACATTAATTACTTATGCTTGAATCATTTTTCAACACCTAATATAAAACATCAACTAATATAGGTAAATAAAAAGTTCATATTAATTATTTCTAAAGAGACTTTTAAAATTCAAAATGGACAAATAAAAGTGAATAGATGGAATACGGAAGAGCAAAAAATGATTGAATTTTCGTAAGATGAGTGGCTCGTTTGGGTTGCCCACATTAACAAGTAGGAGTGAAATTGGTAGATCTTGACTATGTTTCTTTGGAACTACTATACTAACTAAAAGGTGCTCATTTCTTGTGTTTGGTCATTGGAAAGTGGTGGTTAATTCTTTACAATTCATTTAATTTTATATCACTTACTCAAATCAATATATACACATTAGTAACAATCTTCGGTACTCAAATATTTCATTAATTTGATTTGCTAATATTAAAATTCATATTGAAGATTACATCTAATGCATATTAAATTATCTTGTGTTACCAAATCAATTAGTTTGTTAACGAATTTTTGATTATTTAGTTAGTTGGATATGAGCTATTAGTTAATTAGTTAGACATTTCACTCTATCTTAGTTGGATACAATCGATATTTTTCATTAATCTATGTATATGCCACATTGCTTAATAAATAAAATTGAGAGTTCTCATTTTCTTTAAACTTACTCTTCTTGAATGTCCATTTTTTCACAAATTGAAAGCTATGGCGTCTCTATCTCTTTTCAGTTGCATTCATTTCAGTTGTGCTAATTTTAATATAGTATCAAAGCAAAGTTCGTGAATCAAACTTTTTCTCTTTCATTTTCATCAATCAAGTAATTTTCTTATCCCTACATTTTCCTTTGGAGTTTTTCAATAAATGCATACAATTGAATTCTCTTGGAGATTTGTGTCCCTTTTTTTTGCTTGAAATTGCTTCTAGAACTGATTCGATTCATAGATTTCTTCCTGCCACCTATTTTTTGAGTGAATTTTTCAAATCAACTCGAGTAATACTATATTTATGGCGGTTGATGGAGGTACTTCTGTTGTAGATAAGCCCAATACTTCTGTTAATCACATAAATAATGCACTGTATGTGCACCCCTCGAATAACCCAGGGATGATGATTGTTCCTACTCAATTTCATAAAGTAGGGTATCGATCTTGGAGAAGAGGAGTCATGCGAGCTCTTTTAGTGAAGAACAAGTTAGGTTTCATAGATTGAAGCTGTGGGAAACCACATGCAAATTCACGAACTTCGTCAATGACAGAATTGTGATGACATGACATTATGGATTTTGAACTTGTTAACTAAGGAAATGTCAGATAATGTTGAGTATGTGAATGATTCTATGAAACTTTAGCAAGAGTTAAGAGGATAGATATGACCAGATTCTCAGATAATGTTGAGTATGTGAATGATTCTATGGAACTTTAGCAAGAGTTAAGAGGATAGATATGACCAGACCAATACTGCTATGCTATATCAAATACAGAAGGAGATCAATGAGCTCACCTAAGAAATTTTGAACATTATTACTACTTATTACACAAGGATGAAAAAAATTTGGGAGGAATTAAGTAGTTTGAATTTGAAGAACTAGTGCAGTTGTGCATGTGTTTGTGGTGCCAAGATAGCTTACATAAGACAAAACAAGATAAGCATTTAATTCAGTTCCTCATGGGTTTGAATGAAGTGTATACAGTGGTAAGGAACAACATAATCATGATGAACACACTTCCTTCCATGGCACAAGCCTTTTCCTTATGGATCTAGGTGGAGACACAAAGGGAATTCAAACCTCGTAGAATGTCTGCTAGAATCAACATTTTTTAATGTAAATTCTCTCAACAATAATAGCAAGGATCCAACTGGAATATCACTGTAAGGACCTACAAGTTAGGCAATAAGAAAGTGCAGAAGAAGTAGAACTAGAAATGTTGCAGATCAAAGTATGATTCTTATTTAGGGCTCATAGTTCAAATCATGGGTCATAAATAAGGCTCGTAGATGGAGGTAAGCCTGAATGAAAATTGACTAAGTGTAGGAGGATGTACAAAGGGTGTTTACAATCCATAAATGGAACTATGGACTGTAAAATTGGTTCGTGCTTTGATACCTGCGAATGTGGAAATTTAGTTTTCTGAAGTTGAACTACGAACAAATAGGATGAGTCGTATTTTGATTTATGATCTGTACTTTGATCTCGTAGATAGGATCTTGAGTCTAGAAATTTATCTAAGTATGCGGATCTTTTACGAAAGGGTCTACGACCAGTAAATAAGTTTACGATTCATAAAAGCACTCATAGGCAGAGGTTTAGAGGCAGTTTCAGAAAGTTAAAAAACTCAACAGGATGAACCCCGCTAAGTACAATTCATAAATCATTCTATGATCCATAATCGTGGGTTGTGGTCTAGATCTAATAGTTTTAATAAAGGATATTTTTTTGTCCTTTTTTCATACCCTAAGCCTAAATTATATACTTTTAGGACCTGAAAACTACCCATTATCAGCCCCAAATCCCTCATTCACTTTCATTATCACTATTTCGACTTTCATCAAAATTTTAAGGCAAGAATTCTGCAAGACAAAAAAAAGGGCTAGGGTTTCCAAGAGATTTATTCTCCAAATCTTTAAGCTTTCCTTAAGGTCTTCAATCAAGTATGTGAGTTGATTTGTGGGGTTTTTTTTACCCACAAAGTCCAACAACGACTGCTTTTACCTTTTTTTTAAGTTCTTGAAAATTTATGAGTTTCATTAGCATGGTTCTAGTGATGCTTTGATGATACATTTTTATGTATTTTAACTCTATAATGCAATATGATGATGTACCATTAATTTCTATAGTTTCTAAGTCAGATTTCATTATCTAGGATTTTTCAATGATGATGTGGATTATTTAAATATAGTTTAAATTGATGAATTTCATCATGATCTTGAATTATACCCTTAAATCATATGATTTTAAAGTCATTGCATTAGCCTACTAGGTTTATGATAAAATTCTACATGATGTTGATGATAAGGGCTTAAAGTCTATTTTAAAAGTCTATGAATGTTTGAAATTTTAAGAGCATGATATAAAGCCCTTAGTGATGTCTAAGGTGATATTTAAGATGGACTCTCAATGTGAAAGGGAAATCCTCACTTGAGTGGCTTCCAAGTTAATGAGCTACTCCTATATGTTGCTACTTATAATTCTAAGTTATGATTGCATGAATATGCTAAGTGTTTTAAAGTATTCTAATGGATTGACTTAGCACCAATGAGGCATTGAGGTGGATTTCAATAAGTAAACCTTAGAAGTAATCGCTTGTCTCATTAACTATGTGCCACCATAGAAACCTTTATAGGCTAAGGTTAGTGGATCCACAACGCCAAAGTTAAACTAAGATATGTATGCATATGTTGACAAAGTTCCGCCCGATAAGTGAACTCCCCTTGCCAATAGATGGTTGTTGGATTTCATGTAGTAGCTCACATGGTCTTATATGTCAGTTATGGTCTCTTTCCACAAAGTTATGTATTTGATGTCTATGGCCTTAAATATGTTTCCATATAATGCATTGATCTTTACTTCATAGCCATTGGCTATGTGTAACATCCTACATGTTGAAAAGCCTAGAAATGAAAACATTGCAAAAAAAGTTTGAAATTAGACTGACTGTATAAGCCAATTTGCAACTCATGGTTTGTTCCATGGGTCGTAGACAGGTGTCGTAGACTAAACCCTGAGGGATGGAAATCCCGGAAGGTTTCTACAAATGGGATTTACAGCCCATAAATGAAACTATAGACTGTATTGTGAGCTTGTAGTTTGAAGGAGTGCAATTTTAGTAGCTAAAATTTTGGATCATGCAGAGTAAGAAAGCCAAGTATGACCCGTAGAAGCAAGTATGATTCATCTACTCGGGCATATAGGATGGAATTTAGAGACTATTTTTCAGGACCCAGTTTCAACAGGATGAAACTCCTATGTATGACCCGTACTTCAGTTCCATAAATAGTACCCGTAGATGGGTCAGACAGTTTTTAAATGAAGGACTTTTTAGTTGTTTTCAACCTATTTAGCTCCTGAATAACATTGTTTTGATCCTACTAACTGACTTAATCGACTCAAATCTTATAAAATCTATTCCTAAATTCATTCTAACTCATCCACTCTCAAATCACTCCTAAATTTCTAAATTTTCTTTCTCTAAAGATCATCTATATTAAATCTTAGGTTCCATCTTTGGGTCAAGGATTTCAAGGTCTAATCACTCCAATTGCTAAGGTTCTTTATTTTAGGTATATAGATCTTCATTCATGGATTAAATTCATCTATGAAATCCAACTCAAAATCTTCTTTTTCTCAAAGTTCAATCATGATTCCCTATGAGTTTTTATGATTCTATTCCAAATGATTAAATTATGAGTATTACATGATTATTATACTTAATTATGCATGAATTATGAAGAATTGCTTTATTTCTATGATTTTTCAATTGGCTTCAAGTAATTTCCAATATATGATGATTAGGGCTTGTTGAATTGACGTGAATTTCTTCACTAAAGACCCAAATTAATTTCAATTGCATGATTCCTTTGTGATTATTATCTAATTACATGATTTTAACTTCAATTGATCATGAACTCACATATGGCCCTAGTTTCCTATGACAGAGTTATTATTTTTGTGAATACGATTCTAAGTATGAAAGTATGCTTTGATGATGATGAGTATATGATGATTAGTGTGATTTAAGATCCTAATATTTATGAAATGATGATAAGATGAGAGTATACTCATACTATATGCAAAATTATGTAGATGGACTATTCCTACGATATAATACGTTTTCATGAGGTTATAATGCCAATTTCACAAGTTATGAAAGTTTGATTTTGATGAAATTGAAATTATGATGATGTCTATGATATTGCATGTTATGTATTCCATGGAATTTGACTTAACACTGAATAAGCTTGAGCAAGGGGGACTATCCCTAAGGGTCCTTACATAATTTCTCAAGTCTCATAACTATATGTCACTATAGGACTGTGATTATGTGCCTAGAAGCTAGCTAATGGATCCATATATCATTATCATGTGACACTCAAGTGCTAGGGTTAAGCCTAAAAGGTGGGATCTTTATGTTTATGTGACACTCACAGTGCTAGGGTTAAGCCTAAAAGGTGGGGTCTTTATGTTTATGTGACACTCACCATGCTAGGGTATAAGATATGTTTTAACTTGATGTTAATAATAAATTTCTTCATAGTGACCTCCATAAAGAAGTACATATGAAAGTACCATGTGTATGATCCAAGACTAGTTTGCGAACTTAACAAATCTCTTTATGACCCTAAGAAGGAAAGTAGATAATGTTATGTTAAGTTGACTGAAGCTATATGTCTTAGGGGGTACAATTACTCACGTCTTTATTACTCATCAATTTACAAGAAATCAGGCCCTCTAGTAGTTTTTGTCGAAATATATGTGGATGATGTTATTCTAACAGGCACAGGCACCATCGAGATAAACAATTTAACACTTGCTTAGATGACACATTCAAAATTAAGTACCTTGGCAAGCTACACTACTTCATGGGACTGGAGATACTTGACACCACAAGAGGGGTACTCATTTCCCAGAAGAAATTTTTCCTAGATATATTAAAAGATTATGATTGCTTCAACTATAGGTCTCTCTTCTCCTCTTGATTCCACTATGAAGTTGAGGGCTAAAAAAGGAGAACTCGTACTTGATCCCACTTATTATAGAAAGTTAATAGGCAAGCTGAACTTCCTCATACATACTAAATTAGATATAACTTTGAGCATACAATACTTAATTTAGGTTATGCAAGATTTCAAAACTTCTCAGTTATAAGAAGTTTTTCATCCAGTCAAATACTTAAAAAAGGATCCCACCTTGGGCATTCACCTTTTCAAATGATCCAGATTTCACATTTAAGATTTTATGTGATTCTTGTATAAACTCCAGGATGTTAGTGAGTGAGTATTTGGTCTTACTGGAGAATAGCTCCATCAGTTGAAAATCTAAGAAACAAGAGACTATCTTTTATTACAACTAAAGCAGAGTATAGATCACTCAGAAAAGTGGTAGGGGAACTAATTTGATTTCACAGGTTACTCACTGAGTTGAACATCACTAATCCATCTCCTATTGCTATTTATTGTGATAGCCAATCTATAATAAACATTTCTCACAATCTTGTCTTTCATAAGAGAACTAAACTCATTAAAGTCAACTATCACTTTGTGAGGAATAAGCTACCGGAGGGGCTCATATTTTTTTCATCATATTCCACTATTGATTAGCTTGCTGACATCTTTACAAAGGCTTTCACTGATGTCAAGTACACTGCTATACTTAACAAGTTAGTTGTGATCATCACCACCAACTTGAGGAGGGGCACTGAAGGTTACATCTAATGTATATTTAATTATCTTGTGTTAGCAAGTCAATTTAGTTAGTTAATGGATTCCTAGTTATTTAGTTAGACAATTAGTTGTTAGTTAGACATTTCACTTTATCTTAGTTGGATACAACTAGCATTTTTCATTGATTTGTGTTTATGTCACATTGCTTAATGAATGAGATTGAGAGTTCTCATTTTCTCTAAACTCACTCTTCTTGAATGACTTTTTTTTTCAAATTGGAAGGTGTGGCTTCTCTTGGGGAAATTAGCTAAAAGTGTCCATCAAGTGTTGAAACTAAAAAAAGTGACAACTTTGACCATCTAAGGTCAAAGTTGTCCTTAATTAGAGATTAGATTTAATTAGGGGTAAAGTGTATATTTTAAAAACTTTAGCAACTATTTTTTTCTTTTCAAAAATTTCTATAAGATTTTTTTAAAAAAATAAATTAAAAAATATAGCACCCACCTTTTCAAAACGTATTCTTCGACCCCCTTTTCTCTCTTACGAGTGCAAAATCAAAGTAAAAAAGGTTTTTCTTCTTTAGTTCTTCTTCTCCTTTCGTTTTTCGCTACTTTTACCATCATCATCGTTGTCACCATTCTGTTGTCATCAACTTCATCACGTCATCATCTTTCTTGTGAAGGTAAGATTTTGTTTATTTTTCTTTAGTTATGATTTTGATTTTTGTTGTAAAAATGAGGTTGTAAGTTTAATAAGATGAAAAAGTATATGTATTTCTACTTGGGTAGGGTGTTCTTGTTAGTGTTCTTTGATTTGTTGTACTCTTTGAAGATAAAATTTTTGGGTATGGTTGTTGTTGTTATTGTTTTTTTTTGTTATTGTACTCCTTGTGAGAAAAATGTTTTGTTGGTTGGTTGATTTTGGACATGGTTAGTTGCTCGATTTTAAAGTATTGACAGCACAATGAAGTACTTACAACAATTGTTATGGTTATTGTTTTCTTTGATTTTAGTGAGAAAAATGTATTGTGTGCCCTAAATTCTAATTAGGTAGGGTTGTTCTTTTTGATGTTCTTTAATTTGTTATTGTACTTTTTGAAGATAAAATTTTTGGGTATGGTGTTGTTGTTGTTATACTTTTTGTGAGAAAAATATTTGGTTGGATGGTTGATTTCAGGCATGGTTGGTTACTCGATTTAAAGTATTGACAACAATTTTTGAAGTACTTACAACAACAGCTATGGTTATTATTTTTCTTTGATTTTTATTATTATGTTTTTTGTGAGAAAAATATAGTACATATTGAGGATAGTAAATAGCCAATATTAGATTAGTTAGTTGAATGAGCAGTTAATTGTTGTTATTATTTATTAAGAGGTTAGTTAATTAGTTAATTAGCCTTTAAAGAGGAGTATATATATATGTATAGTTGTGAATAGTTGTACCAGTAACTCATATTTCCCTCTCTACAAGAAATAAAGCAGAGAAGCTCTCTCCATCGGAGCTTTTTTCTCCAATCCTTTTCTCCTTCAATTTACCTTGAATTCTTCATCTCTAATGGTTGCTGATTCTCTTTATGGTATCAAAGCAGGTCGATTGAGGAATTAGGTCAATTCGTGCCGCATTTCCATTTCCCCAAAACTGTCATTTTTGAAACTTAGGTCAAAATTCAATTGGAGCAAAACGAACCAGTAATGGCGTCAGAAGTTCGAGAGAGTGTAGCAGACAGAGGCGTTGCTCAAGTTGGTACAACAATCGACGCCAATCATCCTTTATTTCTACAACTGTGTGACACACCAGGTAGTTCCTTGATTTCGTTTTAGTTAACTGAATCAGAGAACTATGCTTTATGGAGTAGATCCATGAAAATTGCACTGGTAGGGAAGAGTAAGATAGGGTTTGTTGATGGTAGACATGCAAAGGGTAAATTCGATCCATCGATTCACGAACTATGGGAAAAGGTGAACCCAATAGTCCTTTCTTAGATTATGAACTCAGTAAGTAACGATTTCGTCAGTTGTGTAGCATATGCCTCAGACGCATGTACTGTTTGGAGTAATTTGAACGAAAGATTTGATAAAGAGAATGGATCGAAAGTCTTCTAGTTACACAAAGAGATTACCACATTGACACAGGGTACTTCATCATTATCGAGTTACTTTACTAAGCTGAAAGGTTTGTGGGTGGAGTATGATTCTTTGGTCCCTTGCCCTTGTTGTGAGTGTACAGGTTCGAGAAGGTATGTGGAACACTATCAATACCAGCAGTTGTTGCAGTTCTTAACAGGTTTAAATGAGACTTACTCACAAGCAAGGAGCCAAATCCTGATGATGGTACCTGTGCCAAATATCAACAAAGCCTACTAGATGCTAGTCTCTGAAGAGAGTCAAAGGGATTTGGGAAAAACAGTTGATGACTCAAGTGGCATTGCCTTATTTTGTAACAGAGCAGGATTGAATCAGATTAATCCTAGTGTGTCTGGTGCAGTCAAAGGAAATCACAGTGGATCATCAGGACACTATGACAGGGGAAATTACAAAGGAAGAAATGCGCACTTGTTCTGTGAATACTGCAAGTTAAGAGGACACACAAAAGAAATATGCTACAAGATTCATGGATATCCAGCAGATCACAAATTCAAGAAGAGAACCTCATATCCACCATAGTATACAACCAATACAGTACACAGTGCAACTGGACATGACTCATTCCAAGGTAAAATCCCATCTTAGACAGAGGCAGTTCAGCCTGCTTGCAGCTCAAGCCAAGGAAGTGGTATAATATTCACTCAGGAATAGTATGATCTTATTCTGAGGATGCTCCAAAGGAAATTCCTTCCAGTTCAGAAAAAATTGGTATGAGTCAAATATTTCTGGCAACCAACAGTGCATCCTTTAGAAAGTGAATAGTTAATTCTGGGGCCTCCAATCACATGGTCCACAATATAGAGTTATTGCATGGAATCAGTCAAATAACTAAGGAGAATATTAGGAGAGTATATCTACCAGATGGAAATACATTAGACATAGCCTGTGTTGGGAAATATATGCTAGAAAATGGGGATACAATCACCAATGTATTGTGCATACCTAAGTTTAAGCACAACTTGTTATCAGTGTCTAACCAGGGATTTGAAGTATGCTATCACTTTTTTTTCTGACTTTTTTGTTATGCAGGATCTGTTTAGTGGAATGGTGAAGGGAATTGGTAGAGAAGTTAGTGGACTATATAGCTTGCAGCTACCAATAAAAAAATGTACCAGTACCAAAATAATAAGAGCCAACTTGACCAACAGAGGTAATGCAGACCAAGATGAAGCTGTAGAAATCTGGCACAGAAGACTTGGACATGCTCCGGTCAAGGTTTTGCACCAAATATTTACACTGAAGATTGAAAAGAGCTGTGATGACATTCAAGACTGTACTATCTTTCCATTAGCTAGGTAAACCAGACTTCTTTTTCCTAGTAACTCTAGTAGAGGTGCCAACATCTTCTCTATAATACATGGAGATGTTTAGGGTCCATATAGAGATCCCAATTATGATGGTTGTCGATTCTTTCTCACTTTAGTAAATGATTGTAGTAGAATGACTAGGGTGTATATGTTGAGACTAAAGAGTGATGCTACTGTCATTCTTAGACAATTTTTTGCCATGATACAAAATCAGTTTGGTGCACAGGTAAAAGTTTTCAGAAGTGATAATGGAACTGAGTTTCTTAATTCTACTTGCTGTGCTTTATTCAATTCCATTGGTATTATTCATCAAAGATCTTGTATACACACGCCTCAACAGAATGGGTTGGTTGAGAGAAAGCACAGGCACATTTTGGAGGTTGTTAATGCTATTCGTTTGTGCAAGTTCTGCCACTAAAATTCTAGAATAAATGTGTCTTATATGCTGTTTGTGTGATCAACAGACTGCCCCTACAGGTTTTGGATGGGAAATATCCTTTTGAGATAGTCTATGGTAAAGCACATTCCTTATTTCACATGAGAGTTATTGGATGCTTATGTTTTGGAACTAGTTCACATAGTGGAGACAAATTCTCTTCTAGATCTGTTGCAGCTGTTTTGTTGGGATACTTTTCCACTCAAAAGGGATATAAGCTCTTTAATATGCTTACTAATACCTTCTTTGTTAGCATATATATAATATTTAGGGAGTATATCTTCCCTTTTTAGTTGATCAAAGACAAGAAACTGCACATATTCCCAAATGGAGTTCTCACAACACCTTACACAGCATCTTTAGACATTCCCACAACCATACCACCTCCTTCTGATCATGTTCCCATTATAAACACACCTCATACACCAGCACCTATCCCTCCATCCACTTCTGCATCACTAGCACCTATTCCTCCATCCACTACTGCACCACTCAAAAGATCTACCAAACCAAGAAATTCCCCTGCATGGTTACATGATTACATCTGTAGCAAGTCAAATTCAGTCTCCAGTTCTACTTGTCTTTACCCTATCCAATCCTACATGTCTCATTCTAGTATCACTCCCTAATACCAAGACTATTTGTCCAAAATCAACTCCCTCAAGGAGCCTCAGTCATACACTGAGGCAAGTTTAGACCCTCTTTGGGTTGCAGCAATGAACTAGGAACTCCAAGCACTGCAGGATAATGATACTTGGTCCTTGGTTAATTTACCCTCAGGCAAAGTTCCTATTGGCAGCAGATGGGTATTCAAGATAAAGTATAGAGCTGATGGTACAGTTGAGAGGTACAAAGCAAGACTTGTAGCCAAGGGATATAACCAACAAGAAGGTTTGGATTTCCAAGAAACCTTTTCTCCTATGGTTATGATGGTGACTGTAAGACTTGTTCTTGCACCGACAGCTGCAAATCAGTGGAATTTGCAACAAATGGACATCTACAATGCCTTCCTCAATGGTAACTTGGTAGAAGAGGTGTACATGCTTTCACCACTAGGCTTTGGCAGTCAAGGGGGGAACAAGAGAGTGTATAGACTGCACAAATCCTTGTAAGGTCTCAAACAAGCTTCAAGACAGTAGAATATGAAACTTGTTGAGGTATTGACCAACTCAGGCTTCACACAAGGCCATTTCGATTACTCCTTGTTCACAAGGAAGAAAGAAGACAACATAGTGATCATTCTAGTCTATGTTGATGACATGTTAATCATAGGTAATGATCCTACACTGATTCAAGAAGCTAAGACAACTTTAAAGAGTAGATTCAGAATTAAAGACTTGGGAGAGATAAAGTACTTCCTTAGAATTGAGATAGCAAGGTCAAAGGAGGGAATACTAATGAATCAGAGAAAGTTTGCTTTGGAATTGATTGCTGAAATGGACTCTCAGGTTCTAAGCCAACAAGTACTCCAATGGAATACAACCAAAGATTGACTACTATGGAATATAATGAGCATGTAAACAACCTGGAAGTAGATGCTGAATTGGATGATTCAAGATCATATCAGAGGCTGATTGGGAAGCTGCTATACCTGACTATGACCAGACCAGACATAACACATGTTGTCCATGTGTTAAGTTAGTTTATGTAGAGGCCTAAGAGGTCACATATGGAGGCAGTATGCAGAGTAGTGAAATACATAAAGAGTGAACCAGGCTTAGGCATTCTTTTGAGCTCAGAAAAAATAACTTAGCTGACTGCATTTTGTGATGCAGATTGGGATAGCTGTCCTAACTCAAGGAGGTCCATTACTGGCTATGTGGTAAAATTAGGGAATTCCTTAATCTCTTGGAAGTCAAAGAAATAGAGCACAGTTTCAAGAAGCTCAGCAGAGGCAGAATACAGATCCATGGCAGTTGCAGTCTCAGAGATTACATGACTTATTGGGATCAGCAGAGAACTAAACATGGGGATCAATACTCTAGTAAAGCTGATAAGTGATAGTAAGGCAGCCATTCAAATAGCTGCAAATCCTATATTCCATGAAAAAGCTAAACACATCGAAATAGACTTGCATTTTATGAGAGAGAGGATCCAAGATGGAACAATCAAGACATCTCACATTGCATCCAAGGATCAAGAGGCAGATTTGTTCACAAAGGCTTTGAGTAGATCACAATATATGTATCTCTTACGCAAGCTAGGAGTCTTAAACTTGTTCACACTACCTAGCTTGAAAGGGGGTATTGAGGATAGTAAATAGCCAATATTAGATTAGTTAGTTGAGGAGTTGTTAATTGTTGATAATATTTATTAAGAGGTTAGTTAATTAGTTAATTACCCTTTAAAGAGGAGTATATATATGTATAGTTGTGACCAGTTGTACCATTCACTCATATTTTCCTCTTTACAAGAAATAGAGTAGAGAATCTCTCTCCATCAGAGCTTTTTTCTCTAATCCTTTTCTCCTTCAATTTACCTTGAATTCTTCATCTCTAATGGCAGTTGATTCTCTTCAGTACATGTCCTAATTTCTACTTGGGCAGGGTTGTTCTTGTTGGTGTTCTTTAATTTGTTGTTATACTCTTTGAAGATAGATTTTTGGGTATGCTTACTTGTTTGGGAGATTTTAAAGTATTTACATCATTTATTGAAGTGCTGACAATAACTGCTATAGGTGTTGTTGTTGTTTGATTATTATTCTGTGCTTTGTGAGAAAAATATTATTATTGTTGGGATTGCTAAACTTTTTAAAATAGTCAGTGAAGCAATTGCTGAAATTTCTATAGCAGTTCCTTTGAAAGTCTTTCATTCATGTAGTGATATGCTCTTAAATAGGTTGTTATTGATTGTTGTACTTTTTTATGAGAAATGAACACATGCATGTTGTTCATATAGGGATGTTCTTGATTGTTATTTCTATATCAAGCTTGAAAAATGTGTATCCGCTGAAGATATCAGGATTCACTATAAATAGATGAAATAGTTACTGAAGTTGTGTATCTGCTAAAAATCTTAGGATGTCCTAAAAAATTCAATAGATTATCTCTATTTTGTGATAGGACTTTTTACATTAATGACTCAATTTAAGTTAAAAAAAATACTAGACCTGATGTTCCTATGAGAACTTGGAGAAGGAGGCTAGTTACATCTGAAGAAGAGGATGATTCACAACAAGAACTAGCAAATCTTATTGAATGTGTTTGTAATGACTTGACCCAACACTGTAAAGTATTGTCCATTCTTAGTCCTAACCCATCACGGATTTATCCATTTGGGCTCACCCCAAAAGGGATATCACAGTATATAAACCAGTCCTTTAACTATATATCCAACATCTCTCTTGTGTCTTGCCGGTGTGGGACTTCAAATCTCAAGATGGGTTGTTATATACCCTCTCAATGGACTCAGCATCCTCGCTAGGGTTTGCCCCACCTCATGGGATTCATCTACATTTAACACTGAGGCTTGCCCCGCCTTACCGGTATAACTCAGTTAACTCTAACCCCACATCGACAAGGCTGACACAAGAGTGGCTCTAATACCATCTGTAACAACCTAACTCAACACTATGAAGTATTGTCCACTCTTGGGCCTAGATCATCATGGATTTGTCCCTTTGGGCTCACCTTAAAAAGTGCTTCACAATATATAAACCAGTCATTTATCAATATACCCAACATCTCTCTTGTATTTTTCCGATGTGAAATTTCTCATCTCAAGATGGGTTATTACGGTGTCACTGCTGAGGCTACTATTGGTGTCAGTCCCTCAATTGCTGGTGTCAGTCCCACAGCAAAGGAGACGAAGAAAATTTTTAAAAATCACTCATGAGCACCAAGAAGAAGGCAGCAGCTGCTACGGAGGAGCAACAACCAGTAGATAAAGCAACAAAAATAGATTAAGTATTGGATTAGTGATTTTCTATATCTATATAATCTTGGGATGATGATGTTGATTTAAAGGTCCCATATGTTCATGTAATGTTGGATGATGGGTATATTTAATATTCAAATGATAGATATTTTATTATTTTCTAGACTTTTCGCAAATGTTGATTATGGATAATCTTTTTATGAACATGGGTATTTCTATTTTTTGACTTTTTGGGGATGTTAATGATGAATATTATCAATTATAACATATCTCCTTTTATGTTGAAATGTTAGATGTTGTATTGATTATTAAAGTCTAACAATCGTAATATTTGTTGTGAATATTGTTAGAACCCGAAAATTCGAACAGTTGAAATGCTTGTGAAATGTGGACGAATATTGGAAATTTCAAGCAATTCTGGATTTAAGTATTTATTTTAGTTTAGATCAAGTGAAATTTTTATAAAATGTGAAATAAAGAAAAATAGGAGTTAAAGAACCGTTACGGTTGCTAATCGTTATCGTTGTTGTTATTGTGTAGACATCGAGCATCCCGAAGCATAAGTCGGGTTGGTTTAGGCAAGAACTAATTGAAGGAAGATAGTTGAGGTATGTAAAGTTTTCTATTCTTTTGGCATGAATTAGTATATAAAGATTTTCTTCCATTTGACATGAGTTAGTAAGTTTGGAAATCCTAGTAGTGTGGAAACTTTCCTTGTTCTTTCTAATTTGGCTTCAAATA
>JAOTQJ010000072.1:18838445-18853888 GCA_025642045.1 Solanum sejunctum | reverse complement strand
GACTGTTCTGAGCTTCTGTTTGTAGGTGTGGTTAGTCAGTAAAACAGAGGAAACTCTGCCAAAATTTTGGTAGATTTTTTGTCTGTGGTAGTCGGGTTGTTTTTGGGTTAGTGTTTGTCTAAGTGCCCTATCGGCTTTAGTCACGGCCCTGGGTTGGGTCGTGACAAATATACTCAGCAAGTCAGCTTCTTGCTAGGGCTATCCTTATATTTGCTGTGAAATATCTCCGTAAGTCATCTACTTGCTGAAATAGTCTTAACATTTATTGTGAATATACTCAACAAGTTGATATCTTGCTGGGGTTATCCTTATATCTATTGTGAAATGACTCAGCAAGTCATCTACTTGCTGAGATAGTCTTAACATTTATTGTGAATATACTCAGCAAGTCAAAATATTGCTGGGGCTATCCTTATATCCATTGTGATACAACTCAGCAAGTCGTCTACTTGTTGGGATAGTATTAACACTTGCTGTGAATATACTCAGCAAGTCAGCATCTTACTAGGGCTATCCTTATATCTACTGTGAAATGACTCAACAAGTCATCTACTTGCTGGGACACTCGTACCATTTGTTGTAACTATACTCAGCAAGTCAACATCTTGGTGGAGTTATCCTTGTATCTGTTGTGAAATAACTCAGCAAGTCATCTACTTGCTGGAACAATCATACCATTTGCAGTGAATTTACTCAGCAAGTCAGCATCTATTGAATAATTCTATGTAAATGTCATATCTAGTTGATGCATAACTATAAACTAATGGTATCAATCATATCTAGTGATGAATTTAGTGTGTAAGTCCAATTTAAGACTAAAGGCTAGATTTAGTAATAATCTTATACATTGAGATAGTAATTAGACAAGTAACATACAATCGATTGAGTAATTGTATATGTAAGTGATGGTAATAAAATAGCTTGATCATTAATTGGTTGTGTTAATATATCTTATAATATGTGAGGTGGTGTTAGTTCAATTTTAGATTAAATGCGAGAATCAGTACTGATCTTATATATTTAGATAGTAATTACACAAAATAATAAGATGATAGATTTTAGTTGGTTTCTTTATTAATTAGTTCATTTTATTATAGTTATGGATTAATATAGGGATTTTAGTCCAATTTAACACTAGAAATAAGTCAATAGTAAAAATTTTATTTGAATTTATTATAATAAATTGTCTAGTTGTTGAACGTGTTTCAACAATTTTTGTGAAATATCTCAGCAAGTTAGACAGTTGTTGAATTTCTCTTAGCAATTGTTGGATTTGTAATAGTAAGTCAGTGGGTTGTTTCACATTTATTGAACTCTTGTATAGCAAGATAGTTAGTTGTTATAGCGCATTGACTATAAGCTAATGGTATCAATCATATCTAGTGATAAATTAAGTTGTTTTAGTTCAATTTAAGATTAAAAGCTAGATTCCATAGTTAGTTTATATATTGAGGTAATAATTAGACAAGTAATATACGATTTATTGAGTAATCGCATATGAAAGTGATGGTAGTTAAGTAAATTGATTATTTTAGTTAGTTATGTCAGTATATCTTATAGTATATGAGGTTGTGTTAGTCCAATCTTGGATTAAATGCTAGAATCAGTAATGATCTTATACATTGAGATAGTAATTACACAAGTAATAGGATCATGGTTATTGGTGATAGTTATTTTAGTTGGTTTCTTCATTAATTAGTTCATTTGATCATAGTTATGTATTAATATAGTGAATTTGTTATAACAAGTTGGCTAGTTGTTAAATGTGTTCTAGCAATTGCTGTAAAATATCTCAGCAAAGCTAGACAGTTATTAGATTTATCTTAGCATTTACTGAATTTATCTAACATTTGCTGAACTACTATATAGCAAGGGAGTTAGTTGTTAAATTGACTATTAGTTGTTATGAGTTGGTCAGCAATTGTTGTGATATGACAATATTTGTTGTAAAATTCGTAGCAATTGACAATGCACTAGGTAGCAATTATCGTAAATGGTGTAGCTATTATTATAAACGTAGTAACAATTGTTGTAGATTATGTAGCAATTGCTGTAAACACAGTAACATTGTTATAAACTGATGCACTTAGTTTAACATGCAATTTGTTAATACCTAAAACATTCAATGAAAAATGTATTCAAACAACAATAATACTAATAATATTGAATAACAACATTTGTTAATTGTACAAATAACAACAATATAATTAAAATACAAAATGAAACAAGTTCACAAAAACCCAATAAAAGTGAATGTTCTTATAAAACATTTCTCTCTAAGCATGTAGTTCTCTTGTACCCAACCCTTTTGCATATGAATTATTTGTTCTTTTATCTTGGAAATGATTGTCCGATACTTGGTCATCTCTTCTTTGACTTTCTGCCCACCTTTCCCAGCATGACATATGGAGGAAGTATTTCCGTTTCTAAAATCTTCCTAGGAACTTCTGGAGTAGGCATCTACTCACCTCCACTTGTTCTGTGTATCCATCACATCACATTCATCATTCAATATTTGTTGATTTTGACATGTATTTTGTTCTCTACTAACCAGTCAATCATGTATAACCATAGAATGAGTCTTCCTTCATCTTCCAAATAAATTCGTAAACTCACTTGATTTTTTATTCTAAATAGAGTCACTCTCTGTTTTTCACCACAAGAATGTATATAAGTGATGAAAATATCTTTCGACTCACAATTTAATCCACAGTTGACAATAATTTAATTCACAAAATTGTCATACGTGATATCTCAATTCATAATCATCGCTATCATCTCAATCATTTCTTTGCCTTTTCAATACCAATAAAACGATTGTTGGACTTAACTCATTCACCATGACAATCAACTCCTAATATTACTTTGTCTCTCGTTGATGATGTTGAAGGTACCTAAATAAATTATACTTTAAAGCACAACATGAGAAAACTGTATAGAAATATAACAACAATTCAACAACTGCTTCATCAGTTGAAACACCAGATACAACAAGTACTACATTACATTCAACAGTTGCAGAAAATTGCTGCAGGAAGTGATGAACCAGTTTCTAAAAAAATATGTTGACTGTTATTGTATATGTTTCAGCAACTGGTCTATCTATTTCAATATCTGCTACAACGTTGCTGAAAATAGCTCAGCAGTGAAGAATTGCAATAATGCAAAAACAACAAAAAAGAAGAAGGAGAAGGAGAAGGAGAAGGAGGGATCGGTTGGGAGATTTCCCAAATTAGAAGAATTAGGGTTTTGTATTTGAGGATAGAAGTGTAAAAATAAAAAGTTGAGGACTTATTTAAAAATGACCAAATATTATTATCTATTAATTATAAACTTGTCACCTGCACCTCATAAAACTTGAGTCACTTTTTAAAAAATTTTGAAACCTTTTTTTCATCCTTAATTTAATCTCCCACTTCTCGGTCTCTTTTCAGCTGAATCCTCGTCATATGTGCAAAGTTTAATAATTAGGTCATAGTTAAGACTACAAATTTATAACTTTATGCTTGAGATCTACTGTCAAACCTTGGACCTTATTTGTTCGGCATCCATGTCGAAACAAGAAACGCTAGGCTTCTTATCTTCCTTGATATAATGGAGGAGCAATAAGTTCACTGCATCTGGTAATTCCACTGCATTATCATTGTTTACATGACCTAAAAGACCAACAGATCGGACATTTCGACAGATGAATTACATGTATCAGTTTAGAAAAGTAAATCAAATGTTCAAAGAAAGCAATATCTTGTCTAATTTATGCAAACAAGAGAGTCCACCAATACATTATTTGGGCACATAAACGAATGCTTTTTCGAGATGTTTAACCATGACAAGCAGATTCTACCCACGCCAAAAATGAAGCAACTTTAACAATTCAGGATCGAACTCATCACAAGATGTTTAGACATTCTTATCTCATATGTCACATTTCTCATGAACAAAAACGAGGGATTCACATTAACAGGTCTACCAATACAAATGCTTCAGATACAGCTAGAAAGTGCAATGTTGTGCATCAATCTTTACATAGTCAAGTGAATCAAGCCAGTTGGTTCTTACTGGGAAATAATCATATTCAGGAGTCCAAACTCTCAAACTGGCACAGGTCCATAGGAAGCATCATGCAGCATGAAAGACAATCATCACCTTCCACGCACACTGGCAGGTGATCTAGCACCTTTATCACTGCTAATGTCATCATCAATTTCACTTCCATCAACCCACACAACATTGTTATTAGCACTCACTTCAGAACTAGTATTACTTCTCGTGGCAAGTGGGGAATCGGGCACGCTGATTGTCCTGCTTGTCCTGCCTCTATTAGGCCCTGATCTAACACTGTACATAGAGGATGCTGGAATATTAGTCATCAATGGACGCAGATTACCGGGAACTCTTTGCCTTATATCCTGTCCAAGGGCAATGTCTCAAGTTAAGCAAATCCAAAAAGGATAAGACAACAAGAAGGCCAACAAGACAGATCATCTCAGACTTAAGAGCTACAAAAACCAACAAAACATCTAGCAACTCTAATCAGTTTTAGATAGAATACTTATCTCTTCAGTCTATGGTAGATCTATGGTAGAACACAATATCCTATTAGCACAGGAATGTGAAAAGAATATACATACCATGTGTCTAATAGCCATATCCAAGGATTTCTTTGACAATGATCTCCCAAAACCTGAGCTATCAGGTGACGAAGACTTTGCAGATAAGTTACTGTGTGGAGAATGTTTGTCATCTTGTTTCGGAGGAACCAGCTTCCGCATATTTATTACCCTTTCAACCATCTTGGTCCCAACCATACCAGGGCTTACTTTGTCATTGGCTTTAGCATGAAGTCGGCTCATGGATGGGACAGGAACGGAGCTTCCACTGCTATGCATAACACCATTAGGAGGACGTCCTCTTGCTGGAGAGCATGACTGCCGTCTAACCCTTCCATTTGAAGCTGGCTCAACAGACGAAGATCTAACACTATTTGCTCCAGGTCTGCCTCTTGTAGCTGAAATTGGCCTGTCAGGTAGTGATGTCCTTAAATTGGGTGGAGCATCAAGGGAGAACCCTGGCATATCTGAAGGCTTCCATGGTCTGGGTTTTACAGTTGGAGAACTAGCACGTGAGGCTGCAGGGTTTCGTGATGCTGTTGTAGCTGACTTGGTACCCGAAGTGGAAGACACAGGTTTAACTGGAGGCACAGTTGTATTTGTTGTATTTGACACTGAAGTCGCTCGACGAGTTGGAGTTGCAGCCCTTGATGTGGACTTTGATCCAGTAACTGAGGCCCTGCTTGTTGGTGTTGAGGATAGTGCACTGGACCTTGCAGTAGGTGTTGAAGATCTTGGAGGAACAGTGGGTTTTGCAGAAGGCATGGTGGCCCGAGAAGTAGGTGTTGCAGACCTTGATGGTCTAGATGCTGTCGTGGTAGACATTGATTTAGAGGTTGCAGTGGATGTCATTGCTTTGGTTGCTGCCGCAGATGTGGATCTAGATGCTGAAGTAGAGGTGGATCTAGATGAGCTCAACGTTGGTCTATCAGTCGGAGTTGAAGGTCTTGATCCACCTGAAGAAGATGGTCTTCGAAGACTAGAACTTGAAGTGTTTAATCCAGGAGAGGAAGCCAGCTGTCTAGATGCTAAGTTGCTTCTTGAGGTGGCCTCTGGGAGAGAATTTGTTAACTGCATTAAAGGTACCAAATTACAGATAAAAGATCCATGATTCCCAAGAAATAACTCAAAACTCAGATACACACTTCAGGCTAAGACTGCCACGCAGCAAGCTTCACTATTTGCACTTACCTATTTATCTAACTGCAGTAATAGGCAAAGTTCTGCATTGTCTTCATTATATATGGAAAATAAAATCAAACAACTAAATTGAATCCACTGAAAAACTGATAGTGTCTTGACTTGCTTTTGTATTAAGAAAAGAAAAAGTTGAGTCAAAACAAAACCAAACGGGCAACATATACTACCTTGTAATTATATTATCGTACACAAATGTCTATGTCTATAGAAGTATGTATTTTTGTATTTATAATAATTTTGCCACTATTTTATAGATTCTTCTACAGACATTTCTGCTTTTTCTGTGAATTTGGAGTCTGTTTGAGAAACCTTTTTCTTTTTTGTTAATGGTGTCTAGACACTTAATTATGAGTTGAAGGTACTTCAATTTTACTTGAATTCCATATGCACAAATAGAAAGACATTGGGTCAAGTTAGTACCAATATATTTCTTTGTTCCATACATGTAAAATATACTAGTTAATTAAATTGGCGTTTAGACGTATTTGACTATGCTTTCTCTAGTCTTTCTTTAGTGTACTTATAAAAAATAACAGCATACCCGATATAGTCCCACAAGTGGGGTTTCGGGAGGGTGGAGTGTATGCAGACCTTACCTCTACCTCTACTCCACCACCAGCTCCCACTCCCCCCAAATTTTTTTTCCCTTCATCACATTTTATGTGGCACCCTTTGACTTGACACGGGCTTCAAGGAAAAAAGGAAGACTTCTTTTAAAACTTGTGGTTTAAAACAATTCTTAAAAATTTGTGTGACCGAGAATCATTTTATTAAGCAAAAAAAGAGAATTTTAAAGTTAAATTATTTTCAATCCAAGCAAAGTGGCATCCTTTTTGGGACGGACCAAAAAGAAAAGGGTACCACATAAAATGGGACAGAGGGAGTAATTTTTTTTATTCAAAAAAATTTCTTACTTCATTCACACACACACACACCAAAATAATTTTTTAGATATTATTTTTATTTTATTTTATTTTATTTTTAAATCCCACCCCACCTAACCCTCCACTCCCAATTTTTTTTCATTTTTCTTGTTTTGTATTATATATTATATGTTTTTAGGAAAGAATTTTCTATTTGCCACAAAAAAAAATTAGAAATAAAATTTTCATTTCAATTGTAATCAGTACGCAAGTAGAAAAGACAATGTATGTGTATAGCTAACATAAAACAGCAAAATTATATATATAAAAAAGGAGCAGATGGTTAGCCTTCTTTTTTTTTAACAAAAATAAAAAATTAATATCTATATTTTTTTTGGAAAGGAGTGGGTGATGTGGGCAGGGAGGGGACAGTTTAAGTAAGATTTCAAAAATTTATAAAAGATTTTTCAAAAAAAAAAAAAAGGAATGTGCGGGAGGAGGGGGAAGGAGGTCGTGGAGTAGCGTAAGAAAAATATTTTAAATTTTATCTTTAAAAGAATTAAATTTTGGGGGGAATAGTGATACATTAATCTTTAATAACTAATACTAATAGCGTATTTTCATTGGGTATGTTGTTGTACTAATAGTTTATTTAATTTTTGTCAAGGTGAAATATTTTATCCATGTGGCATTTTTTTAAATAAAAAAATGTTTGATCCATGTAGCAGGACTTTTTGAGGTGTGTATTTAAAATTAATGAGTGATAGTTTAGATATTAAACTTATACTCCAAATAGTTTAGGCATGAAATTCAAAAAAAGGGGATTCAATTTTGGTGTATTTTTGACATTTAACTCTTAGAAATAACAACTTCAATAATCTCTCTTTACTCATGAAATTAGTTACGACCACATAAATATTTAAGGTTTGTTTTAAACCACAAGTTTAAAAGTATTCCATCTTTTTTTTAAACTGTGTCACATTGGGACGGTGGGAGTAATAATACTAGCAAGGGAACAAATATGTGGTCCAAGCTAGAACCCTGCTCTAACACGTGGAAGAGAGAAAACACTCAACTACCCACTAATTGTCTACTCTAATAAGCAACCTCCATACTCTCTTATCTAAAGTCATATTCTTACTGATAACAACAACATATCCAGTGAAATCTCAGTTATATTCTTACTGAGTTGAACATATTTCATATCTTGTCTAATCACATCTCCAAATTCTTCCTCTCTCTACTTCTACCTCTTCTCAAACACATCATTGCCAAACTCTTGCATCTCTTCACTGTGGCATTTGTGTGCTTCCTCTTCACATGCCCGGACCATCTTAGCCTTGTCTTTCCCATATCTTGTCCACCATTGAGGCTACTCCCACTTGGCCCTGTATATCTTCGTTCCTGATCTTGTCTCTGCTAATGTGCTCATGCATCCATCTAAGCACCCTCATTTATGTTACCTTCATCTTCTTAGGGTGCGAGTTCTTGATTGGCCAACACTCCACCCCGTCGCCCGTACAACATAGTTGGTCTAATAACCACCCAAAGGAACTTACCTTTCTTAATCTTTCTGTTACTTGGTTCAATGTAAATTATGGGTTGAAGGTTAAAACATATAAAGCAAGTTACAAGAAGTTGTTTTTCGTTATGAACTTTTTAATTGTGACATATTGTTTAATCTTACAAAACTTTGTCTATTGATGTTTTTCATCATTGTTTCCATCCATTATTATCCTACAATAATCAAGTTGCATAAAACCAAGAAAAACACCTAATATTCATAATTACAGAGACTTTCTTCAAGATTTAACAATTCCACAAAATTGGCTAATGATGAAATGTATGATATCATTTAGCATATTAGGAATATCAATAAATCTGATTACTGCCTCTGTCCCATTTTACGTGACACCCTTTGACTTGGCACGGTGTTTAAGGAAAAAGGATTTTTGAAACTTGTGGTCTAAAACAATTCTTAAATATTTGTGTGGCTAAGAATAATTTCATTAAAGGTAAAAGGGAAATTTTAAAGCTAAATTGTTTCTAATTAGAGTAAGTTAACATTCTTTTTTGGATGGACGAAAAAAGAAAGGGTGCCACGTAAAATGGGATAGAGGGAGTATTACAATTACTCAAGAGAATCTTTAAGAAAAAACCAACTCACACTGATCACAAACATCCCATCATCATAAGAGCATATGCTAGTATAGCTAGCTAATGCATCCAAACTAAGATAAACCAGTCATTGCCCTAAAATATTCCGAGAAATTAAGTTTACCAAATGGTTGATATCTAAGAGATTGGGCACTCGTAATATCCCACAAGAACCATCACAAAGAAATGTATGGCATACTTTTTCTTTCTGATGACCGTATGCATATGGGCTCAACCATTAGGACCAACTGCAGCCTTTGAAGCTCAGGGAAAACGGGTTCGCATGGTTTAGAGCTTGAACCTAGACCTAGGTCACCAGTCCCTCAACCTTTGTCACTTGATTATATCTACATTCAAAAACTAAACCAATCCTCAAATTCAGTACAGGGCTTCTGCAAATAGCATTTGATTAAACAGTGGAGCCACTATGTACACATGTTCTGAACTAAAGAACCTCAGCTTCTTCCTGTCTAATTATAGAAATTTCCTTTTACACTCCTTGAAATCTCCACATCCCTCTGGCTGGATATGTGGTGAAATACTTTCAGATTACAGAGATGGACAACATTTCCCATGTTAAGCAAATCAAAAGTGTAATATGCTAATTTCCAATTCCACATTAAAACCATATTTCAGCAAAGAAAGAATGTAACAGTAGAATATACATATTCTTACTCTAGATGTCAATGCAGTGGGATGAGCTCTAGAAGTTCCCAGCTGACTCATCATATTTTTGCATGATTCCATCTCTAGAGAAGGAAAAAGAGGAGTGCCTGGAGGTGTTAGAAGCCTGAAACAGGAAAATAACATCTCATAATAAAGCATTGAAAATTGCAAATAGCATTTCAAAGACTGATCAGGAAATTTGACTCATGAATCAACGAAATATCATTCAACATCAGAGGTGTGAAGAAGCCCTGTTTGTTCTGCTTTACAACTTTACAGAATGGGGGTGCACCACCCTAATCCCTTTATTTGTTTGAGTACTAAATTTTGATATATGGTATGCATTAATTTTTGTACTTAAATTGGTCAGAAATAAAATACCTCTACAAATTATACGTGTTTTTCTCACTGTTCATGATATTTGTATAAAACTTTGCTTTTAACATCTTTATATTTTTCACTTAAATTTGCATCCTCAACACTCTAGCTATCCTACTTGTAACATCGAGAAACTGAATTCAGCTTGCATGTGTTATGACTGCTACCTGGAGAAGTATGAAATCAAAATTTAAGATGCACATATAACTTGTATTTGGAGTCTTGAGTGTCAGATATCAAACACCTAGCCCACAACATTAAAAGAGCTCTCCAGACTTGGGGACCTATATCAGTCTATTGGACACCAGTAGGGCACTATTTCTTAAATATCTGTCTCTCCTCAGGATACATCACAAGAATTTTAGAAGTAACTTATTAAGTGGTGTTTGGATTGGCTTGTTTTAAGAGGCTTTTGGCTTTTAAGCTATTTTTTAGTTTTGAAAGTGTTTGAAAACAACAAAAAGTGCTTAACAACACTCTTTTTAGGCTGAAAAAGTACAAGGAAAAAAAAAACAAAAGCCAAAAGTTGGGTGTCTCTAACTTATGGCTTTTGGCTTTTAGCTTATAAGCCACTTTTAAAAAGCCAAATCCAAACACCGCCTAAGTCTCTTATGATAAATTGAACTTTTGACCTACCAAATCTTCAAGCTCCTATCATTCGACAAAGTCCTCAGTTGAAGAGAAAGGGTAGGAACTTCCAGCTAGATTGTCAGCATGAATAACTTGAATCTATCATTTATTACATTGGAACCAACATATCGATGACATGCCATCTCTGATGAGTGGTTCTATATGTTTCACTAGTTTGTATATAAATCCTATATAACAAAATTAGATTATACATTTCTTATCATGTTTTGAGTATTGGAGCTTTCAAACTTCTGTTTTCTGTCACTGGGACGCCAAAATGTCTGTTTATCTAGCAAAGTTATCTAGGTAAGATAATTTGAGAAAAATTGTGCATCAATATTTGAGTTGATTTCTCAGATGGCCACTCAACTAACATTAATTATCTCAAACTTCCTAAGTGAAAGCAATAAGAAAAATGACATTGTCAAAAAATGAACAAAGTAAAATTTCAATTTACTATCAAAAGAAATGTCCCTTTCGAAGCCAGAAATATATCCTTGCACAAGGTGAAAGATGATGTCCTTCATTATTCTAAAAAGTTCAATAGTCACTTTCTTTGTTGAATAAAATTGTAATGAAGAATAAAAGTATCTTTCAGATATAACTATTAGTTGAATGAACATCTAAGAAATCAACCCACCAATATTCACCTAAAAATTTATAAACTACATGATCGAAGATGAAGATTGAAACTTATGGTGTCCAAAATCAACCTAAGCAGCTCAAAGAAATACAACTCAAAGAATCACATAGAATACATTCCTAGGAAAGGAGAAGAAGAAACATATTACCAGTCGTAATCTGTTTTATCATTGTCAGCATTAAGGAACTCATCAGCACGAGTCTTCCGCAAGGGTGCAGCTGATGCAATATTAAATGCAGGTGAACTACCACTTTTTGATCCTTCAATACGACATAATATTGAAAAAATAAAAATACGAACTAAGGTTTATGAAGCAGAAATCATAAATTCCTCACTACTTGGACCTATTTGCATGCCTATGTGATGTCCAAAAGACTAAAAGTTGAAGTTGGGTATGGAAGTTTAGTTATACTTGGAAAGTTGTAGCTTTTTGGATAAATTTGGAAGAGAAAGTAGAAATTCACCTTCAAAGAACCAACTGCAAGTTGAAATTTTATGTTTATGGTCTCAATATGAACAAACAAAAAGGAGGGGAAAACAAAAAAGGCGTACCAAGGGGATCAAATTCGTCTGATTTTTGAAGAAATCGATTGTCGTTTTCCCTTCTTCGCATTTCGAAAAACAAGGATAGTTCCTCATCGGAACTCCTAATACTCCCCATTAGAGGCTGTCTCTGCCTCGGCCCCAAAACCTCTGCTCTAAAGCTTCTATTCATTGCGAAACAAATCCCTAAACTCCTTTAATCCATCACTAATCTACTCCAAAAACCCTAACAATTCACACTCAAAATATCAAAAAGAAGATGTATTTAACATTTCCAACTACAAGAAAATGGAATTCAGCTCTAGAGAGAGAGTGTGTGTGTGTCGTGGGGAGCAGTGTTTATTTCAAACTTGAATTTTGAGAGACGTTTTGGGTTGCTTTTTTCAGTTTTTAGTTTTCTTTTTCTTCATACATTATCACATTATTTATTATTCAAAGGCCAAGTTACAACGATTCGTTGGGATGTCATATTTCATTCCCTAAACCTTACATTTTTATTTTTCGGTACAGACACAAGATATTCCCAATTCGTAAATACAAATACAAAACATCTAGCTCCTTTGTTTAATTTACGGCAGTACATGCTTATGGTTAAAGTTAAAAAATTAAATTAAACTGTAATATGAATCAAATCAATTAAGAAGATTCAATATTTGATTTGATTTGATTAGATTTGATTTTTGAATTTTAAAAATTGATACTATTTAGTTTGATTTTATTAGAAAAATTGCAAAAATAATCAAATCGAATGGAATAATTATATAAATAAATTTTGTATTTATTTATATAGTATTTATAAATAATATATAAATATTTTTATTAGATGTTAATTAACTTAAATTTTTAACTTTATCATTTATATTTAAAAATTCTCTTGTTAGTATTTTGATATGTAGTTTTCTTGTAACCCCTCCCTGGATAGTTATTTGACTATTGAGCTTTTTTTAAATAAAGATTTGTTCTTTGCTATATTATGACTTTATTATTGCTTAATTAAATCACTCTGTTTGTGTATAATAATTTTAGTATTTTTTAACTAAATCACATAATAACTCTAGTATTATTGCTTAATTGAATTCACAGTAACTTTCTGTGGATTGTTCATATACTAGGTGTATGTGTCTATTGAGATGTGCATGCTTTCAACAAATTTATTATTTTCAAACAGAAAAAAATCAAAATAATAAATCAAACTGATGGTTATTTTTTATTTGATTTGGTTTGGTTTTAGAAATTTAAAAAATCATTTAAATTGATTTAGTTATAATTTTAATTAATAACGGATCTAAAATGAACCATGAACATCCCTAGTTTTATTTATACACCAACAAAGTATTTCTACTTTCTTTATTTATCTATTTTGAGGTTAAAAAGTTGTAGCCTTTAACTATCTTCTTTTGTTGTTTCTTTTCCTCTTTAGAATAAAACTACTATGGAATCTTATGCTTTTACGCAAGGAGAAAAACAAAAAGGAAAAGATAAAATATTTCCACTTAACCTCACAAGGCCAAAAGTGAAGGTGGTAAAATGACAAAAAATGGTCCTTCTAAAAAAAATTATAATAGAGTCAAAATAGATCCTTAAGTATTACTCGATTAATTTTACTCATTTATGTTTCTTAAAAGTGAGCACATTTGGTCCTTATAAACTATTTATCAAATTATGATTATTAAATTTAGTCAAAACTATGGAAATAAAAAGTATTTAACAGGAATCCACATTTGAAAGTACATATTTTTTATTTATGTTATTTTGGTCTATTTCAAGAATTGTTGTGTAGGTTTTTTGGAATGAAATGCACAAATATCATTTTCTAAGCTACTGATTAATTTATTGTATAATCTAATCAAATAGTCAGCTTGTAAGATCATTGAATACGTTTTACTGATTTAATAATGCAATTACATGTTTATTAAACACAAATTATACTAAAATATTCACAGTCTATAATCATGTACCTGTTACAGAAATCTATATTTTTTGGAGAAGAACTTTTTATTAGAATATTCAATGGAACCTTTTACGAATTGGAGAAGGAAGAAGACAAGAAAGAAGAAATTTTTTTTCTAAAAACATACTCTTTTGTTTTGAAGGGGGAGTCCTTTTATAATCATAAAAGAATGCAATTATTCAGAAAATATTCTGAATAGTTGTGTCATTTCTCATTTAACATTAAATTAAATTAAATATATATTACAAATATATATATTTATTTATTTACTATTTAAATTAATTTGGTTGACCCACATGGGTGGCCCAAATTTAATATAATTTCTTCATCTCCCACTTAGCCGTAGTGGGTCAATCCTCATTCCTATTCTATAATATTCATACTTAACAACTAGACCGTGTGACCAATGCAGACTTCGAGAGCTTCTTTGATACATATCTATTAGGAATATATAGCATCTCGTTCAATGAAACTTAAGGAGTCGTTTGGTATAAAAATGAATAATGTAGGGAATACTAATACTGGGATTAGTAATACAAGAATTAGTTATGCAGGGATTAATAATGCTGGGATTATATTTTTATCCTATGTTTAGTTTATTATTTTTCATTTGATTTTGTGTTTGGTTTAAAATTATATAAAAAATTTCTTTCCAATTATGTCCTTGAACTATTATGAGAGTTTCTATTTCATGTAATTAGACCAAAGTAGATTATTTTTTTGTGACTTCTAACTAGTTAGGAAAATAATAATTTGTCATTATGTTTGCTATTTTCTCACTTGAATTATTTGAGAATAAATAATTGTAATTTTAATAAATTCACCACTAATAAAATGTGAATCTTTAATTTAATAAAGATATGTCATTTATTATTAAAACAGAAAAGGTGGTAAACAATTGTAAAATAGACAATCTATATTTACACATAAAAATTTGGAAGCTGTAATTTTAATAAAATGTTTATATCTTACGAGGCCACTCAACTTTAAAAATATATCTAACATCATTGGACTTTATATTGTGTCAATAAAATCACTCAACTAAACTTAGTTATAAAAAAAATTGACATGTCAAAATATTTTTTTGTTTATTATATAAATATGAAACTGCAAATAAACAAAAATTTATTTATTTTTTCTTATAAAAATGTGAACTCACAAATAAATAAAATTTGTAAGCTAATTTATTTTAAATAAATTTACTAGTACAAAACTACAAATATAAAATATAAAACCAAGAAAATAAAAAAAAATATAAAAGAATTTGAGGGATATTTTTATCTTTGTGTATTTATTCCCATGGTATTAATCGAACGTATTAGTTAATACCACCAAGTGGGAGGTATTAACTAATACCATTATGTGGCATTAACTAATACCATGAATTAGTTATACATGGTCCAAAAATTCCACCAAACATAGCATTACTAATACCATACTTAATACATGGATTATTTTCTTCTAATCCCTCCTACCAAACATACCCTTAGAGTAGATTCTAGTATGCAGTATCACATTTATTTTTCTCATCATCTCTTTTCTTAAATTTGAGTTCATCATTATATTCTTGCCTCAAAGACAAAACATAAAGGACCGGTCAATGAAAACAAGTAATGCGATAATTCTTAATGATCTTCCTCATCTCATGAATCTCTTAATCTCAACTTGATATGCTTTTCTAGAAATATTTCGGTTGACATCCCAAAGGAGCAACGTCGCAGCAACTCGGTGAAAATTAATAAAATAAAATAGTATTTGAATAATGAAAAAAATAATTTAGTTTTGGAAAAATAGTTTGATTT
>JAOTQJ010000072.1:18787598-18807871 GCA_025642045.1 Solanum sejunctum | reverse complement strand
GGTCTGTGGATACATGTGGGTGTGGAAAACTATGTTGGTATGATCTCGTTTGTATGATGTGTTTGTTGGGCAGTTCTATCGCCGCGGTGACCTTGTCGGCCCGCCTTTGTATATATACATATGTTCATATGACAATGTCTGGTACTGTTGGGTTCGCTGTTTGCAGGTGGGATTGGTTAGACAAACAGAAGAAACTCTGTCGAAATTTCGTGAAATCCCTTAGCTGTCGTAAATGGAGATTCGGTATAAGTGTATGTCTGGATGCCCTATCGGCACCAATCACGGCCCCTGGGTTGGATTGTGACAGATATCTTATTCGTTAATATTGTAGTTTAATCTCTCATTAAACTTATTTGTTGAATTTGAAATATAAAATTTGAGTTAAGTGTTGAATGTTAATATAAAGAGCTTTTATTTGAACAATAAACGATAAAATAAAGAATATTATGAAAGTACATTTAAAAATGAATATAAAAGTCATAAATGACTATTTCAAGTACAAATAAATAAAAACTTACAATATTCAAGATTTTATAGAATTAAAATAATTAAAAAATAATTTGAATCAAAAATAAGAAAAAAAACAACTAAAAGGTCATATCAACCAAACAGATCATAATTTAGACTTCTTATTTTATTCCCCCCAAACCAACCCCCACTCCCCCAACCCCCGTACATTTGACTAAAATTAGTTATCTGTTCTTCTTTTTAAAAGGGATGAAAATCAATTTGGAACATATTCTTTTGTAAAATTAAGATCTGTACTATTAAAATTATCTGAATTCACCAATAATAATATATTTTTCCAAAAACCATCATTTTTTTTAGAAAATAATATTTCTAGCAATTAATTTTAAATTATATTAAATAGTGGATTAAAATTCTAAATTTATAGATTCTTTTTATGAATATGATTTTTTTAAGTAGCTATACATTTGTGCACGTACTTATGAAAATGAGAGTTTAATGAGAGATTATTGAGTATGAATTATATCGATATATTCATATCATTAGATAATATATTATCTTAATTAGTTTTGCATTTATATTTCTAATTGCTTAATAGAGTTTTGAATTTTTATTAAAGAATAAAATATAAATTAGCAAGATTAATATTGCTAGTTTATATATATGATGTATTTTATGTATAAATTTAAGACCATATATTTTTGTGCTAACTGTTAAGATATTGTACTATATTAAAATAAAATTAAACATGTGTATATATTTAATTGTGAATCATTTACTAAAATGAACTACCGTTGTTGAGTTTATCGATCCATCTTTACTTACTGAGATGGTTCTTACTTCTTAATCGTGATCTTTCAATTTAAGTGGACACAATAGGTGTTAGAAGAGTGTGTGTGTATATTGTAATTAATTGATTAGTTTTATTTTCTCACACAAAATAAAAATAAAATTCACACATTATAAAATAAAATATCCATATTTCTAAATTTATGGTTAGAAAACAAACAAATTTATGGATGATGCAACTGCAGAAAGCTAGGTCAGTGGTGGAGGCATCATTTTTGTCCAGAGTGTTCATACTTTTAGAATATGAGTGAATAATTTTTGTATTAAGAGTATTCAAAAAATTAATATATATATCAAAATATTTATATCTAACTTATATATACTAAAACTTTTTTGATAAAAAATATTAATTTGATCCATCTTAAATGAATATAGTTGTGCCCCGAGAGCTAGGTGTCTTGCCTTGGAAATAAAGATAAGAGCTCATCTGTCAGAGACGTTGCAAGGATCGATTAGATTGTTGGTGTACAAAAACAAAAGCTTCCGTAGCCTTTACTTTTCTCTAACATAAAGCTAACTATATTTCATTTCCTATTAACTTAATTTTTTTCACCCTTTCATTAATTAATGATTTGTGATGCATCAACTCCTTCTAATCTTGGATAGTTGATGACAACGAGAGCTCATTTAACCATCTATTTATCAAAACTACTCGTAGAAATTACTAGGAATGTGATAATTATGAAAATCCACCCTCTCCAACTTCATTTTTTGTTGGCCAAACATTTATTAATCAATTTATTTGCGTGAGAGATACTTTCATGTTAAATTAAAAAAAGAAAAAGAAAAAAATATTTTTGTGGGTGAAAACTAGGTTATTGCGTTAATAGTTCGGATCATTGGTTTGCTGGCTTTTTAATAGTTTATTATTTTATAATTATTGGATTATTAGTTCCTGTCTCGATTTTCCCACTTCTTTTAATGGATGAACTAATAATTCAATAGTAATTAATTACAATTCTATCGTGACATAAAATGACAATGGTGTATCACTATATTGGCTTTAAGCTTGGAATTGAAGGGGCTTGATCACTCGAGGGGTGTGCATAACTACATTTTGTCTTTGATGTATTTTGATAAATTGTTCTCATGTTCATGGTATGTTAATTTTGTACACGTAAAATATTAATAATTGATAATAATTAAAAATTGATTATTGATATCATAACAATTTATCATATTTGTAAATTGATAATCAATAAGTTAAATTAATAACCTTCAAAATTGAACTTATCAATATGCAACTCTAATGAAAATCATGGATTATCAAGATTTATTTCTGACATAAACAAAAAGGTTAGATGATTTATTTTCCTCCGCTATTAAGAAAAAAGAACATTTTAAAAATTATTTTCCCAATTAATTTGCTTTGAATATCGGAATAAGCTACGTCAAAGATTTAAATGCTTGAGTTATCATACGTAGACTACTGAAGTATTTCTTTAATAATCTAATTTGAACTTATGGTAGGTTGACTAATTAAATAGCGCATATAATTTTGAGTAACATGTTTTAGGTGATATCTAATTTTGACTAATTATTCAGGTATTTGTTATTCACTTGCTTCATATATTAAGAAAGCTGGCCAAGCTAACAACTTGTGTCTACCCCACAATTTAATCCTTTTTGCATTTAAGTTTCCCATTGATCAATCAATCTTTTATATTTTTAAGAGGTATAGTAGAATAGATAAAAAAAATTTACTTTTACTTTTAATTTTTTAAAAATTAAAAAATTCTTAACAGATAATGATTTTCATTTAATTGTTCTTAGACTATACAAAACTATATTAGTTGTGCCACTTAACAAATACCCATTGATTATACACCAATAAATCATTTTTATAGTTTGAAAGGTACAAAACTTTCAACCTATTTGTGGGTTCCATAACTGTTCAATACTTCTTAATACTCCAAATATATCAACCAAAATGGTACTCGATGCACTTCGTATTCTTTTTTTAAATCTGTTATATAGAAGTATATATATAGTAAATTTTTATTTCAATCTTATTAATTATGTTTAGTGACACCCTCTTATCGGAATCACATGACACCTTTAATCTGAAAAGGATTATATTTACAATGAATACATTTGGTATATTAAACAGTTTTAATTTAAAATCACCATATCAAAGATATATTTCACTCTTAAAATCCATGACTAAATTAAAATAGAAAATGATATGAATGAAAACTGAAATAATATATACTACAACAATATATTCAGTATAATTTTATAAAATAAGATCTAAAAAAATATAATACAAACTTTATTATTATCTTAGAGATAGACAAATTATTTTAAATAGAGTTTCATTTCAAAAAAAATAATTTAAAAGTATAAAAAAAAAATAATCAAACCCAAGAAAATCATGAAAAATTCTACGAACAATCAAATCATCCTACACAATTGTCATGACAAGAGACAATGATCATCAAAGTGTAAACAAGTAAAACACAAACAATAACCATACTCAAAGCACAAAGAAACTAGAAGAGTAATCAACTAATAATACAAACAATGGTAAAAAGAATAAGCAAGACAACACTCAATTATAACTAATTGAAATTATTAATCCATTGAAGCAGGGGTTATTCTTTTTTTAAACAGAAGTTATTCTTTTTTAACTATCACATAAAAAATTGAAATTAAAATATTAATAAAACAAACAAGAATTATTCTTTTTTAAATAAACTAAAACGAATAGAGTAGATAATTATTTTTATATGAAATAAGTAATTAAATTAAAAAAATCAGTTGCCCTTATCAAATTAAAAAAATCAGTTACCCTTATCTAATTAAATGAAATCCTATATAATATAATGCAAGAATTGTTAGTTAGCTGGAGGAGTAGGAGGAACAAAGTAGTTTGAAGCAGATGAGAAGGACAACTCTCCAGCAGTTGATAATTTGAGAAAACCCCATTTCACCAAATCTGAAATAAACTGGCCAATTAAAATCTTAAACAGAAAAATAAAAAATATGTCCATCTTTCACTCTTCTCTTCCTCTATATTTCCTGTTGTCACTATTAATCTTTCCCTCATCACAATACTTCTTTCTCATGTATTCACTTCGTAACCGTAAGACCCCTGTCTTCTTCTCCTCCAACTTACTCAAGATGAAGCAGAGTGCCCGGAAGAACAATCATCTTTCCATATTCGTTGTTGTGTTCTCCATATTTCTCTTTGGATGCTTCATGTACAATGAAGACGTCAAGAATATTGCTGAATTCCCATTTTCCATGACCAGAACTCAAGATATCACCTCTGTATCTTTTAATCAAGAAAATGGGGTTCCAGAAATTGAGACCAAAGTCCAATCAAGAACAGAGCAAGAAACAGAGCGGGAAACAGAGCGGGAAACAGAACAAGAAACAACGCTGGAGAAGGAAAAGATTGAAATGCCGGCCGACGAAGAAGAAGAAGAAGAGGAGAATATTGAATTGCCACCAGAAGATTGTGATCTTTTTACAGGGCAATGGGTTTATGACAATGTAACACACCCAATTTATAAGGAACCAGAATGTGAGTTTCTCACAGCACAGGTAACTTGCATGAGGAATGGAAGGCAGGATTCCATGTATCAGAACTGGAGATGGCAACCCAGAGACTGTTCTTTACCCAAGTATGAACCAGTTCTTGATTCTTTTTTTTTTTTTTTAATTTGTCCATTTTTCTTAATTAACATTTTGAGATATTTGAAATTACAGGTTTAAAGCAAAGTTGCTGCTTGAGAAACTGAGGAACAAGAGACTCATGTTTGTCGGAGACTCGCTGAACAGAAACCAATGGGAATCCATGGTCTGTTTGGTTCAATCTGCAGCTCCTCCAGGCCGAAAAAGCTTAAACAAGACTGGCTCTTTGTCTGTGTTCAGGATTGAGGTATCTTAAGAACACATGATTCAAATCTCTTTTACTTTCTTAAATTCTGTATCAAGTCAAAATCTGATAAATAAATTGAATATTATTTTTTGAGAGTCCTTGTAATTTAAACTCATATAAGTTATAAATCATGACCCTGTAGTCTTATTAATATTTTAAGTTAATGACTACTTTTGCTTAATATTTAACCTTTGGTTGGTTGGGTTAGATTATGTTTAAGATAATGACAGAATGGTTGTATATTTAAGTTCACCTAATACAGGTGAAGTGGTTAAACCATCTACGGATAGTTGTTGGGCTGGCTTTGCTCAGGATACGTGACACCTTGAAAGAGGCTTTTGTAATAATTGTCTCACAAGTAGTGTGTAAAAAGGATATAATATGCGCAGACCTTATCACTACTTCATAAAGTAAAGAAACTGTTTTCTGAATTTTCTCACGTGAACATGTAGGATTATAATGCCACAATTGAATTTTACTGGGCTCCATTTCTGGTGGAGTCAAACTCGGATGACCCAAACATGCATAGTATATTGAACCGAATCATCATGCCCGAATCAATTGAAAAGCATGGCAAGAACTGGAAGAATGTTGACTATCTCGTCTTCAATACATACATTTGGTGGATGAATACTTTCGCCATGAAAGTTTTGTAAGTAATTATACTCAACTTGATAGAGTATTTTTTGCTTTACAGAATTCAACATATATGTTTGATATTCTTCCTTTAAATATTAGACGAGGGTCGTTCGATGAAGGAGCCACAGAATACGATGAGATCGAGAGACCAGTTGCTTATCGGAGAGTTTTGACAACATGGTCACAGTGGGTAGAAAACAATATAGATGCCAATCACATTAAAGTCTTCTTCATGAGCATGTCTCCTCTTCATATCAAGTAATCCCCATTTCCTTTCGCTTTTCGTCCATTTGGTGTCAAATAAGCCCTAACAGGTTTCTGAGTTGTTGTTTGGCTAACCCGCTGCAGGAGTTTGGATTGGAACAATCCTGATGGGATAAAATGTGCAAAAGAGACAACCCCAGTGTTAAACACATCAATGCCGCTAAGTGTTGGGACAGACAAGAGACTATTTGTGGTAGCAGCAAATATTACTCAATCCATCAATGTCCCTGTTTATTTCCTCAATATCACCACCCTATCGGAGTACAGAAAAGATGCGCACACCTCTGTTCACACCATCCGACAAGGCAAAATGCTGACGCCCGAGCAGCAAGCTGATCCAGCTACCTATGCTGATTGTATTCATTGGTGCCTCCCTGGATTGCCTGACACTTGGAATGAGTTCCTCTATTCGCGAATTATATCCCAACCTTGACACTAGCCATTTTCGTCGTGTCAGGTCGTTTTACATGCATTTCTTTTAGTCGTTATTTCTCTCTCTTTTTGGTTTAAGAACCACAATTCTGACTTTGGTGCTTTCTTGTTTAGTCCTTGCTATCTTTTTCTAAAGAAAAGGAAAAATCTTGTAGCTCCCATTGGGTAAACATCGACTTAATTACAAAACATTGTATAATCAAATTCTATTTTTCGAAGAAAATAAATGAATAATACACACCCAAGTGACAATGGAAACTTGTCTCATTCTTGGCCAAATGTCTACGTCTAATGCAATTTTTCTTAGTTTTTTAAGGAAAAATTATGCGAACAAGCAAATAATACTAGTTAATTAGCTAATATAATTATAGTTTAAATAATTATGACTTGTGATAAATATCTAATTTTAATTACAATTTGATTTTCTTATAATTCACGTGATTTATACAAATATTGTATGTGATTATACAAAAATTGTACACAAATTCAGTTGTATAGTGAAATGTACAAATACTTGAATTGTATAACGAATTATATAAATATTATACACGAATTGTATAACGAAATATACAAATACTATATAAAAAGTATGAATTGTACAATAAATTATACAAATGTATACAACCACTACGTGAAATATACAAGTGCTGCTATAACTATAGTTACGAAATGTAATTTACCCAAACTATAATCATGAAGTATAATTAAACTTTATATTTTTGTCATTTATGAATTTTTTTCTTTTTCTAATGACCCCGATATATGCATTAGAAAAAAAAAAAAGAATAGCTGCATACCTACTATATAGCTTTTTATTACTTTACCATGATATATTGAAATTATGTGATTATCGAAAATTCCCACAATATTACTACTTCCTCCTTTCCAAAATACATGTCACTGACGTGTTGCTTTTAAAAATCAAACTACTTAAGTTGTGATCAACATTTTAAGAATACAAAAAGACTTACACCTTATATTAATTTTTGTATACTGTTTCAATAATGGTTAAGATTTTAATTTTATAATAATAAACTAATTTAATTCTAAAAATTAATTCAATTAACTGTCAAGAAGCGAAATTTGACAATATTAGAGAGAGTAACAATTTGGGTACACCATACTTCGTTTTTGGTGATGCCAATTTTTTCTAGTTATGCATTGGTGAAATTTATGAAAATGTAAAAGCTCAGTGTGTACATGGACGGCTCTCTCCAAAGATGCAATATAAGGTATACATTTATGGAATACTTTTATACATTCCTTAGTATATATTGGTATATTAGTTTCTGGCCGCGTGCTTTGCAAATGTATCCCATGAGAATTTTTATAGAGATGTTAGAATGATTAAAATTCTATGAAAATATTCATGAAAAAAAACTACAAGTTCAAAGAGAAAAAAAGGGATAATAAATAATGATATGACACTAAAATAAGCAAAAAAAATATTGTTATATTGATTGAATTACATTTTGTTAAAAATCAATTTGCTATAGACAAAATGTCTCATAAGTGTAGAAACATAATTCTATAAAATAATAAAAAAAAGAAATAGAAAATAGAGCATGACTATATTAAAAATTAAGATACACCATATGGCTTAAACTATATCAAAGAATCTATATATAAAAATTAAATACAAATCCTAATACAATAAAATTCAATGTAATGTTTTGTTAATGTGCTTGAATTTTTTAGACATTTGAGATTACATATTTTTTTAAAAAATAAATGATTATCAAACAACCAAAAAAGATATAACTATAACTATTAATCAAAGACTTAATTATTTTTTTATGGACCTAATTGTATGTAGGATTCAAGATATTTATCCTCAAAATAATTTATTATATATATAAATTTGGATTAATCTTATTTTATATTTATATCTAAATGTGGAATCGCTAAACAATGAGAAAATATAATAATCAATTACGAAGTTATATTTGGAAACTCAAAAAGATGAAAATATGAAAAATTAAAATTCACTTACAATTTCGTATTCTTTTCATCTTGTAACTATGACAATTTACATATTTCTCAACAACAACAACAAAATGATTATGCATGAAATAATAAAGAATACAAATACATGAATTAGTAAGCATTCTTATCATTACAAATTGATAATGAAAATTTTACAAATTATCATGCTAACCAAATGTAAAAAAGATCATCACAAATTTGGATGGAAATATATATAATATTGTTGGTGAGTGTCTTTTATCAACTCTTCATTATCCCTAATTATTACAAATTAAAATTGGAGGTTATTTTAAATTCTTCATTAGTCACATTTAGTACATAAATCCCATGATTGCATTATAATTATTTAATAATTGATTAATTAGGTGTTATATTTCATTTAGAATATGAGAATGAGAATTACATTGTGATAACTTAATTAAAATAATAATGTTAAAATCACCATTCAATTATCTAAGCTAATTGAAAGAAATAACATATAAGAAGGCTAACTAAAGTAGCAAAAGTACCGTTTCTGTAAAAAGCACTCAAATCTATCCCTATATTTTTGGAAGGCCTCTGAGCGTAACTATGAGCAAAATAAATAGCGTTGGAATTTGTAGGAGTTGAGTATAAGGGAATCGAAAAGGTTGGAGCAATAAATATATTAAATCAGTTAACTTTCATATCATGACTCAACTGTATCACATCGAATTAATTAGAGAAATTTAAAACAGTTTCATGTGGGCCATCTGAAAAGGTTATACCCGTTTATATCCTAATTAATTATTTTTATGACTTCAGTTTTATTATTTTACTGAATTTAGATTTACAATTGTGTATAAATTAGACATTTTATTTACAGCTTGTTTGGATGATGATTTTTGATGGTATAGTATGGTATGATCAGTGAAAGAATTGCGTTTATTTTGATTGTTTCTTTAATTTCATGGTATGATATGATATGATTTGGTTACATTTGATGATAACTCATTGTTCACTTATTTTTTTTTCATTTATATTCTTATGTAAATTTTAATAATTCTAATTTATCCTTTTATTCTATACTAAACTTTACCCTAATATCTACTACACAATCGTATACTGATTTGACTCATAGAGGCTTCTCCTCCATCTCCTGTTTCTCTCCCACGTTTTCCAGCAGCAACTATTTGAGGTTCGTAAAGTTCTTTCTTTTTATTTTCTAGTGCTCGTATGAATTGGAGATTTATGTGTATTTGTTAATAAATTTTTTTATAATGTCGGATAATATATCTGAATAAATATTCATATGCGTCTTCCACCGCATATGCCAAAGCAGAGCAATTTTTCATGGTTCTTTTATAAATTCATATATCTATTGCTCGCTGGTGCTGTTTTTGTTATTCTTCAGAGATGAATTTATTAACACAAAAAAGGAGACATAGTACTAAAAAGAAAAATCATTATTGAGACTTTCACAACAGTTGTCACGGTGTAGCATTAGTTGTCAAATCTTAGCTAATATTTGAACTTGAATTTAGCAAATAGTCGAACATGAATTGAGTAATAGGAAATTTGTGGACCACAGAGCCTTCAATAGCAGAACATCTGTCAAAAAACCCATTTGACAGTTGCAACACAGTGGAAAAAACCAACCCTCAATGAAACACCTTTTTAGTGTTTAGTCTCAAAGGAGCTGCCTATGTTGTCAGTTTACCTTCCCATATCCTGTATCTTGTTGCTAGATGCTCATTCAATGAGAAAAGAGTCACTATAGTTACCCCCCCTCCCCCCCCCCCCCCCCCAAAAAAAAAAAAAAATTTAAAATCTCTTGTGAAGCTCATTTAATGAGGAGAAAATTACAATAGCTTTCCTCCTAAATTCTTACCTTCTCCATAATTTATGCAAAATTGCGATTGGATATGCTTATGAGTTCCATCTTATGCTCCAAACCCGCGTCAAGCATTAGGACGTGGAACTTGTTGGTGTGTGTACCTGCAACAAGTCATTCCTGTTATGTTTTAAATATTTATGTACCAAAGATTCAAAGGCCATGTAAAAGGTTTACTTTCTAGGACAATATAACTTTCCAAATAAGTGAAGCTAAAGGTAAAAGGGTCAAATAGTTGGGTTATTGATGAGACACAAAATCCCACATTGGTGGTTAATGAGATGGGTGGTCTCCTTATAAGGTTTCGGCAATCCTCCTCAAAAGCTAGCTTTTTTGAGTTAGCTTTTAGGGTGTGAGTTAGGCTTAAGATCTAATTCAACATGGTATCAGAGTAGGGCCGATCTCATCTAATGTTGGGCCCCCGAAAAATTATCCATGTACCAGATGCTAAGCATTGGGCATGAGGGAGGGGGGGGGGGGTTGAGTTCCACATTGATGGTTAATGGGATGAGTGGTCTCCTTATAAGGTTTAGGCAATCCTCCTCCCTTTGAGTTAGCTTTTAGGGTGTGAGTTAGACCTAAGACTTTCTTCAACAATTATCAATGTGTTCTTCTTATGAATTCACCAAGCATTGTTATATTTTGGTATTGACAATCAATCTCTAACATTTACAATGATTTCTGTTAGATACCAAAACTAATGGAGAAATTTGGAACTAACAATGATTTCTGTTAGATGTCAACTTTGGAAATTTGGGAAATATACAATGTAGGAAAAGGACATATACTTGGAGCTAGCTTAAGTTGCTCATACTGGGATTCATGAAAAATGACTAAGCACCATCCTATATTTCTTAACACTTCATAGTTTGTACCGTTGAAAGCCCATCTTTTGCTGAAGGATAGAACTCTTTTGCAGCTAGGGTTGTTTGGTTGGGAACAACTTATTATCCTTGGATAAGTTATTTCATCATGTATATGGGATAACTTGTCCCATCATTAAATGTATAAATGGTGGGATAAATAATCCAAGGATTACTTAGCACTACTGATCATAGGCTAGATAAAGTAATCTTATATTTTATCCTGATGTTATTACACCTTATACCTCACACCACACGACTCCTAAGATATGAGGTTGGATCAACAACCAGTGCTTGTTCTTTGACTGTTTAAGTATAAACCACTATTAGAAATGTTCACATAGAAGCTCCTCTTTCATTCTACAGGTTTAGGCTAACAACAGTTACAAGTTTGCAATGCGAGTTTATTCATTCTACCAAATGGATGATATTTTGGGTTTATAGTGTGTCGGAGACTGCAAAGCATTAAAGTGCTCATCAAGTTGAGTAATTTTTAGGACTGGTAGGTCTTTTGGTGCAGAAAATTTGAAAAGGAAATGTTTGAAGTGGGGAAAAAAGATTAAAGGAGGTGTATTTGATGGTTTATCCTCTTAAAATTGTAACTTCACAGATGGAAGTCGACTCAATAGCCACTACACCTAGCTTTAGCAATTTCTTGATAATATGCATTAGTATTGATTTTTTTTTTCTGTTTCTTCTTATTTAGATGCCAGAGATGTTGAATGAAATAAGGACTTCTTATGGGGTACTAACTTGGATTGTTAGAGAATCTGCTCAATGTCAACATTTTATCTTTTAGATTTTCCCGACAATTAAGTGCCCTTATTCAAATTTATTATTGTATATGCCTAATTTAATTAATTAAATTAATTAATAATCAAGATATTAATTACATATTGAAACAAGTGAGCTCAACAGCTTCATATGCAGCTGTTATGGTAGTTATTTGGTTTGGAATTATACATATAAAATTCAAATGGATCGATGCACGATCACACAGGACATAAAGCTTGAAAGAGAAAAAGTTAGAAATAAATTATTGAATAACCTCTTTTCTTCTGAACTTTGTCATAATATAATAAGAACGAGTACTTCGACTTTTACTGGATTATGTAAGATCTTAGTTAAAAATGGAGGTCTTAGACCAACACTTCAAGTTACAGTTGAAGAACAAGTTGCCAAAACACTCTATTTGTTAGCACATAATGTGATAAATCGTGAGCTATCTTTTATATTTCGACGCTCTAGAGAGTCGGTCAGTCGTCATTTTCATGTTGTCCTACGAGCTATCTTGAGGTTATATGAGAATTTTATTAAACAACCTTATGGCTCCCATGCACCTCTTGAAATTGCTAGTAACGAATGTTTCTACCCATATTTTAAGGTAAACTCACTTATTACACTATTTATATTTAAACGAATGTCAAGATTGCATTGTTAATTAATTATTATAATATTTGAATTGTATTGGTGCAATTGATGGAACACACATATGTGTTAAAGTTTCACAAAGTGAAGCACCGAGATATCGTGGGAGGAAAGATTCTCGAACACAAAATGTATTAGCCGCATGTACATTTGATTTAAAATTTACATATGTGTTAGCTGGATAGGAAGGTACAACATCTGATTGAAGAATTATGAAAGAAGCACTAAATAGACAATACAACCCTAGAAATCAAGAAGAAAAGATAGTTGACATCTGATAAATTTCGCAGTTATGACTCGTAGGTTGCTTACGAGTCATAGTCGGGGTCTTATATCAGGTTCTTAGCATCTTGTACTATACTAGTACGACCTATAGGTATGAGTCATTACTTGAGCTATGATTCGTATGTTGATCTTGTAGTCTTAGTCTTCAGTTTTGGTCCAATATTTTAGCTCTCTGATTCGTGCTATGAGTCCACCTATACGAGTCTTAGTGTGTCTTATGACTCATAGGCTGGGGCTCGTAGGGGTGACCTTTACTTGGCAGATTCCTGATTTTTGGTCTCTAATTCTTGCTATGAAAGCACCCTATGACACGTAGCATGAGCTACAACTCATAGGAGGGCTCGTATGTCCCATGCTTCAGCAAAATCTATCACTTTTCTTCAAAATCATGCCAACCTAACTTTTTTGCAAGATTAACACAAAAACACATCAAAACACTACAAAGTCGCTTTAAGAACTCACAAAATCCTTTGTTTTTGGCATCAATGCTGTAATTTGATAGCACATCAATGCCCTCAACTCAGAATTGTTACTTGTTCTCAAGCGACTACTCAATCTATGCGGGCAAAGAGAAATACATACCAGCTATATCAATGGCATATACAACAACTAATTTGATTCAGGTACCCAGCTATTACTTTCAAAAACAGAGTTTAAAAGTTATTGAGCAAACAAGAACATCATGAGGTATCTGACAATCCAACTTTGATAAGCTAAGGAGCATTAACCTTCCACATTCACTGGTATAGTCATATGCTACTCAAGTAGTGCAAATGCCCTCACTAGAAAGAAGTCCCTTATACTCACTCAAGAAAATGCAGAAATCAGGGACTGAGAAAACATTCTCAATCTCATAATTAAAATTCATGCACAATGACTAACACCATAAGCTTTCCCTTACACTCATCTTTCAGCTTGGTGACAAAGTGGATTTGGATCACTTTAGGACTTAAGAGCTTGTAACATAGGTTCATGGTGCTTTGGTATGGCATTTTAGACGTTTAGTGACTAAAAGCTATCCTTGAACCATGCTTACCAGCACTTTTACCTTCACAACCTATCCAATTTCACTAATTCCTTCCTTATTCCGCCATTTTAAGCCTTTCCCGGGCTGTTCTTTCACTTTTTACAGCCGTGCCTTAATTTCAAACTCATTTTTGCACATCTTTTAAGATCAAGGCACTTTTTCTTCACTTGGCTCATGATTAATCATTTTTTTTTCTTTTCACCCCAACTAACCACCTTATTTTTGTTACTTTACCACAATAAGAGCCACTCTCAACTTAGGCTTTTAGCCTAAGGTGAAGTACACAATATCTATGTCTCAAGCCAGGGCCACCAATGTAGCCACCCTCAACTTAGGCTTTTAGCCTCAATCAAGATTCATATGTTCAAGGATAGATCAGGGCTAATATAAGGGTATTTCATCAAATAAGGTTAAGTCAGCAAGGTGTCAACAAAGAATAAGTGCATGAGAAGCTCAAACATTCAGAGCAAGGGATTCATTAGTTCATTTGGTAGGCAATTTAGGCAAAAGTGGGCTTCCTATCAGAATAAAGGCCTAAGATCACCTCCAAATCAACTAAGTCACTGAACCAAGCTTAGAGTATGAGGGAAAGTTCTGAGTCCATACAAAATGCATGAATGCAGTAAAATAAGCTCACAACACATATGAAAATTACATCAAAATCAAGTCTAGACTTACAGGTCATGCTTTCAGTTTCAGCTTACCTTCATAATATCATAACAAGCATTGCCAAATACTAAAAAAATGTATGAATGCATCAATACTCACAACCTCAAAAATTTTGAGGGTACCCAATTTTTGATCAAACATTAAAATCAACTCTAACAATAATGTATATGCCAATAGATAATTACTTTATGAATTTACCCATTATCTGTACTTCCTAAAACATGTCGATTCAACAAAAAATAAATATCCACAACGAAATATAAATATGACAAGAAAACCTTGGGATAAAAAATAGGAAAAATTATGGACTGAAGGCTACTCAGACTCACCTTAATCCATAACTTCCACCACCCCGCCAAAAGATGATATTTTGTCCTCAAAGTAAAGAAAATAAAATAAAACACAATAACATAAAATATATACATACATTTATGAAAACCCAAAAATAATCATCCTAAATAGAAGTAAAAGTAACATCAAACATAAACATATTTAAACACAACAAAAAATTAATAAAATAAAGAGATTGTCTGAAAAGACAACAAAGTATCCACAATATCAAGATAAGAACTAAGGTCAAAAGAATTTAAACATCTTGGTGCATCAAGCATCGGTCTCAGGCTGATCAGTGGGGTCTTGGGGCTGACTTTCCTCCTCTACTGTAGTGCCATAAGTACCCTCTCCAGGTGGGGTGTGTTGTGCTCTCTCTCTGAATAGCTGCTAGTATAAGCAACTCCTACACCACCTCATAAGATATGGGCTCCTCCTCCTATCTTGGATTTTTTCAGGCCAGCTTTGGGTCAGCATGCTCAAAGGGCCTCTTCCCTCTAGTCTTCGAACGGTCAGTGAGCCAATCAAAAGCCTCGTCCTCTCCCTATGCTACCTCTGCGGCTGGAATAGGGGCTACTAATAACTATAATAAATCGGCTTTGAACTTGGACAACTCATCAGTCACCGCCCTCGTGTCGACAAGCCTAGCACCCTCGAGCCTCTTCTAGACTCTAGCCTTGAATGCATCGACCGGTGCATCAATCGCTCTGACTCTATCATCAACTAACTTATGGGCAAATGCCTTCATCCTCTCCTCAGAGTCCTAAATAGTATGATCAATCAACGACCGGACCCATGCTGACAGCTCACAAAGCCTCCCTTTTGCTATCGTAACCCTGCGCAATAAAGCCTGAAATGCAATAGCAAAGAAGAGACAGTCAACCTATAAAGAAGGAGTCACTGGTACTGGAGTGTTGGATGAAAGTGTCGACTCGATCTCAACTGTATATGTGGGCTCTATAGTAGCCAGAGTAGTGCCTGTGGTAGCGAGAGATGGAGCTGGGACTTGAGGATCTACCAGGAAAGGCTCTGTCATAGGAGGAGCAGGGCATGGTAAGGACATCGGGTTCTCATCAGCCTTTATCAGGAGGATCTATAGTATGTGTAGCCTCTACGTGAGGGTCCCAGAACGGGTCGATAGGAAAATTTGCTGCACTTCATAATTGGAAATGGCACTGAGGCATTCGTCTGAGGTGCAACCTCGTGGATATGCTCTGATATAATTTGGGCCCAATCAATAGAATAACTAGCTAGGATGCTGGCCAATAATACAACCCTCTTAAGGGTGATCATATTATCCGCAAAAGTTGGACTAATATGCCAATGAATAATGGACCATCAAAACTTGGCCTAGAATGATAGGTGTGCCTTCATAATGGAGTACGCATGGTTTATGATCCATGTAGGCTCCACACCCTGATCGCAGATCTGACTCACAATCCACCATAATAACTCCATCTTGACCCTCACATCCTTCCCCATAACTGTTCTTCTCATTTTATTAGTCTGACTATGATACTCAGCGGTCGATTGGGGTGCTCTATAGATTGTTCAAATTGTACTTGGTGGATTGTCTCCTTCGAGATGTTAACCTTTCTTCCCCTGATTGTCACCACTCATAGCCTTGGCTGCTCGATTGTCTTCTAGTTCTTTGCCTGTCCCTTGCGGAGTGTCACAAGGTATGCAACATAGAACTCATAGACCAGCAACCAGGTATATTTTCCCAACTGCTGCATAGTTGAACAGTGCCCGTGCTTGTTTAATCTCACATCCAAGTAAGGTACTCTATCTAACCCTACTGTGTCAACCTGGAATTCTCGTGAATTTGCCGGATCGGCTTGCTATCCCTCTTATCCTCTAGCCCCTGGTCGTAGATCTCTTTTATGCTCACCACACACCATCTGGGGTCGACCGGAGGCTGAGACTAGGACTCCTCTTACTCAAGCTAAGAAGTGCTCTCGGACTTTGACTCAGAGCTGGAATGTGTAAGAGTCATCTGAGGAGAACTTCTCCTCGAGTCATTTTTCTCCATTTATTATACCTTTTCTTCAGACTGGGAGGCACTTGTAACTTCTATAGGCTCCCGACCTGTACAGGATTGGGTTTGAGGAACATTGGCAAAAGGGTCAATCCTGACCCTGTGGACTTCAACTAAACCCTCGAACTTCTCAGTCTTGGAAGACTCATCCACTAGTCTCTGCCTGAACGTTTGGATAACCCTCTTGTCTTTGGGCGGCATGATATCTGCAACACAACCAACAATCACATGAGCATTAAGATAATTTGCTTACTTAACACACAACAGAGAACAAAACTAAATAAAGGGAAAACAAGAACTGATGCAACTGCGGATTGTCATGACCCAAAATTTAAGCGTGATGGCACTCGTCTTATCCCACCAAGACAAGTTAGCCTACAACCCAACTATAATATTAAAAATGAGAAATTATAATAAAAATATAAGTTAAATTACAGACAATAAGTCAACTTAATAAAAATTCCCCAAAACCTGGTTATCACGTGCACAAGCTTCTAATATATTATAATGGATTCAAAAGAAATCACAAGTGTCAAATGATATTATCTCTAGAATAGAACAAAATCATAAAATAGGAGTAAGAAGTCAACTGAGATGGCAAATAGCTACCTCTCACAATCTCCACCAAAAAGCCTCAGACGAGGAAAAACAGGGGGTATCACAATGATCCGGGATCGTAACCTACAAAAAATGTTGTAGCAAGGGGGTGAGTACCAAATATATGGTACTACACAAACGAACTAATAAACACAAAATTAAGTAATATAGAATATCGGTACCCCCAAGACTCTAATGAAAACCCCCACAACTACACCCTAGGTCATAACCTTCACAATTACACCAGTCAAAAATACTATGATCAAAGCCTATGATTGTATAATCCTCATTTATTCCACTTTCAAGTCATAGGAGAAAATTCTATAATTTATCAAGTTCTCGCTAATTCATCAAGTGTCATCAAATCAATACCAAAACTAATCATGTAAAGACATAAACAAGTCAATGATCTAATGTATAACCAATCTCAATCGCACTTCATATAATCATAACAAGCCAGCTCACAGCAAATTTCTAGCTCATGCCCAGGGGATGGAGGATCATCATCGTGGGCGCCAGGCGGACAGGACAAATGATAGAGGGCTACCAAAGAGGGCTAGGTCATCCGATTCAGGAGTGGATTTTTGAGGCAGGAAGTTTCAAACACAATTGAGTGGGCCTCCTCCTCCACCGATGCGAAGCACACCTCCGCAAACCTCCAGTAGGAGACCATCTGTCTCCAGTCAGTCAGGGGTAAGGCTGGGTTCTAGCAGTCAGTAGGATTTTAAGATACCCAGTGTTCTTTGTGTAGGAAACGTCATTCGGGGGAATGCTTCCGTGCTATAAGTGCCTATTTTCTTTGTGGTCGTTCGAGCTACCAGGTGCATAATTGTCCCAACAGAGCTGGTGCGGAAGTATCTTCCCAGACTTCTAGAGTAGTTGGGGCTTCTTCTTTTGCTTCAGTGGCTATGAATCCCGTGGGATGAGGTGCTCCAGCAGTGGTAGGTTGTGGCAGAAGTCACGGTGGATCTTTGGGTTCTAGTAGTCCCGCTAATCATTTTTATGCCTTATCTAGCCGACAGGATCAGGAGGCATCACCTAATGTGATTACAGGTATATTATTTGTCTGTTCTCGGGCTATGTATGCATTGATTGATCATGGCTCTTCTTTGTCGTATATTTCTCCATTGGTTGCATACACAATTGATATAAAGTATAAACCAATAGAACCTTGCGAGGTTGGGATACCGAGAGGTGAATCTGTTATAGTTAGTAGGGTTTATAGAAACTGTCCGGTATCTGTTCTCGATTGTCGTAGTTTGGCGGATTTAATAGAGCTAGATATGACAAATTTTGATGTAATTATGGGCATGGATTGGCTGGCTTCTTGCTATGCTAAGGTTGATTATCAAAAGAAGCTAGTCCATTTTCAGTTTCCAGGAGAATCGATTGTAGAATGGTCCGGTAATATCGCAACGCTGAGGGGTAAGTTTATTTCATACCTCAAGGCTAGTAAGATGATCATAAAGGGGTGTTTTTATCACTTGGTATGGGTGCATGATGTGAATGTCGAGCCTTCAGCTCTCCAGTCAGTTCCCGTGGTTAGTGAATTTCCAGACGTATATCCGGATGAACTTTCCAGACTTCCTCCAGAGCGAGAGGTGGAATTTGCTATAGGTTTATTGCCCGGCACTCAGCCTAACTCGATCCCTCCGTACAAAATGGCGCCAGCTGAGCTAAAAGAATTGAAGGAGCAGCTTAAGGATTTGTTAGAGAAAGGCTTTATTAGGCCTAACACCTCTTCTTGGGGAGCTCCGGTATTATTCATAAGGAAAAAGGACGGGTCGTTGCGGATGTGTATTGACAATTGTAAGTTGAACAAGGTAACCATTAAGAATAAATACCCCCTCCCTAGGATGGATGATCTGTTTGACCAGTTGTAGGTAGCTAGGTGCTTCTCAAAAATAGACTTACGATCAGGATATCACCAGGTTCGGGTGCGGGAAGAAGATATTCCCAAAACAACATTTAGAACTCGCTACGGGCACTATGAATTCAGAGTTATGTCCTTTGGCCTAACAAATGCCCCTGCGGTGTTTATGGATCTTATGAATCGAGTGTTTAAGCCATTCCTGGATGAGTTTGTGATTGTGTTCATTGATGACATCCTAGTTTATTCTCGATCCGAGGAGAGCCATGTGGACCACTTGAGAATTGTTCTTATCACTCTTCGTCATCAAAAGTTGTATGCAAAATTTTCGAAATGTGAGTTTTGGTTATCTTCTGTAGCATTCTTGGGCCATGGTATAGGAGCTGATGGCGTTCGAGTAGATTCTTAGAAAATTGAGGTTGTGAAGAATTGGCCTAGGCCCACAACGCCGACAGAGGTGCGTAGTTTTCTTAGGCTAGCTACGTATTACAGGATATTTGTAGAGAACGTTGCTTCCATTGCAACGCCTTTGACAAAGCTGACTCAAAAAGGGGCAAAGTTCTAGTGGTTGATGCCTGTGAGCGCAGTTTTCAGACCTTGAAGGAAAGGTTAACTACAGCTCCAGCTCTGATCTTGCCTGATGGTCCAGACGGGTATGTAGTTTATTGTGATACTTCGCATGTGGGTTTGGGATGTGTATTACTGCAGCGGAACAAAGTAATAGCTTATGCTTCCCGATAGCTTAAGAAGCACGAGCAGAATTACCCTACCCATGATTTGGAATTAGTTG
>JAOTQJ010000072.1:18750574-18765773 GCA_025642045.1 Solanum sejunctum | reverse complement strand
AGTTTAAGAAATATTAAAATAATAAAAATAAAAAGTACTTAGAATTATAAATAAAAATATTTTAAGAAATATTAAAATAATAAAAATAAAAAGAATTATAAAAAATAAAAAAAAATAGAAACAAAGAAAGAAATTATAAAGTAATCAGCTTGTAATTACACCATGTAATTACCTGTAATTCATAGCCTCTCCCTATGAATTGGAGAGTGTAATTATGCCCTGCCAAGCACACCCAATTACCTGCTGACCACGTAATTACTGCCCAACCAAATAGATTAGAGAGTGTAATCATATTCATTTACACCAAATGCGATTACGAGGGTGACTTTCCAAATGAGCCCTAAATTTTTTCGCCAAATCCTATTTTGGTGTAAAATTTGGTGTTTTGGAGCTCCAATTCAACACGAAATTCTGCACCACACCATTTTACTGAATTTGATGTAACACTACTTCATCGTATCAATTCACTTTATTAAATATTTTAATATTATTTTATTATAATATTTTTTATTAAAATTTTAATTAAATTTCTTGTATATTTAATTATTTCTTATGTAATATTTTTTATCGTGTTTACATATTGTTATGTGCTCTTCGTTATTAGTCGCCCTTTCTATTCTCTTTCCTTTCCTTTTTGTCATATCTAGTTTATTCTGCTTATGGGTTTTTGAGACGTGGGTTCCTAGGAAACAACCTCTCTACTTCTATAAGGTAAGTGGTAAGGTCTGCGTACATTCTACTCTCCTCAGACCCCACTTATGGGATTCCATTGGGTATGTTGTTGTTTTTAATTTTAGATATAAAATTTAACTTTTTTTTTTATAAATTGATTTTTCTATATATGATTTTTTAAAAAATTAAATTTATGCTAATTTTACTATAAATTGTGATTGGATATAACTACAATTAACCTTCACAAAAATTAATAACAGACACATAAATTATTAGGGAAATAATACAATGTTCTTTAAAATAACTGAAAATAATAAACATTCAACAAAGTAGTAATTGACATGCATCAAAATTGAAATTCACAATATGATAATTGAGAATGCACCAATTCAAAATGTGTTGGAAGGTTCAACTCCGACGGTAGAAATGGCAATAAATGAAAATTATCGATTTCAACAATTTCTAGTTTGACATTAAAAAAAATTAAGGACAAATAAGCTCATTTTGAACTACGTAATGCATTAATAAATCATTTGTGGGAGCAATGTAGTGATTTTGAAAGTTGAATAATGTAGAATTTAAAAATAAAATTTTCATTTATGTAATGTTTATTTAATTATGTTTGTATTATCCATATTATGTATAATATATAATATTTGTTAACAATTTAAATTATTTAAAAAATTATGATATAAAATAATTTTATATTAGACTATAAAAGAAAAGAATATGAATTATATATGGTAAATGTTTAAAAAAGAATTTGTTATAGGAAACAAGAAATAATAATACTATAATAATGAAAAGAAGGAAAAATATTTCTTTTTTTGTGTAAAATTTGGTGCTGACACTATTTTAGTGTACAATTTGGTGTTATGTGGGTTAGAGATGCCCCAAGTGAGAAAAGTACTAAGAAAAAATGTACCAAGTTAATAGTATTGCTGGTGAAGAAGATCTTGGCATAATTGGGCTAATTGTATAATGTGGAGGATTCCCAAGAACACTAATGACCTCTTCAAAAAGAAACGATCCTGGAACATGAAAGAACCCTAAGTTGCTCGGACTTGGGTGGGGGTGTCCAATATGGGTGCGGATCCAAAGGTCGGATCCTTCATGGTCTAATTTTCAAGATTCGGGGATATGGATCCATGTATGGATACAGGTGCGGTGATTCGCCTAAAAAAATCAAAATGTCTAAAAATAGAGTGATAAAACCTAAATTATAAGATATTATGTGGAAAACATGAAGAGAATCCTAGAAGGAGATTAAAGGAAAAGGCATGACATAGAGATTTCTATATAAAAGGTATTCCATTTTCTTCAATTTAACCTTTCCTTTTATATTGATTACGGAAATCATTAAAACCGTCCAAACTTTCCCCATCGATTTGGTCAAAGTAGCCGAAACCGGTTGACCAAATCGGACACGGATCCCACACCCACATGCACGCACACCCATGTCGTGTCGACACGGGTGTGGCACCAAAAGTGAAAAGTCCGAGCAACTTAGAAAGAACCAACTCATGGTATGGATATAATAGTAGAGATAAATTTCGGGGTGCCAGACACAATGTATATATTGCTTGGGAAAGACTCCGGAGAAATGGGTCCTATTTTACTTGGAAGTTGATATTTCTGGTCTGGAAAACTCTATGTATAACTTGGAGTGCATTTACATTGCACTGGTTTATACTTGTCTAGCTTGTAATTTATTTTTGAAATTGTGAGTCAGTTATTTGTTAAAATTTGAATATTATACGAAATTGATGGATGAGTTCAGGCATTGAATTCTTGCTATGTGCTCTTGCAGGGAAAGAGAGAATGCTTTGCGTCGTACCTGTTTGTATGTTATGATTTGATTCGCCCGGATGTTGCCCTTGAGCTAGCTTGGATGAATAATATGATCGACTTTGTTTTCCCTTACCTGTTACAGGTACACGGACTCTCCATCCTAACCCTGTGTCTGTGTTAGCCTGCTTATCTCTTTCAAGGAGAAAAATCATTTGCATTCGTTTTCATTGTGGATATTCTGCCCTTTTTAAGTTTTTATTGGCCTTGTCTGGTGGATGTGTATGGTAGTGTATCCTTGTCATGGCTACAAGGATGTCTGATTAGCTGGAAAAACCTGTTTGTACTTGTCAGAAAAATAATGAGGGTTTTGTTTTCCCCTTGGGTGTGTTTCACCTGATATTCTTATTGTCTCTCTTCTGGAGCCCATTTCTGATTATTTTGTGTATAATTCACTATGATAATGTAAGAAATATAAATATGCAGTGCAGGTCACATGTCATTGTTGCCTCCTAGCCTCTATCATTTGCAGTAATTGTTTTGCTGTCTGCTTTAGTTTTGATAATGATATATACTGTAATCTGCAAACTAATTTCTGATTCCTCTCTCTCTTGTAGTTTATTCGTGAATATACTGGCAAGGTTGATGAGCTGATAAAAGATAAAATAGAAGCTGAAAGTGAAGCAAAAGCCAAAGAGAATTAAGAGAAAGACATTATAAAGCAGCAGGTATTCTGTAATCTATATTTCAAGTAACTCCGTAGTCTACTGCTAATAGCTTGAAACATAACCAACATTGCAAAAGCTTTTGGTAAGGTTTAGATAAGTGTGACATCAAATGCATGCCTTTATGCGGATAAATTGGCCATTGCTGAACCTCTTCACTTTTGGTTGTAGAATATGTATGCGCAGCTGCTGCCTCTGGCTTTGCCTGCTCCACCAATGCCGGGTATGGGAGGAGGTTTTGCTCCATCCCCACCACCTCCGATGGGTGGAATGGGAATGCCTCCATTTGGGATGCCACCTATGGGTCTCTACTAATCCAATGTCACGTCAGATACTGCTGTAAACAACGATCACTAGCGAAGCACATGGTTGGGGCCGTTAGAGTTAGGGCTGTTTCCCTTCATTCTTTCAGGTTGCAGTTGATTGCTGATGGGCAAATAACCATTCTGTTGTGTCATACGGTGCTGATATCTCCTTTGTAATATATTTTTTTTCTTTTAGAAGAGGCAAACTTTTGCATCACAATTCTATATATTCAATTAAATGCATACAAGATTATGATTCCTGCAAAAGAATCAATCCATTTAAAGTACCTACAGCTCTTTCTTTAAGTCAAGCGTGTGCTTTTGGCTCAACAATTCCAGTTAGGGGTATATATGGAATCGGTTGGTCTGATTTTCTTAAAATATCAAATTATATGTACGCTTTTTAAATTTATAAATTAAATCAAATCAATGAACTTCAGATTTTTCAACCCTGATTTTTTTTTTTTTCAATTTCTCAATTTTTTGGTTAGTTTGGATTTTTCCAGTTCAGTATTCATACAAAAATATAATATTATTTATCTTTCAAATATATTTTTTGTTCGAGCAGGATACAACATCCAAGGTGTTTCTAAAAAAAATAAAATAGCACAAAATATGATATGATGATGATACTAAAATATTCAATAAAAATACTAATAAAATCGCTTAAAATAAGTATTGCAAATAAATAATCCATTCATAATGAAAATGAGCATATTCATAAAAGTATTAAATTATGCCAAATTCCAGAAAATAACATCTCTATTTCTATGGTAGTGGTAAGATCTGCATACATTCTACCCTCCTCAAACCCCACTTGTGGGATTATACTGGGTATTATGTTGTTGTTGTATTAAATTATGCCAAATTAAGTCTAATAATTAGTATTAATCACATGACTAATTATTAAAGAAAAACTAAAAATAATTTTGTATTTTAATTGTCTAAACCAATATAAAATAGAGGAACGAATATTCAACATTATTTTTTTTGTGTGTTTATTGTTTAAAAATTTGTTTCACCATTAGTTTTTTTTTTAATTTGATTTGAGCTTTGTTAGAATTATCAATATCTATGGATTACAATCTTTATTTGGACGATTCAAAATCCTAAGTGAAATTTTGAAATAATATGTTAAAAGATAAGAACTATGAAAAAATATGAGAAATATTTATGAATTATATGGGCAACTGTGTTGGCTTGACAAGGCAAGACTGTGGGACTTGATGTGTAACACCCGTTAATATCCTTAGAATTGACCTTGCGCATAACGTGCCTTCCTTTGCTCCGTTTGCAAATCTGAGATCGAATTTGCAATTAGGATGAAAAACTGGATCGGAAAATGGTCTTGATCTGCCTTTAACTCGAAAAAATGCAATTTATTTTTTTTTAAAGAATGCTTAAAATAGTGAGGTTTTCGCGCCCCTTCCGCGATGCCGAGTGGACTCGGAACCACAATAGGAAATTTTTCAAAAATTTATGAAAAGTAAAAAGTTCACGAAAAAGTGCAAAAAAGCACTAGTGCGCGGCTAGTGTAAGAAAGGAGCAATTTCATTTTTTGTGTTGTGGGAAAGGAAAAATCTGACTTTTCCACACCCCATATCCTAAACTAAGTTAGTTTTTAAGTCGATTAAAGTTCAAAAACATTTTTTTCTTCACAACCATATGTTAAAAACAAGGAAACCATTTCCAGAACTTCAAGCATAGGATCAAGAACAATTAGGGCATTCAAGATAATCCCTTCAATCTTCCAAGAAGTCATTCCAAGGTATGCAAGGTCACCTAAAAAGTATTATTTTGATAATATTGTTAGAAATAGAAGCTAGTTTTCATCAATGAACTTGCAAGCATTGATTGATACTACATTCCTATGAACTTTGTAAAGTCTGTTAAATTTCATGGAAAATTTCATAGATTTTTGATGAATATTACAAATATTGGTCTCTACAACATCCGATTCAAGAATTGTTATCAAGTTCATATTCAATTATGATCAAGATTTATTATTGTTGATTTTCTTGAACATCTTGATATTATTTCAAGAAAAGGAAGACTAGTTTGAGTACCCTTGAGCTAAGTTCAAGATGCACATTTTAAAGATTTATTTTGCATTTTAGCCAAGAAAAAGTTTAGTATGTTTTGAGTCACTGAATTGATTCTAGTTTTCAGTTAAGTTAAAGAAGTCATATGGGAAAGCTAAGCAGTAAGTTGGGCTAAGTTCCCGAGAAACAAATTTTAAGAATTTCAAGTCTTAAGTATGAGCTATATAAGGTTTTGGGAGTAGTATTAAGCACCAATATGGGTGAGAGTAGAATAAATTACTCAAACTCATAAACTATGTAGCCAACATAGGATAGGATTGTACTACAGTACCTTTCTCTTTAGCCACTGAGATGGCCCAATTATGGGATGGATCCACTCCCCTAGTTCCTCTAAAATGACCCCAAAAAATGCCCAAAACGTGCCTCAGAATGCCCAAAATTTTGATTTCTTTACATCTAAAAATTCATTCGTTATTCCAAAAATTTGACTTCATATTTGTGATCAGGGGGTCCAAATTAGGTGAAAAGGAGTCTAACCTCGATTTAGGAGCGAAAGAATAGCAATTACAAATTTTTAAGGGATGAAATCCAGAGGGCTTTCTGCGATGCCTCCACGACGCGCCTTGGGCGCGCGATAGTGTAGATCCTATCCGCGATGCGAAGATGTGTTTTTGGTCACCTAACAGTTTTTAAATGTGGTCCAAGATATTCTAAGTGTTGAGTCCAAATTTCCCAAACATATTTTTATCCATATTTAGTCTTATTTCACCCTCATAACATCCAAAAATATTCCCCAATATTTTTCTCAAATACTTAGACTCATTTCTAACCCTAAATTCAAGTCCCAAACTCATGGCTAATCTCAAGGATTTCTTCAAGGACCTCACCCAAGCTTCAAACCTCCATTAAAGGTTTCTTCAAGAACTTCACAAAAGCTAAGGTATGTGGTACCATTGGGTCCTTCCATCTATGGTGCCTAAACTCTCTTTTAATTAATATTACATGATTTAAAGTTGTTTTTACATGTGGGTCTTGTATATTGAGAAATTTACTGCCAGTGATTTTAGTTCATGAAAGTATGGTTGTTTTAATATATTTTGAGCCTCAAATCTTGGATCTAATATTGGAATTGATAAGGGGGGTTTATGTGAATGTCTTGGGGGTACTGCAAGGTATTAATTAAAGGTTTTACCACTAATTTTCCTACATGATTTCATCTTTAAATTGCATGCTCTTTTACACTCATTACATACTCGCCAAGTGCTTGATAAAATGTTCGATTATGGTTTATTCAGGAATTAAAGAATCAAAGTATGAGATATGATATGTATGATATTTTAATGATGAAATGAGCTTATCAACATGATATATATGTATGTTTTACATAATATGTTGTATTAGACCATGCCCGGTCCTAGGGGCATAAGTGCCTGGACGACCATGTGAGGGGTGAGTACCTTGCCACCAGGGTGTCCGAGTGTCAACGACATCAAACATGTGAGGGGTGTAGAACCTTGCCACAGGATGTCCAGGTGTGAACGACATCAACCATGTGAGGGGTGTAGTACCTTGCCACCAGGGTGTTCGGGTGTGAACGACATCTCCCATCCAAAGTTGGGATTCTAGCTTGGTCTCTTCTACACATATGATATCTTATATAAGCATGATTTATTCTAGCATGTTTTACTTATGCATCAATCATACATGCCATATTACTATACTATGCCTATTATCTAATATATGCATTTTGATTATGAATCTTGTTCATTGTTGCATTGCATCCTACATACTTAGTACATTCAAACGTACTAACGCATACTCTTGCCTACATGATATCACCATGTAGGGATCAGAGCTCCTATTGATTGTTCTTGTGGCTAGATGGATTGTTCAAGTTAGCCTTGGTGAGTCCTCCATTCCGAGGACAAAGACTATTCTCTTATGCTATGTATTAAGATTCTCTTAACTTTTTTGTATACATATGACTATAAAGGTGAACCCGGTTGTATGTCTTTGCCCCCGCTATTATCTATGTAATAGAGGTGTTGTTGGACAAAGCTATGTATTATGCTATGAGTTGACTCTATTATCTCTTGACTCTACGTTATGACAAGTTCTCCCTTAGTCCCTTTTGTCCTTATTTTCATTCTTCAAATGTCATTTAATTGCTTTCGTGATCAAGGATGTGTAATAATATGCTATGAGGCTTGTTTGAGGTTCTTTGGGGTTTCTCATTCGCCGATCATATCTAGATCCTAGGCTTGGGTCGTGATATCCTCTCCCCTACCCTAGCAAAGTACGGGATGGCTCTGGCAGCGTGAGAAAGATGTTGTATCACCACAAAGCTCATAGTGGTGGTTATTAGTTAGAGAAACTCCCCAAGCTAAGAAATTATGTTATACTTGTAAGTTTTCAGCATGTTATTTTCAACATACCAGTCGTATGATTATTGTTACTTCTTTGATGAATTCTGGTTATGTCTTTTATGATATATTATGATATCCTAATTAAATGCTTTGGTCATCTTACATACTGTACATACCACATACTGACGTCCTTAGGACCTACATTGTTTTATGATGCAGATCCAGGTGACAGAGCTCCTCAGCAGTCGCTTCGTTAAGAACCTGCTAGCTATCAGTTTATTGTTGAGGCCTCTTCTCAGTCTGAGCCGCTATGAGTTTTGTTATTTCATTTTAGTTTTCATTTTCAGTTCTAGCTACTTGGAGCTTGTTTCAGTAGTCCTTTCAAACAGTTTTAGTAGAGGTTCCATGGACCATGTGTTAGTATTTCAGTTTTTAATTATATTTAGACATTGCTTATGAGCTTTGATATTCAGTTGTACAGAACACTCTTGATTGGTCATTTCTTTTATATAGATTTTTCACTGTTGCTAAGTCTTTCGCTGAGTAAGTAGTCAGGCTAAGTGGTTCGCTTGGGACCAAAAATAATTTTTTTGTGTAGGCCATGTCCACGGTGTAGGCTCAGGGCATGACATGATGATGTAAAGATAATACTAATTCAAGTGTGGGCACAATGGTAACAAAAAGGCTAGGCAACAGAAATATTCTAAGTGTTGGGGAAGGTGCAAAGTTGCCTAAGGCATGGAAGACATGTGGTGGCACATGTGTGGCTTTTTTTAAATTCTAATTATGTACTAGCTGTTGAAATATGACTATTGTAAAATTAGTTTGTTTCAGATAGGCTTTTCTAGTAGGGTCATATGACAGGCATGTGAGCTGTTGTAACTGCCTTATCCTGTGTAACTACCTTATGAAATCTTTATTTATTGTGGAACAGAAATTCATCTAAGACATCAAGAGAGTGTTCTATGCTTAGATAAATTCGTGAAGCCTTTTCCTTTGTATTGTGAGATCAATAAAAGATTGGGAAGCATTTATGTAAATTGTTCTAAGTGTTATATATATATATAAACAATTCAAAATTAACTCACAATCAGAGCAAGCAAAAAGAGCGGTAGGAAAGGTTATTTTCAATCAACCAACAGAAAAGCAATCCAAAAAATAATGAAGAAAACTACAAGATATCCATGGAGAAACTGAGGCTGAGGCGGTGGAAGTTGTGGAATGCAATGGATTGTCAAGAGGTTTAGGAGTTTATCCCAACATTTATATTGTTGAATGACCAAAATACCCTTTCGGTCATGCAGACATGTTGTCTGCAAGGTATGTGGTTATCATTACCTATGTACTCCCTTCATCCTGTGGCACGCTTTGACTTGGCAGTGTTAAAGAAAAAAAGAAAGACTTTTGAAACTTGTGGTCTAAAATTATTTTTAGATATTTGTGTGGTTGAGAATTATTTTATTAAGGGTAAAAAGAGAATTTTAAAGGCAAATTATTTCCAATTTGAGTAAGGTGACATTCTTTATGGGACAGACCAAAAAGGAAAGGCACCACATAAAATGGGACGGGGGGAGTATATAATGTCAGGTTGATTTTTCTAAAATTAAAATCAAATTGACTCAAGTATAGTTAATTTTTTTCAATACCAAATCAAACCATTAGTCATATTTTTTTCTCAACTTAATTCAATTTATGGTTTGACGCATTTCTCGATTTAACATTGTTCACCCCTAGTTCCAGTAATATGCAACTCTTTTAAGAATATCAACATAATGTACATTACATGTCTGAAATATTATTTAGGGTCACAATACTGATTAGTAACAAGCGATTTGTAGGATAACGTTAAAACATAAATTGTATCTACTATCTATCTACTACTTACTAGTTACAAGAGCCCGTGCTAATATAGGTCGGGCTCAATATATATTATTCTTTTGTCTTGATTTATGTGGTACTGATAGTTTTTTTAATATATTTTAAAAAAATTTAAATTGTTAATTATTGCAACCTATGGTACATTCTTGTATTTCTTAAATAATATATATTGCTTATTTTGTTTCAATTTATGTAGAACTTATAAAATTTTGAGAGTCAATCAAAATTTTATTTATTTTTAAATATTTTAAATTATTAATTATTATAATTTATAGTATATTTTACATAAATTTTAAATTACTCTCTCTGTTCCAACTTATGTGACACCGATAAAATTTCAAAAACCATTTAATTTTTTATATATTTTAATTTTTAATTAGTAATTACTATGACTTATATTAATTTTTACATTCTTTCAAGTAATATAAATAATTTTTTGATTTATCTATATTATTTTTTTTAAAAAACTTCACTTGTACTACAAATATAACCAATTAAAGATATTAAAATAGTTATTTAATTTTATTTGTCCAATTTAAAATTAAAAACTTAATTTATCATTTTGTGTATTTTAATCCTAATTCTAATGTTTACATGACTTAAAATAATTGATTAGGGTGATATAGTATAATCACAGTTGAAACCGCTGAAAAAATAATTTATTAGGGGTAAAATCATAATTAAAATAATTGAAGAAATAATTAATAAAAATAAGATAGTAAAATCACGCAATTGAAATAGACATGCCAATTAAGCAGATAGTTGAAACAAACATGTCAACTATGAGCAACTTGCTTATTGAAACTTATATTGTAAAATGCCCCGCATGTTTAAGGTCGAATTATGAAAAATAAGTGTAAGGCTGGTTTCTGGTATGATGAGGCTTGGGTTTATGGGTAGTAGATAGGTCCTGTTGATGCGACAAATACTTGGTGAAAATCCAGAGCAACTAGAAAAAGATTCTTTAATCAGAAAAAATTCGGTTCAGATGTAGGATACCTATCCAGAAGTTTGAAAGTAGGTGCTGGATGTACAAAGGGGTTTTATGGATCATAAAATCATAGATGAGTCGTGGATTGAGGTCTGGATGAGTTTTAGAGAAGGGTGCAATTAAGCTCAATAGGACCAGATCCCTTACGGATCATGATTTGGTTGACGGGGCGTAAGTAGATTTTGTGGTTTAGGTTTTGAGATGTAAAATATTGCTAAGGTTGGGAGAACCTAGAGGGGTATCTACGACTTATAGAAAAAATTGTCATGACCCAAAATCGGGTATGATGATACTTTCTTTTACCCACTGAGACAAGTCAGACTAACCAGGTTACAATAACATAATACAAGATAATGTGGAAGTTAAAAGAACATAACATTAGTAATAACAAGGCTACAACACATAAATCGAACTAAACCATACCAAAATTGATTTCACAAGGTACAAGCCTCTAATACATCAAAATAAGAAGAAATGATACAAGTCTCAATAATCATTGTCTCTTAAATAGAACAAAACTAGTAAAACAATCAACAGTCTTGAGGGTATGCTGGAACAACAAGCAACTACTTCTCAACTATCAATAGCTCGATCCAACAAGGAGATGAAGAATATCAGCAGGATCCGAGCTCACATATGGGTAGAAACACAAGAGTGAGTACTAAGGTGCCCAACAAATAGACCTAATCACAAGTATAAAATAAAGAACTAAGCACTCCTTTCATCCCAACCACATACCTCCAAACCACAAAAACTACACGTAAGAAAGGCCGATATACATAATATATATAATATATACAGTTATAATCTCATATCACAATGTCTTAATAGTCCAATTTTCGCAATGTACAAGGCTCAAGTAATTCATCATATGTCACAAAATTTTTCAATAGTTCAGTCTCAACAATGTACAAGATGTGGGTCCATCAATACATGTCATAGTACTTCAATGGCTCAACCTCAACAAGATACATTGTTTGATTCATTCAATAATCACACTTATAACATACATCAACTTTCAAGTAAGGAATAATATGATATGAAATGAAATGATATGAAACATAAGCAATGCAATGCAAATATCATATAACTATGATGCATGTCTGTCCTACGATACCACAACCATTGATATAATCAAACTAAAACCCATGGGGGCCACACATAAATTATGTATCTACTAAAATCATTTTCGTTCAACATTTACTTTCATATATTAGCCAGTACCATTTTCCTTTGGCTTTGCATTCCTTTTTATTTCGTTTTTAGCCAGCATCATTTTCCTTCAGCTTTTCATTTCATTTCATTTCTTTTTATTTCTTTTCTAGTTGGAACCATTTTCCTTCAGCCATTTGATTTCATTTCTTTTCTTTTCTAGTCGGAATCATTTTCCTTTTACTTTTCATTGCAACAAATAGACACATATCTAATAAGCATGAGAGTATGCAAAAATTAATATTATTGATACATATAATAATCACATCAAATCAATAGAATTATCATCTCGCCAGAACCATTTCCTTCGGTTTTTTGTTTCATTTCATTTCTTTTCTAGTTGGAATCATTTTCTTTCGGCTTTTTATTATAAATTGAACATCAATCAAGTACATGTCATCATAGCGCAATAATCACTTCCACAAGTATAAGAATAAGCAAGATGTCCAAATGTATCATTTATTCATTAATTATCAATCACTTTCATTTTTCTTTTAATATTTGTGCCATCATCAACGCACTACATAGTAATCACATCATATCATAACTCAATATTTTTTAATAATTGAATTGTCATCATAACTTAGGACTATTGATCATTTCGTCCATATTTCACAATACTTAGTTTAATATATTCAACAATATCTTAAATTTGCATTTAGCGCAACATTTCACATCAAGTACTAATTGGATAATTTCATGTATCATGAATCAAAGTTCAACAAGTAGAACAATATGAATACTTTTTACATTTTCATTGTTAGCATTACAAGCCCAACTCATAATATCAATTCACAAGTCTTGATCAATTACAATTAGACATGATTTCATAATTTCAAATCATACATGTCATCACTTTCACTTTTCCATTACCCAAATCATACCCACTAAAACTATTCATTAATCCTCAAGTTTTACATTGAAAGAAAATACCAAGTTCAATAAGCTCAACAATTGTTAGAATCCACTTGCCTCAACTTAGCCAATCAATCGGTCCAAAAATAACGTTTTTCCCTTCCAAAATGAATTCAAAGTACCACAATCTACTCAGAAATAAATTCATAATCACCATACGAAACTAACAATACCAAAATCAAGTAATTCAAGAAAAAGGACAAAAATATTCAAAAATTCACTATCAAAAATCAATATCAAAATCGAGAAATTTTTAGATTAAAGTGTTCCTCTAATGATTAGGAAACCGACAGTGAGAACCAATTCAAAAATGGAGTTTAAATGAGTTCATAATTATTAATTTTGTAAAAATTTCAAAGTTCATGAAAATCCCCAATTTTCTCGTTTGAATTATCAAAATTTGATATTAAAATCAAGGGATAATTAATGGGTAATAACAAGGGATGTTGAAAAAATCTTTTTCAATGAAAAATCTTTGAAAAATTAATCCAAAGACGTTTAAGCCGAGCTCTCAAAATTTAAAAATGAAGAAAATGTTCAAAATGATTGCAAAAGGGTTTGAAAATCCCTTTCTGATATCGCTATAGCGACAAAAGTATTGCTATAGAGACACTAGCACTTTTAATCAGCCTTTGCTATAGCGACACTTAGGTCGCTATAGCAGCTTTGCTATAGTGAGGACTACACCAGAACATAGCAAAAACCTTTTCAATCAATTCAAGACTCAGAATCAATCATGACCTGATTTTGAGGGTAATGATACTTGTCTTTATGCTACCGAGACAAATCAGTCTAGACAGATCACAATAATATAATACAGAATCATACAGAAGCTAAATTAACATAATATAATAATAATAAGGCTAAAAGGCATAATCCAATTAAACTATCTCAGAACTGGTTGTCACTAGGTACAAGCCTTTAATACATCAGAATAAGAAAAAATGATACAAGTCTCAATAGTTTTTGTCTCTCAAGTAGAACAAAACTAGTAAAATATCCGACAATCTTGAGGATATGCTGAAATAACAAGCAACTACCTCTCAGCTGTCAATAGCTCAGTGAAACAAGGAGATGAAGAATGTCAATAGTATTCGAGCTCACAACCTACACACATATGTAGAAAAACAAGGGTAACTATTAAGGAACTCAACAAGCAAACCTAATCACATGTAAAGAATAAAGAACTAAGTACTACTTCCATCCCAACCACATACCTCTAGACTACAAACTTTTACATAAAAAAAAGGCAAGTTTGCACAGTATAAATAATATAGACATTTACAATTTCATGTCACAGTATCTTAATAGTCCAATCATCACAATATACAATGCTCAAGCCATTCATCATATATCACAACTTTTCAATAGTTTAATCTCAACAATGTACAAAGTACAAAGTTCGAGTCATCAACAATATATCACAACATTTCAATAGTTCTATCTCAACAGTGAGCAAGATTCAAGTCATTCAATACATCATACTTTAGTACATGTATCAAGTTCAAGAGAGGAATGATACGAAATGGAATAAGATGCTATGAAGTGCAAGTAATGTGATGAAAATATTAAGTAATCATGATGCATGTCTGTCTTACGATACACATCCACTGATATAATTAGATCAAAACCGATAGGAGCTGCACATGGACCATGTATCTACTGAAATCATTTTTCATCGACATTTACTTTCATCACTAGCCGAAATAATTTTCCATTTATTTTTTATTCTTTATTCTTTTCTCTTTTAATTGGAACCATTTTCTATCGGCATTTCATTTCATTTCATTTTTTCCTTTTCTAATCAGAATCATTTTTCTTCGGCTTTTCAGTACATCGCATAAGTATATGTCAGATACACATGAGAATATGAAAGAATCAACATTATCAATACATATAGTAATCACGTCAAATCTATATTGTTATCTTCTAGTCAGAACCATTTCCCATGGCTTTTCATTTTATTTTTTTTAACCAGAATCATTTTTCATTAGCTTTTTATCATCAATGAATCATCAAGCAAGTATATGTTATCACAATACAATAATCACTTTCACAAGTATAAGAATGCACAAGATATCCACATATATTATTATGCAATCATCATGAATCATACCGATTGTTCTTTTAATATTTGTGTCATAATCAACACATTTCATAATAATCACATCAAATGATAGTTCAAATCTTTCAACAACTTCTTGTCAACATAATTAGGATAATTTATCTGTTAGACCCCGTAATTAATTCAACCAAAGTAATTCGTTCAATTGGAAAAGTTATGATGAACATGGCGTAATTTTAA
>JAOTQJ010000072.1:18734850-18750474 GCA_025642045.1 Solanum sejunctum | reverse complement strand
CTTCCTGTTTTACATACTTGGTACGTATTTCGTACTGACCCCCTTCTCTTGGGGGCTGCGTTTCATGCCCGCAGGTATCGATGAGTAGGTGAGAGACCCTCTTGCCTAGGATCTCCTTTTTCAGCTGCAGTGCCCTTTTGTTTAGGAGCCAGTTTTTGGTATCTTCCTATGTTTTGTGTATGGGTCATGTATATATGTATATGTTGTACGGCATCTATGTATAGAGGTCTGTGGACACTAGTGGGTAGTGGGTATGGGAGATAAACTTGGGCATATGGTCTACTACATGTATTTGATGCTTGATCAGGCTGCGAGACCGCATTACACTATGTATGACATGATTATTAGGCGGCAGGACAGCAGCGGAGACCTTGTCGGCCCGGATTGATGTATATGTGTAAATGGATATATATATATGTATTTGAATTATTGTTTGGGTTGATGCTGGAGTTTCTGTGCAGGTGCGGTTAGTTAATAAAACAGAGGAAACTCTGCATAAATTTTAGTAGAATTCTTAAATTTTAAGTTGTAGTTTTGTGACTTAATATGGGTTTTAGTGCCTAACCGGCACGAGTCATGGCCCCGGGGTTAGGCTGTGACATTTAGTCTACATAACATGTATTTAGTTCAGCAAATTCAACAACATCTCAAGTATGCATTTCACTCCACTGTTCACATAAAGTACTTCATTAGACAATTCCATCTATCATGAATCAAAGTAAAACAAGTAAAACAACATGAACACTTTTATATTCTCATCATTTGGCATTACAAGCCCAAATACACAATATCAATTCACAAGTCTTGATCAATCACAATTAGACATAATTTCAAAATTCAAATCACACATGTCATCATTTTGACATCTCCATTACTCAAATCATATCCACTAGAACAATTCACTAATCCCCAAGTTTGACATTGAAAAGAAATACTAAATTCAATTAATTGAGCAAGGCTTAGAATCCAGTTGCCTCAGTTTAGCCAATCAATCGCTCCAAAAAAAATGTTTTCCCTTCCAAAATGAATCTGAAGCACCACAATCTACTTGAAAACAAATTTCAATCACAATACAAAACAAACAACACCAAAGCCAAATAATTCGGGGGAAGGAAAAAATCAGCTAAACTTTCACTGTCGAAAATCACTGTCAAAATTTTAAAAATTTTAGATGAAAGTGTTCCTTTCATGATTAAAATTCCACCAGCGTAAATCAATTTGAGAACAAAGTTAAAATGAGTTCACAATCACCAATTTCATAAAAATTCTCAAAGTTCATGAAAATTCTCAATTTTCTCAATTGAATCTTCCTAATTTTAAGTTAAAATCAAGGAGTAATTAATGGGTAATGATAAAAAAAAGTGAAAAAATATCTTTCTCAATGAAAAACTTTCAAAGAATTAGTCCAAAGACATCCAAGCCGAGCTCACAAAGTTTGAAAATAGAGAAAATATTTTAAAATGGTTGTACAAGAGTCTGAATACCCCCTTTTGATGTCTCTATAGTGACACCCACACCAATTACTCGGCCTTCGCTATAGTGAGGTAACTAAAGCGTCCAGGCATTCGCTATAGCGATGCTTGCACCATAACACAACAAAACACTTTTCAATCAAATTCAAGACTCAGAATCAACCTTCGAAATTCGTTCAGAACTCCATACATATAAATCATAATGCAATTCGACTAATTTGACATTATTGACTCAATGGAAATGTCAGAAATTGAATCTGATACCTCCTTGACTTGAAACCCAATTAATCGCTTTAATTCTAACTTAGACCACTTGAAACATCAAAATGAAACTGAGGCATTTAAAGTTTTTGACAATGTTGTTTTTAGCATTGAAATCACTTTCTCAAGACGAATAAATCAATAAAAATACCAATTCAAGAATGGAAACTTAAAACGTTGACCAAAGTCAACCAAACTCGAATGTAACTCAATTTCCAACTCTGGACCTAAAATTCACGTAACAACTCCGAATTTGATTTTAATAACTCTCTTAGGACAATTTCTATATTTAAAAACTAATGGAATTGACGAAATTCCATTCTGACATTCAAACCCTCGAATGACTCAAAATTTTAAAATTTGATAATTCAAACCTCAAAGTACAATTTTTGGTAAAAATCTTAACTTTTATGAAATTTTCGAAAATCAACCTTTAAAATTAGCCAAACATGACTCAAAGTTGCTAATAGGAGGGGTAAAATGATAATTTTGTCAAAAAAGTAGAAAAAGACCTTCAGGATCATCACATCATCCACCACTAAAAAAATCATGTTCATCCTTGAACATAAAGTAAGGAACATACCTGAAGCATCTAAGAGATGAGGATTATGGGTCTGCATGTCAGACTTTATTTCCTAAGTAACCTCTTCGTTGAGTTCTACATGAAAAATGAAAAAAGTTAGGCTATTTTTTAAAAATTACAAATTTAAAAATTGAGCTCAAAATTAGGTTCTACATGAAAAATGGAGTTAGGGGATGAAAATCTCATAAAATTTAAGTAGATATTGAGGGAGCAGTCATCATTTTAAATTTTGAATCATGTTCTTGGAAACTCTAAAAATTGGAGGGTTGAAACAAAAAATTCAAGTCAAAATCATAATTTAAATACTAAAAATCAAAGATTTAGTGTTCCGGAGGCTTACTCAAATGAATAATCCATGAAAAACTTTACTCAAAATTGCACGTCAAAACTTTTAGAACTCCAAAAATAGAAAAAAATAGTAGAGTAGTCAAAATGGCGAAGAAAGAGATATTTTCAACAATAAAAACAAAAGGAAAAAAGTTTTGACTCGCGTTGACTGTGTGTTGACCGTAGTCAACTTGCACCAACACCCTTCAAAACATTCTTTTTGACCCTCGAAACTCGGAATCCAATAAATATGAACCAAATATGTAACTCTATTGAAAACGACGTTCTGAACTTGATGGAACCATCAAAATTTGCATTAGAGCTTTTGAACTCCAAATGTTGACCCAAGTCAAATTATAATCCGAATTCAATTGAAAATGCAACTTTGGGTCCAAAATTTCAATTCTAACTCCAAATTCAATCTCGTCAGTTCTCCTAGATCTGATTCTGTATCTCGGAGTTGATGGAATCAATAAAATTATATTTTGGCACTCGAAACTCACGATGACCACAAAACTCGAATTTTCTAATTTTAAGCCTTTAAATACTCTTTCTTTAGCAAAACCCTAACTTTTTACAAGGTTTTCAAAATTCAACTTTTATACTCAACAAAAATAACCCAAGGCAACTTTCTAGAAGAAAAAAATGATAATTTTGTCGAGAATGTCAAAAATGACTTTGAGGGTCATTACATTAAGATTTTAAATTCTGTAAAGTAGTAGAATTTCAAATTTCAAGTTGTGATTGTAATTATTTTTAAATGTAAAATTTGACCCATAAATTCATATATTACAAAATTCATCATTTTAAATTGTGCAGAAAAAAAACACCATGCTTTACATGATGAGATTGTATATAGTACAGAATAACTAATTATTACTATTGTTGATTAAAGAATTTATTTGAATCGACCAAATAACTTCTCTATCTCTGTGAGATAGTGTTAATGTTTAGGTATACTCTACCCTCCCTCAGACTCTACTTGTAAACTTTCATTTGTTGTTATTTTAATTAATGAATCTTTGTAAAATTAAATGTATTTAAAAATTTATAATAACATATAATTATTAATTATTATTTATAAAGAAAAATTAAGATGAATAATTTATGAATGTGGCGTCTTCAAATATTTTGATACCTTATTTATGCAATATAATTCTCATTTGATAAGATTATATAAAAAGTTGAAATAGAGTAATTTTTTATATATAAATTATGGAACCTTTTTGTTTATAATAAAAAATTACAAGACATAAAAGATCTAAAAAAATCAATATAGCAGGGGATAATTACTGCTCTCTATCAGCACCATTCATTTGGCAAACAATTGAAAAAGCAGCGGTGTTGTGAAATTTTCTTTTCTCTCCATCAATCTCAGTTTACCCTTGCAAGATTTCATGGTTGGGCCTTAACTATTTTTGTGAGCAACCACACACAATAAGGAGGAAGTCCATGGCCGCTTCTTTCAATTCCAGTCTGGTCTTTCCCTCAAATCTCTCTGTATGTCACCTCCTTCTCTTTCTTTTACCCTCAAAATTGCTTTGCTGTTTTTGGGTTGCAAGAATTTACATATCTGTTTACTTATGTAACCAACAGCTCTACCCACTTTTTAAAATGAATCATAATGCGTAAAGCATGCTTACTTATTTAATCAGCATCTCTTTTGTATTTAGATTAATTGGTTTCATCTTGCCAAGAGAATTTCTAATTAAGTGCTGCTTTTGGTTAATTCCATGATCTCAATTGAATGTTTCATACTTCTTGTACTACGACGGAGGACATCGGGGTAATATTTAAACAACAACAACAACATTGAGGCTCCCGCCCATTGCAGGGTAAGGGGGGGTCGGATGTACGCAGCCTGACCCCTATGTTTAAAAATATAGCGCGACTATTTCCAGATGACCCTGATGAGCGTCAAAAGTTACATTGACTAACTGCTACTTCATAATTGAAAGAAGCGCAGACAGTTTAAAGAGTCATTTTGCTTTATTCTACCATACCCCAAAGCCAAAATATAGTAAATCTTTGACTCTATCCAAGATTGATGGAAACAACGGGTTAATATTTACAGTTACAATAACAAGAGTGTGGTATAAGAAGTTACCTAAAGTAGAAGATGGAGAAACTTTGGAAAGCATAAGAGAGCTAAGAGTGAAGATAAAACGGATGCTAGAAAAGCCGTAGGTGATTTTCTCACCAAAATTTAGTGGGGAAAAACAAATCCATAGGCTAATACAATCGATAGAAAAGAGAGATAAAGACTTAATTCAACTTAAATTTATTAAAGGCAATTGTCGATTAGTTTTTACATGAGATAGTGGAATCAAAGAGAAATGGAGAGACTATTTTGACCAATTGTTTAACTCAAATCACAAGGACAACTTTAAAGATGGATACATCTGTTTAAGAGAGAAGCCTTGCTATACTGTAAGAATTACATTTGCAGAAGTGGTAAAAGCTATGAATATGAGGATTAGCAAACTTATGGGCCTAAATAGTATTCTTATACAGGTAAGGAAATGCTTTTGATAGCCAGGATTATACTGTTTATCAAGCTGTTCATAGTTATATTAGTAGCTGAAAGATGCCAAATAAGTGGAAATGAAGTACCTTGTTTCGATGTATGAGAACAACTGATCTATTCAAATTTCTACAACATGTCTGGCATTAACTTAATGAATCGTAGGACGAATCATTGGGAAAAAGTGAAGGTAAATAGGCTTATGGGAATTATAAAGGCCATAGAAAAACCAGTTTTGGGTTTGTCTAATTGTCTTTTAAATCCAGGGTGGAGGCTATATTTTTGTTCAAAAATGAAAAAGTTTACCATGGAAGAATGAATTATCTCCTTGTGATATTCGTTGAGGTAAAACATAAGATAAAATGTCAAAGGAAAGTTATTTCGTGGGTGCTGAAGAATAAGTGGATGCCCATCATATACATACATTTTATAAAGGATATATCAAACAAGCCACCGCACATGTAAGAACAAGGGGAGGAGATATATAGGAGTTCTCCGTATCTATGGTTTTACACCAGGCACCAGTGGTGGAGCCAGCATTTTCGTCGAGGTGTTCATACTTTTAAAACATGGGTGGGTGATTTTTTTATCAATGGTGTTCAACAATAAAATATCTATATTTAACCTATATATTCTAAAAAGTTTTCCGATAAAGGGTGTTCATCTAACCACCCTTGGTTGAATGTAACTTTGTTCCTGCCTGACACTAATTTAGTCTGTACCTTTTCTTTAACCTAGTTATGGATTATCTGGCCAATTATATACAATATGGTGTCAAAGTGTATGCTACTTGTAGACGATGTTATGTTGATGACTCTAGTTGAGAAAAATTTGAACTGTGGAGAAGCAACACAGATAGCAAGAATTTTTAGTATAAATAAGACAAATTACCATTGTTGGTTGTTGTTGTAAGATAAATAAAATGCAGTACAAGTGTAGCCAACGTGATAAAAATCCAGGGTTACTTTAAAAAAAATGATGCGGAAGCGAAAGTACGAAGATTAAAGACATGAACTGAAAGACATGTGAAAAATTCCCAAATTTCAAGATAAAGTGCTAAGAATCCTAATTGATCTTAATATTCAAACTTACCGGACTAAAATTAATTATGATATTACTAGAGTTAATTTAAGAGCTTAGATCAAAAGTGATCCAGACCCGAGTTTCAAAGAAATTAGAAACAACAATTAGTACAAGACTAGAACTTCTTTAATTTACAAATAAGAACCAAATATATCAAGTTAAAAATTGATCTCACCTCTTAAAGCAACCTTGTTATAACGTTGTAAGATAAATCCATAGTCACCACGCACAAAAGCATATAAAAGAGAAACCTCTCAAATAACATTAACTCTTTCTCTTGAAAATAACAAAAAATTCATCCTATCCCAAACAGCATGCGATTTAAATCCTATTTCTATGAAAATAATAGCTAGGAAGTTTTAAACTAAGAAACTTTAATTTAGGGAACTTTTGAATTAGGAAACTTTAAACTAGAAACTAAATAAAACTATTCCAAAAACTGCACAGCAAGAATAAAGGGAAAAGTGCATATTTGCTGTTTACACCCAAAATCTACGTCCAATTCAACACTTTTTGACATCAAAAGTTTTAGCCCCTTTTGGGCTTGCAAACCAGACCATGTGGACTTGATTTTTCAACTCTTTGGCGACCTCTTGGGCTCCATGTAGGGCCCCTTCTCTTGGCTCCATGTAACCCATTCCTTTTGGACTTGAATTTGGACGCTTCTTCCGTGATAAACATTTTCTTGATTTCTTATTGAAGTCCATCAATTTTAGTGGAGATATGCCAATGTGGATGCTATCGCAACGTCAGAATAATGAGTTTTAGGTGACATTAGATTATATTGTGATGCCCAAATGCAAATATTTCGAATATCTACACTCTGTCTTTGAGGATATTAATATGATCTATTAATATACATATACTGCAGATCAAAATAAGCTGGTTAAAGTGGAGGGTTTGAACAAGAGTTTTGCGTGATAGGTCTTAGGAGAATTGTATCAAAGTAAAAGGCTAGTTTCATATATTGGTGGGACCAACAATTTATATACGAGTGGATATTGGGTCCCTAAGGCCCAGTATATCCATTAGTTAGGTTTCGTAGAAAATATAGATGCTAGGAGATGTGAGATCAAACAAGATTGAAAATGATTACATCGAATAGCTTGTGCAAGTACAACATATAGGGAACAAAGAAGAAGAGGAATTTGTTTGAGATGGATTGACAATGTTTTATGTAGACCTCTATGCACCGGTAAGTTTGGCTCCATGATAGTTGTGTCAAAATGTGACGACATAAATCTGAAATGACCTGAAGGAAGTTATATCCAATTAAATGCGATTTGATCAATGTAAGCTTAGCAAATAGCAGGATAAAATAAAAGTGAAATTTCCATATAGGCAACACTAACTAGTTGGGTTAAGAGGAATCATTATTGCCATACTTACATTAGGTCCAATATTTAACACGATTTTTTCTAGTTTTTGGTTAGAGATTGTATGAAAACTTGGGGGGATGTGTGTGAGATTTAGGGAATCCCTAACCGAAGTTTAGTTTGTCCTAACCTAAGACAAAACACCAGAATAAATATGGATTATTCATATAGAGACCTCAAGTAATTTGTGATTAAGGATGGCCATTTTTACCTAGATGGAGAGTTATGCTCACAGTTCTTGATTCATGAATTTGGTGTTACTTTTTCACTGTGATTTATTTATTTGTTCTCAATGAGCTACAGGCAAACTACTGGAATCTCTCTAGGAATGCCTCACTGCAGAAGGTTCCACACTTCCCATCTTCCTTTCAGATGCGGGGGTTAAGAAGATGTGTGCCAGTTACTAGACAGAATTTCTTTCTTTTAGTTGCTAAAAGTGAGAGTCTTGAAACTGGAGTTAGTGCTAAGGAATCTGAAAATGCTGAAAGCTCATCCTCTGAAGCTATTACACCAACTGTGAATACATCAACCTTTGAATCTTCAAAAACAGAGGGGGAAGTGCAGCCCAGTGGTCAAGATGAGACAACAGTAAAAGAAGCCAAATTTTCAAATGAGTCTGCAACTTCCGCAGACTTGCAACAGGAAGCATCTTCCTCCAATCCCAAACCAACCTTGAAGAGATCTCCATTGACAGCTAGAGAGAAACTTAGGGCAGCTAGGGTTCTCAGCCGGTACAATGAATCAAAGGCCTCTAAACCTCAGCTCGGAAGCAAACTAATTGAGGCTCTACGAGAAAGTGAGAAAGGGAAAAAGAGATCCGGACTTCCAGAGGCGCCTACAAATTTGTTCGATGATAGCAAAAGAGGGATGCCAAAACCAGGATGGACTTTTGAATTTCCAGGAGGAATTGATGTCTTCCTTGTTGTATTTTCATTTGTATTCATCAGCACAGTCATGTTTGCTACAACATACATTGTGTGGAAAGTTGGTGCTATCCATTTCAATGAGTACTGAGGTAGATGGTTTCCTTGGGTTTTTGGGACATGTTACTGGTCTAGCCATCCACAAGCACCTGAGCTGAGCAGAGCTTTGCGTAGGGGACACACTTTCTTTATCATGGCTAAGAATTGTTCTTTTGGCGCACGTTTAAGGTTCATTTAAATCCAAGATCTCAGATAAGTAGGGCTGGCCGTGTATAGTTGAATACAAAAATGTAGCTCTTCAACACTATATTATGGAACTGCCTAATTGCCTTATATTTGGATTTTGATTTTTGACTGATCAAGTAAAATGCACAGTATGTTTGCTTGTTTATCGTACTGTGTTGCAACGAGTGTCTGCACATTCATGTTATTTTTCCTCATCCATTTCCTGATTGGAGGCATTGCACTTTAATATCTATACAGATTTAGTATCATCATAGCCACATTCTCCATGACACCGACAAGATAAGTGAACACAAATCAATGGGACCAAGATAAGAGAAAAATGGAAACTACAGAACAAAATAGCAAATCCTAGAAAATTTCGTGAGACCACACATTCTTCTATAAGATAAATATAATATTACAGGGGGAAATGGTAGATTGCTTGTCTTGTCAATCTTTTTATTATGGTTGAGGTTACAAGAAGTAGAGTAATTGTGACCCTATTACTATTGAATTATGGGTGATTGTACATGAAGCTCTTTTGTCCTCTTGTGCAAGGACAATTTTATTCATACTTTTTTATTTTTTTGAGTACAGAAAAATATCTAATCTGCTGCTTCTTTATCATCATAATCAATGAGTAAATGATCTAGCGATTGAAAAAACGCGGAAACAGGTCTTGGACATATGATACAAATTAATCATGAGATTTTGATCTAAGCTTATATTAATCATGATATTTTTTAGTTTATACTTATCCATAAATGGAAATCCATTACTCTAATTCTCGAGGCGGATCTAAACTAAATGCATCCGATTCAACAAGAATTATTATGTCAAGTTCGAACTTCATATAATAAAAAAAAAATAACAGATATATAAAGAGCCAAAACGATGATTCTGTTTATTTGCTAGTATTCCAAAATCAGTAGTAGGTGAACCAGGAAATGGCCATGTTCTTTGTCTACCTATATACTGTCGCAGAAATGTATTTAAAGATCCTATAACTATCATAGATTTCCGTTGATAAAGGGAATTCTTCTTGAATTGACATTGTCATAATTGATAAAATCCAAATATGATTTTCACATGACCAATTAAAAAGGTAAATTAGACCAATCAGCATGAGTCATTGAATAGCATGCGTAACTACAAATAGCGACACCCAAGATGTATCAATTTCATTTAGATTGAGAAGAGAGGGGGAACTAAAGAGAAAATTGATGGAGAATTCCTTTTGTTCAGAATATTGGCCTGAAACTGCTGATCTCAATCAAGGTTCACTTTTTTTACTCCCACAGGTACAAAATTACCCATATTATTTCCCTCAATGCTCTGATCAAGCTGAAAGTGCTTCTAGGAGCCACAGTGAAGCCGAAAAAAGGCGTAGAGACAGAATTAATGCTCAGCTTTCTACTCTCCGAAAACTCATTCCAACTTGTGAAAAGGTAAACATACAATTTTTCGGGATTTAACTTGTAGAATTAGTTGTAGCGGTAATTTGATTACTTAATTATCTAATTCCTTTTCAGATGGATAAGGCAACTCTATTAGCAAGTGTAGTTAATCATGTTAAGGATCTGAAAGGAAAAACAACTGAAATCAGCAAAGTGTTAAATACTCCGACAGACATTGATGAAGTAATAATTGAGCAACAAGAAAACAAAGGGTGCAAGAGGAATGATAGCGTGATTCTTAAGGCCTCATTTTGTTGCGATGATCGGCCTGAATTATTCTCAGAGCTACGACAGGCGATTAAGAATCTGAAATTAACAATGATGGAGGCTGATATAACTAGTTTGGGTGGGAGAATTAAGGGTATATTTACGCTTTGTCCCAATGACAATTGCGCAAAAGATGTTTGCATGAATTCTCTCAAACGGTCACTCAAAGTAGTCCTTTGTAGAATTGCTATAACCCCTTCTACATCCAATTACAGAATTAAAAGCAAGAGGCAGAGGTTCTTCTTGCCCGCTCATTTCTCTCAAATATGACTTGTTCTGTTGCTATGTAAAATAATCACCAATTATTATGGAGAGCAATATAAATTTTGTTGATATGAGAATCATAAGCCATCTAAAACGTTTAATGTAAACAAAAGTTTGACTCATTTTATTTCTTTAATTCTCTCTATTTCAAGTTTTGTCTAGTATAACATATTTGCGGAAGTAATATTTGGCTGACAATATTGAGGACAAATTTTATCTTTTGCAAATGCTACGATAATTGCTTCCCCTCAACAAAACTGTTTCAAAAACAATTAACCTGTATAAGTAATAATAAAATCTTAAAGTAATTATTTTAATTGAATGAGAAGAGGAAGATCTATAATAAGTGGGAAAAAAAAGTACCACATAGGAGGAGCAGAGTGAGGACACCAACTTTGGTATTAGCCATGGGTCTTTGCTTTTATTTATTTATTTATTTTTTGCTTGGAGGGTACGTAGATGTTGTGTTAGCGGGTATTTATAGCAAACAAACTTAGTGAAGTTTGACTTTTAAAGCCAAGAAAATAAGTTGAAGATTATGATAATCAGATTTAGATTTTTTCTTTCTAAAGTTTTTTCTTTTTAAGTTTATTACATAAAGAAGTACTACTAATAGTCAAGGCTAACTATGGATAATTCCAGCAACCAGAATAATTAATTGATTCATATCTATCTGTTTTTAATAAAGAAATAATTATATCCATGGGCCATTGAAAAAAAAACTATTTATATAAAAAATAGTTTACTTTTTTTATTACATAAACTGGCCAATCAACTGCTTTTGACTATTCATTTTAAAATTGATTGTGGATTTGTGTATTGGTCATTAGGCCTCTACCACGTTCCTCCTTCTCCTTTTTCTTGCCCCCTATCGTATCTGTTCTTTCTTTCTTTTTTCTTTTGGTTTTTTGCTTTTTAGATTGTGGATAAATTAATATTCTTTTTCTTTTTGTTCATTTGTCTATTACATAATATTTTTTTTAATTATCAATGTTAAATTTTTTTATTTACTCTTTTTAATTTTTTTTCTTTTTCAATTGTTTCAGTTTCTTTTGTGAATTTTTTTTTGTCATTTCATTATTTCTTATTTATTCTTTTATTTTACTAAGGTGGAAATGCATGATGGTCAAATAAATATCAACATCGTTAGATTACATAATTATTTATGCAATATTGATATACGATTATGCACCATTTATATAATGTCGATACATTCCAAACCTACTTATATAATATCGACATACATTTGTATAAAATTTATACAACATCGATACATGTTTATAAGCTATTTATATAATATTGCTACATGATTATACATAATTTATACAATGGACATACATTACATAACTATCTATACAATATTAATATACGCTATGCACATATATACAATATTGATACATTAAAAAAAACATGAATTGTTTTTTTGAATATATATATATATATATATATACTGCAATAAAATAAAAGTAAAATATTTTTTAACCAAAATAATGTTGCACAATAAGTACATGAATTTTTTTTTGAAAAATAAAAAAATTATTTTTTTATTATAAAAAATCACAGCAAAATAAAAATAAAATAATTTTAAAAAACATGCTGAAAAAAAAGAATAAAAAAGGTTAAAATTTGGCCTTGGGCTGATTTGAGCGAAAATAACTTAATGATCTTTGGTTGATTTGATCTATGTTGCTCATGACCTTCATCGGCTACTTTTTGTAATAAAAAAAGCATGGGCTAATTTTTGGGTAAACATTTTACTTTTGTGTATATATATATATACATATGAAAATTTTTCTTTAATTAATGTATATTGTTATTGAGTTGTTGACTGAGTCTTAAATAATAATATCATACAGTTTAAAAATTATTTAGTCAATTCTCATTTTAAATAATAAATATCATAAAGTTTAATAATTAAATAAAAATATAAAACAAAAATAATGAGATTTAATTGATATTAAAATTTATGGAGGATATCTTGTTTTTACCATATCTGGAGAGTAGTTTTCTAAAATTTGTTGACTTAACCTTGATTATAATATATATTAATATAATATAATCTTGACTTTTAAAAATTGAATAGAACACATGTCTCTCATCTAGAAGTGCTTTTGATGAAGCAGAGGAGAAGTGCAATGGAGGGGAGCAAAATCCGTTAAATTAAAACATGAAATTTTTGCTAAGTTCCGACTTAAGTAATTTTAATAAATCAACTGAAATATAAAATCTGGCTTAAGTTTCAATAAATCAATATAGCTTAATTTTCTTTATTTTGTGAATTTTATTCATTAAATAATGACACCTACGAGGATGAGACTTATTAGCTTATTTTGGCCATTTTTGTAAGGAAGTCATATTTACAAGATATTTACTTTGCTAGAAACTAAATTAGTAGACTTTTAGTTGGATAGAAAATTCAACCTCTAACTCTCCATACATGGGAAATGTACTCGCTTAAAGTTGGACCTTATATGAATCGTGAAGGAAAACTACTTGCATTGTTTCTTAACTTGACTATTGTAAGTCTTTAAATCTACATTTTACTTCATTATAAACTAAATATATTGGTTCTTAGGTTCTTACCAAAAAGATATGAGAAAATTATTAAAACAACCAAATTTTAGTATTTAATAGGATTCCTTAGTTACACTTTCAATATTTATTGAAAATAGCTATATTTTGAGATGTTATTAGCCTGATTTGTCTATATCCTCTTTGAATTAGGCGTTGTCATGAAAATATGAAATTTTTTTCTAGCAAAAATCCTAACGAAAAATCACATAAAATATAAATACAATAACTAAAAATTCGATAAAATCGCACATGATATATGATGAACATTATGTTACATAAATTAGTGAGATGTTTTTAAAAAAGAAATTATAAAAAAAAAAAGTAGAAGAACAAAGAGAGAAACAAGAGGTGAAAATGAAGAGAGAAAAGTGAGAAGGTGAAAAATGAGGAGAGAGAAGTGGTAATCCAAAAATAACATAGATATCAATTTGTTCCATATATTGACATTTGTAATTTTTTAAAAATAATTCTAAATTTTTTGAATAAATTGAATTATTTTATCTTAGTTCCATATTTGGACATTTCGAATGATGAGTTTGCTGAAATGTATTTTGATGATAGTTTTTTGGTAAAGAATGGTTACGCTTGATCCCATTTATATTTGTAAATATTTTATGAATTTTGTAATCATTGTTTTTGTAACACTCGACGAAATTATCAAAATGCCCCTAGAATGTAATCGTGCACATAATGCGTCTTCCTGAGCTTGAATGGAAATTTGAGACAAAATTTGTGATCAGCACAAAAAATTGGGTGGGAAAGTGATTTTGACCCGATTTTAGAGCAATCAAATCAAAAAATATTTTTTCGATCTGAAAACCAAAACAGTGAGGGTAAGCGTTGCGGCCGCGATGCGGCCCTTTCACGGACCCACACTTATATTATTTTAAAAAAATTTTCGACTGGAATTGGAAAATTGATCGAAAAGTGATTTAGAAAAAATTACACATAAAACACATTTGATGAATGCTATTTATGTGTATTTTTATAGAAAACTAGTTTTTCAGCACATTTTGAGTTTTCAGTCAAAACTTGTATTCATGCGCGCCCAATCTGCAACCTTTTTTCTTTGTTAGAACCCGAAACTTAACTTAAACCCCAAAAATTCTTAATTGGCTCGATTTAATAAAGTTTGAGACCGAATGCAACATTTCTTTTAAGTTTGGTCCCTAAGGATAATTTGAGGTGGGGTCAAAGTGTATATGTAAGCTTCTGATGATCCAAGTGGTATATTTAGTGTCTATATATACAAGCATATATCTTGCACAAGATCAACAATGTTCCATACTTAGAAAAATTTGAGCAAACAATTAAAGCCATAGCTGTAGCTCTCGGGTTGCTACAGTAATCCCAAAAAAATTTTCACTTTTTCGTATTTTTGATTATTTGACATTTCAAGCTTGGTATATTGAATCACTTAAGTAGCGTGGTGGCGTTGGTTGGTCAAGAAAGTGTGTGGTTTAGTGGCTATGAAGGGTTTGGGTGTAGTGAAGAATTGAAAGGTATGTTAATTTTTATCTTTGTTTATGTTAATTAAAGGTTGTGAAGGTGTTACGAATGTGTTAAAATGAAGATAAAACGCGAAAGTAGGACTAGTTGTTAATGGAATTACGAATTTCGAATTTGTGGTCGAATTGGGAACAAAATTTGCATATGGTTATATATTGGATTATTGTCATGTATTTGTGTTTATTTGTCATGGAAATAGTCTTTATGGGGTGAAGGAAGTGTTAGAAAACTATTTAAAAGATTACATGAACGTTAGCTTAAATTGGAGTCCCGTCGAAGGTATAATGTTATGTTTTAGCGTTGGGGATTTGCGTTGGGCGTTGGGGTGATGTATTGTGGTTTTTGGAGTATCGGAAGGCTTGAATATGATAGATATGAGTTTGATTCACTGCTGCCCTGTTTTGCTATTTACATTGCAATAGCGTTTTGTGGCGTTTTGATGTTTTGGTGGTATTGGAAAAGGCTTGTTGATGTTATGGGTTGTTGTTGTTGTTGTTGATTATTTGAGCCGAGCTGAATTCTCGGGGCGGCGTATTTTAAGGGAAAATGCTGCCGAAATTTTTATAAATGTAGAACAAAAAAGTTAGGAATTAAGGTACGATATAGATATTAATTGTTGGCATTATTGTAATTGTATAGACATTGAACGTCTGGAAGTCTAAGTTTGGATTGACCTCACGTTGGAGCTAGTTGGTAAATGAAATTAAGGTATGTAAAGATTTCCTACCCTTTGGCATGAATTAGTAAGCTTATTCAACGTTGTACATTTGAAAAGTTCC
>JAOTQJ010000072.1:18719080-18734750 GCA_025642045.1 Solanum sejunctum | reverse complement strand
CTAGAGGTCTGTGGTTACTTGTGGGTTACGGGTGCGTTGTATGGTTTTGTATACTGGATCAGGCGGCGGGATCGCATCATGTATTTATTCGGGTGGCATGCTTATTAGGCGGCAGGACCGCAACGGTGACCTTGTCGGCCCGCATTTATCTATATATGCATATGTACTACTGTCTGGGAAGCTGCTGGATTTTTTTTTTTGCAGGTGCAGTTAGTCACTAAAATAGAGGAAACTCTGCCGAAATTTCTGTAGAATTTAGGGCTAGGTTATAAAGGATTTTGGCTTGGTAAGTGTTTGCGTGCCCCTATCGGGTACGGGTCACGACCCCCGGGGTGTGGTGTGACACAGAAGTCACTGGTGTGAGATGAGTCTTCAGAACAAAGTTAATCCAGATAGTTCCATAAAAGAATTATAAGGTTAGGCTTGTAGTTAAAGAGTATATACAAATTTATTGTATTGAATACTCTGATACTTTTTCTCCTATTGCAAGATTAGGTATAATCAGATTGTTACTTGCAATAGCAGCACAAATGGAATGGAAGGTGTTCCAACTCGATGTTACAGCCGTCTTAAATGCCAAACTAGAGGAGGAAATATATGTCAGCAACTATTAGGATTTGTGAAACACGTGATGACGATAAAGTCTATTTGCTAAAAAGTTCTCTTTACGACTTAAAACAAGCGCCAGGAGCTTGGTATAGCAGAATAGATTATCATCTGTTAAGCTTGGATTTTAAAAAAAGTTTATCTGAATCCACTCTGTTTGTAAAACATAAAGAAGATAGTGATATATTTATTGTGTCTCTTAATTTTAATGATCTTTCAATAACAGGAAATAATATAAGGTTGATTGAGAAGTTTAAAGAAGAAATGGCAAGTTTTTGAAATGACAGATCTTGGTCTTATGACTTATTTTCTTAGAATGGAGGTCAAGCAAAGCAAAAGTGAAGTGTTCATTTGCCAAAAGAAATACACAAAAAAAATTCTAAAAGAAATTTCAAATGGAGGAATGCAAGTCGATGAGCACACCAATGAATAAAAAGGAAGCTTTGCAAAGAAGATGGAGTTGACAAAGTTGATGAAGGTTATTGTAGAAACGGATGGAGCCGATAAAGTTGATGAAGATTATTGTAGAAACGGATGGAGCCGACAAAGTTGATGAAGGTTATTGTAAAAGCTTGATCGGATGCTTAATATCTCTCATGACAACAATGCTTGATATTCTATTTGTTATAAGTCTCTTATCTCGTTTTATGCACTGTGTAAGTGAATTGTATTTAAGAGCAATAAAAAGAATATTAAGATACGTTAAAGGTATTGTTGACTATGGTGAAGAGTTTGAGAAGTGCCAAAGCTTCAAGTTACTTGGATTCTCAGACGGTGATTGGGTTGGATTCGTAGATGATATGGAAAATACTTCTGGCTATTGTCTCAGCCTAGGTTCAGGAATCTTCTCATGGTCATCTAAGAAATCGAAAATTATTACACAATCCACTACAAAAGCTGAGTTCATAGCAATAACTGAAGCAATAAACCAAGTCTTGTGACTTAGAAAGATACGTGTGATTTACACTTAGAATAGAAGGGAAGTATTGTTATTCTTATTGACAACCAGGCAGCTATTGCAATCTCAAACAATCCGGTGTTTCACAAGAAGACTAAGCATTTCAACATCAAGTTCTATTTCCTGAGAGAATGTAGCAAAAGGGAGAAGTGACTCTAGTCCACTGAAGGTCTGAAAACCAACAAGAAAACCCGTTCACTGAATAAGTCTTTACCAGTCAACAATTTTGAGCTTCTCAAATAGAAAATTGGAGTTTGCAGTTCTCAAAGCAAGAAGGAGTTTTAGGAATTTTCTTTTGAAATTGCAATACTTTGATTTTTTTATTGTCTTTTTTTTTTTAAAATAAGACTTAGTCAAGTAGCTATTAGCAGTGGCGGAGCTAGGATTTTTTTAAGGGGATTCAAAATTTTAATCAGTATACATATGAACTAGTCGAGGGGGTTCAACATCTATTATGTATAAATAAATAATTATTTTTACTATATATAAATGTTATAATTTTTCATTGAAGGGGGATCAGATGAACCCCCTAAAAATAAAGTGGCTCTGTCACTAGCTGTTAGCTATGTTTTCCTACTATTTTGGAGTGATTTAGTGAATCTGTTAGGTCTCTTTTTTGGAACTTGTATATATACGCTGCAAAATTAATAAAAGATAATCTTCTTCCCCTCTTCTTTCTTCTTCTATTTCTTCTCTATTCTAGCCTACCTTAACAACTTGAAAACCTTCATTCTTCACATTTCTCTTCATCTATTTTGGTCCATTCAACAGTAAATATTTCTCGATTGCAAGAATCATGTTTGAATCCATAAGCCATGACCATGTCTAAGAACTGGGATTAGAAGTGCTTATCCTTCTTCCATGTAATAATTTTATAAGAGCAGATTTCGTAACACACATTTTTCTAAAAAAAATATTCTGCAGAGATCAAATTTATTTAAGTTTGCAATTCGATAAAATACTTCGCTGAACTTGGTGTGAAATTTTTTCCTCGTCTATTGTCCTTGTGGTGAGATCTTTCTTCATGTAAACTAAAACAAACTTCCAATAAGTGAATATTGAATTGGCATGAAAATAGTGAAGCCTTTTGGAAGAGGCTAGAACGTCAAATTCAAACTAAAATCGTATACAAATTGAGAAATTGGTTAAATGAAGGTGAAGCCAACAAAGAAGACCTCAAGTACCAGTGCGTTAGATAGAGAAATATCTTCATTATAGAATTGCATGCTACAATTTTGACAATTGTATCCCTGTTTGTAAGGTCACCCATAAAGAATTCAGAAAGGGATTATCACGCTAGTGTTATATAAATTATCTAAAATTGTTATTATTATGGTAAAGCAAGGCACGAGCTTTTAATGTACTAAGGAAAGAGAATCACAAAAAAACCTAATAAAGTCTGCAAAGATAAAAGATGCTTTGGGAGGCAAAAATGAGAAATAGAGAAAAAACTAATTAAGGCATAAAACTTTGTGACCCTTCGGGAGCTAAGATTAATCTTTTTTTCATCGATAAATAAAATTCCTACTATGTGATTGCGCCATGTCATCAGATCAAACATATATATACACACACAAGCGTATGTATGTACGTATCTAAGAAGCAAAACTGTAGCAAATATTGAAGGAGATGAACGATTTAACTAGAGTACATTTTAGACATTACTACATGCTACACAAAGAGAAAAAAAAGTAAGCACTCTAGGTTTTAAAGTTGCCATTTCAATTACTGTTATGCTTAAAGCCGAATTAAATTATTCTCATATTGTGGTCATTGATAATCAATCCCCTACCATTTATAGCACCTGAATTTTCTTTTACTCATTCAAAATGAGAAATACACAATCGTTTGATGATGGAGTCTACTTCATTACATGCGAACTCAAAGTTTTGGTGCTAGGAACTTCAGAACAAATTGTACCACTACTATACTAGTAACTCTAGCAACAGTAAATTTTCTTGTGGCTCCTGTATATTCTTTTGTGACTATTGTATAAGTCCAACTCATACTAAAAATTAGTGTTACTAGTTATCATGGCTATCACCAAAATTATTTACATATCAATAATTTCAATAGCAATAATTAAAATTATCCTCAGTTTCAAAATCACAACTAATTTCAAACTCATAATAGTTATCCTTTATCACAAAATAATAATCAATTTTCTAGGTTCAATAGAGACAAGATGACAATTATTAATGCTCTCAAAAGTTCTAATAAGACATGAATACCATTTCTTCACAGGTGAAGTGTTAAGCATTAATATGAGTGAAAATAGAAAATTGCAAAACATAAAGTAAAAGAGTAATAAATCTGAAAATTGAAACATTTGTGGAAATGAAATACAATCTCTAGAAATAATGACACAAATACAACAGTAACTAAGATCCAATATTTACGGTCCAAACACTAAAAGTCTGTTAGAAGGAAGAACATAAAATACCTATGTCGAATCCAAGCAACTATTTCTAAACTCTGCTAAATCTGTTCAGGTTCAGTGGTGACTGATCAATCACCATATAAACCTAGAGTTGAACCTGCATGCAGAAGATGCAACAAGTGTATGTGAAGCGGTACGGAAAATGCATATACTCAACAATCGATTGTTTTCTAGAAGCGATCGTAAGAAAGGATGAATGGGGCCAAAGTTCAACCTTAGCAATTTTTCTCTTTTGACATTTAAAATTAGTTTGTGGGGATCAAAAAATTTAAGATTATCCATTTTATAATTTTTAATTTAAAAAGTGTTAATATTTTGAGTTAAGTTCAAAAATGCCCTCCATGAGGGGTGGTCGAAATGTCTTGCAAAAATATTCCTTCATTCATTTAATGATAATTTTTTAGACAAAATTGTACTCTATATTTAACAAAATAAAGAAAGCTTATATTTTGATAATTAAATAAAACTAAAAATGTTATATTTTTTTCTTTCTCTCTTTTTTTTTCCCTTATTTTTCACTCTTTTTCTTATGTTTTTTCCTTTCATTTTTTGTTATTATATTGTTACTTTTCCTTATTTCTTTCTTTTTCTCTTGTGTTTTTTCTTCTATTCTTTTTCTTATGTTTATTTTTTCTTTGCTTTTTTTAACTATATAACTATAAAAAAAATATTTATTCTTTATATTTTTTATTTATTTTAAATAAAGTAATTTCTAAATTCAAGTGCAAAGATTCAAGATAATTTTTTTTATATTTATTATTTTAAATATATATGGTTTGAAATTTCACGAGATACTCTATAACTCTTATTTTAGAGATAATATTTGGCATAGAAACTTTTAAAGAATAAGTTACATCTCATGAGCAAGAGTTGATACAATTTTTTTGTATTTTAATTTATAAGATACTCTATAACTCTTGTCTTAGAGGAAAGACTTGGATCAAAAACTTTACAAATTTTGCTCTAAGGGCTTGACTTGACACTATTACATAGTCTATAACTCTTGCCTCTTGGGCCAAGGACTTCGAAATAACAAGTTAAAACTCAAGTGCAAGGTTTGACACTATCACAATGTCTTGATTTATTAGATCTCCTATATATAATATTTGCTTTAGATGCAAGACTTAGACAACAACTTAAGCCCATGGGTAAGACTTGACAACTATATTATGTTTTAATTTATCTTATATATAACTTTTGTCTCTTAGTCCAAGGACTTCAAAACAAGAAGTTAAATTCTATGGGCAAGACTTGACATGTCACATTTTATTTTGATTTATGAGGTACTCCATGACTATTGTCCTAGAGGTTAGACTTGTTAGTTCAAGGACTTCTAAATAATAAGTCAAACCTCATGGGTAAGATTTGATATCACCACATTACGTATTGATTTATGAGATGTTCTATAATTCTTGCCTTAAAAGGCAAGACATAAACAAAACATTTCACAAGTTACACCCCATGGGCAAGACATGATACTACTGAATTGTATCTGATTTATCATACGTTCTATAACTCTTGCATCTTACCCCAATGACTTCAAAACAACGCGTTAAACTCCATAATCAAGACTTGATGATATCACATAGTGTTTTAATTTATGAGATATTCTATAACTATTGTCGTAGAGGTAAGAATTGTTAGTCTTAGGACTTCCAAACAACAAGTTAAGTTCCACAGACAGGACTTAACACTGCTACATTATGTCTTGATTTACAAGATGCTCTATAACTCTTGCCTTAGAGGCAAGACATAAACCAAGAACTTTACAAGACTTGACACTACTACATTGAGTCTTGATTTATCATATATATAATTCTTGCCTCTTAACTCAAGGACTTTGAAATAACAAGTTAAGCTATATGAGCAAGATATGACAATATAATATTGTGTTTTATTTTATGGCAATATACACATCATTTTTATTAAGTAATTTATGGGAACACAATAACTTTTACCTTAAAGTCAAAATATAGCTTAGGGTTAAAAAAATAACCCCTATCTTGGGCAACGTTTACACTATTTTACTATGTCTAACTTGTGAGATATTTTATAAATCTTATTTTAGACAAAAATTTTAAATTGACAAGCTACTCTCTATGGGGTAGAAATTGTTACTACCACATTGTGTCTTGATCTATGATATACTCTATTTTTTACCTTAGAGGCAAGACTTAGCCTCCAAATAATTTCAAATAACAAGTAGTATCTCATGACAATAATTTTTTTAATTTTTACTAAGTCCATCTTATGAGAAACATAACAACTTTTGTCTTATAAGCAAAATTTAACTTGATCATTTAATAGAATGAAAAAAAAGAAAAGAATAGAAATAGATGAGAAAAAAAAAGAGAAGAGAAAAATAATAAATAGAAAAAGAAAGAGAAAAGAAATACAAGATAAGAAAACAGAAAAAGAAAAAAAATGAAAAGTAAACAATAATTAAAAAATAAAGAAAGAGAAAAGATAGAAGTTCAAAAAAAAAGGTAAAAAGAAAAAGAAATATAAGGACAAAGAAACTAAAGAGAAAAATAATAAATAAAAGAAAAATAAAGAAAGAAAAAGATAGAAAAATTGAGAGGTGATTTAAGTATTTTAAAAAAGAAAAATTTTCATAAATAATCTAGACTTGAAATTTAATATGGTCAAATAATTATATTTTATATAATTACATAATATAACTTCGGCTATGTGACCTCGAAGGGACGAGAGAGGCGAGCGAGATCGAGACAGGGAGGAGAAAGGCGAATTGTATATGTGTACTTGTCAAATTGTATGTGTATATTTGTCAAATAATTATATATGTGTAATTAATATACTTATATATTTGTATATCTGGCAAGCGAGATTGGAAGAGAGAGGAGAAAGGCAAAGAGATCGAGAGAGGGAGAAGTGACGCGAGCAAGATCGAGAGAGGCGAATTGTATATATATATCTGTCGAATTGACTATGTATATCAGTCAAAATAATTATATATAAGCAGCTGGTATATATTTGTAATTGTATATTTGTAAGAAATTGTAGAGAGAGAAGAAGAGGGAAGAGAGAAAATAACAATAAAATTCTAACTATAGCAATAAAATCCTAATTATAGCTATAAAATGTAATTTTTTTCAAATCATAGTTGTATAATGTAAATATATATCATATGTTTGTCGAATTATGCTATATTTCTTTTTAAAAAAATACTTAAAGTATAGAGGGATAAAAATATATTTAACACAACTTAAAATTAAAAAAATATTTTTATAAGACTTTTTTTTAAAAATGTAAAGAATTAACATCATTACATTCGGCGGTGATTCTATGTAATTTTCTGAAGTTTTTCTATTAGTGTACCGTGAATGGGCTTCGGTCCACGGCATGTAATGCGGCTTCCAGTCTTTCTTTTCATGGCCCAATAAGACGCACTCAAAAATTGAACGGTCATTGGGTTCTCCAACCCGAATCCCCTTCCCACATCATCGATAATATCTCCACTGAACCAAAACCCTAGAAATGCTAGCACTTCGCAAGCTCTCGAACCTAAAATCATCAAGATTTCTCTCTTCTCTAGCTATCCAAAAGCCTATCTGCATCTCCTCAGCGATCCCTGACGTTCCCAGTTGTACTTACTACGATGAGCGCATCAACAAAGCTGGCCGTGAAGGAGATTTCGCCACTCTCCAACACCTACTTAACAAGCGCGTTCGCGATGGCTTTTTCAATTCCAACAATACATTCAAGTTCATTTCCCCCAATAATGTCTCCATACTCGATGATCTACTCGAAACTATAGCTCGGTTAGATAGTGGTTTCCCCAGAAAAAGCTCCTATGATTGTCTCATCGCGCGTCTCTCGAAGATGCGCTGCATTTCGGAGGCCATGCGTGTTGCCGAAGCCATTGTGAGCAAAGGCCACGAAGTGAACAATGTCACGTTTCATCCCATAATTAATGCTCTCACGAAGGATAAGGAATTCAAAGAAGCCTGGCGTGTGATGGAGGTGATGAAATCCTGTGGAATTTCTCCCGATTTGACGTCGTATAATTTTCTGCTGACAGGTTATTGTTTTGCCGGGAATATGGCGTCAGCTGCTAGTGTTCTAGCAAAGATGGAGGAGGAAGAGCTGGGGATGGATACGAGGACTTACGACGCCCTGATTTTAGGTACGTGTAGAGCAGGGAAATTGGATGCGGCTTTGGCATTGGTGAGGAGGATGGTAGATGATGGAGTTTCGCCATTGTATTGCACACACGCGCACATTATTGGAGCATTTCTGAAGTATAACTATTATGAACAGGCGGTAAAGTTTGTTAGGAGCTATGCAGGGAGAGACACAAAATTGGATGCGGAAAATTTTGGAATACTGGCGACTAGATTGCTCACTCGGAGTAAATTGGAGGAAGCTAAGGAACTGGTTAAAGATATGAGTGAAAGGAGACTGGTAATGGGTCCGAGTTTGAAAGATTTCTATGAATTGTACGTTAGATCTGACGGATTGGGATAATTATTAGGTAGGAATGCAGCAAATCTAAAATGTAATACTTGGCTTGTTTGGATGTTAGTTAATTATTTGATACAAATAATTAGAAAGATTGACAAGAAGGAGATGAAGTATTCTGTTGTACCTTAACGCCTTTCATCTAGAATCTATTACTGGATTAATTTGTCCAAGTTTAAGATCTTTCTGGAATGGACAATTTTTAAACAACAGTATGACTTGATTCGTAAGACAAGGATTTTCCAGAAATAGCGAACCCATACATTTTACCATCCCAACCCCACTTGTAAGATTCCATGGGATATGTTGTTGTTGTTGTGTGGCAACAATCACATTTAGCGGAAAAAAAAGAGTGTGATCCAGGAAGAGCATGGGTGTTATACCATTATTTTGTTCTTACTTGTCAATAGTTTATTCAAGTACTTCTTGCACTAGATTCTTCATGTTTTCTTCAAGAACCAATTTTTTTTTTTTAAAAAAGGTATCCATTAACTGCAATAGCATACAATGATGAAAAAGGTTTTGCTCTAACTAACTTTGAAGTGAGAAGATAAATGAGAAGATCTGAAGACTTGAAGCAGCAGCAAATAATAGAGTTGCAAACGGGAAATATCTAATCAAATGATATTGTCGAAGGTCTATCAGAGCTTGAAAGGTGAAACTTTTTGTCTGCAATCGCTGATCTTGTTGGTAAGCCAACTTACTCACTTCAGCTGTTTACGCCTAACCAATAATGCATGATATGTGTTTGACCATATATAGTTATAACTTAACCATAGGTAATTAGTGTATAATTTATACTTCATTAAATCATTCAACCATTGTAGGTTTCACTGGTTAGGTGCAAACACCAGCTAAGGGTAAAATGTAAATATTTACCCAACTTTGAACTCATGCTTCTGGAGATGTTTACTTGTCTACAAAGTTGTCAGTGTTTGTAGTCTCAGTTTTGGCATGGTACTTGTGTCCCTGTGAAGCAAAACTGAAGATCTACCGTCAAAGCTGATGCTTGGAATATGTGATATTGATTGATCAGTTATTCTTAACCAGCTTGTCGGCAAATATTGGATACACATGATCTAAGAGGTATTATTTGCCGTTGGGCTTTCCTGTGAACAGAAATGGTTAAATTTGTCCTCAAAATTCTGCTTCTACCATTCAGCACAAACTTATTAAGAGTCGGGGTTCCTGTCTAACAACCTGCTTTACTTCATATGGTCTTACCTCTGTTGGGAATGGCATTTCTGCTTATTTTAGTATATTCTGGATCAGTAGTTCGTAGAAATGCTTTTATGGAATTTGGAGTTTGCTCGAGCACGCTGCACTGGTATAAGTAAAGTGGAGGCTTGATTGAGTTGTGGCTTTATTGGGTATCCAGTTGTGTATACCAGAAAATACTCTGGATTTCTTAACTTCCTGACATTGGTTGGACTTATCCAAATCTATGAGAGACATCTGGAAGTCCATTCTTGTGGTGATATGGTGGGTTAGATGGAGAGAAAGAAATGTTTAGGACAAGACGGATAATGTCATTAATCTCAAGCTCAAGTGTATATTTTTTTTCTTAGTTGTTTAGAGCCGGCTGTTATTGTTAACGTTTTTTGCTCTTTGCACACATTGTGAAGTTTTTTTTTTTGGATGTAATTTTGCTCCGGCATTCCCTTAATGTTTGTAGTTTTCTCACATCAATAATATCTCTTTATTTCTTATCAGGAAAATGCCAATATCTGGTTCCTTGTATGGTTTTGGGAACAGTATCGGAAAAACTAGTATATGTGGCTGGTTGTGAATATGGCATTTGGTACAAGGCATTCGTTTTTACCAGAAGTTGTAGGGAGTGAAGTAACTGGCCAACTGACAGTGAGATCAGTGTGCAATGTCTAACTGCTTTATTTGTTACTAAAATAAATATACATCATTTAAAAGAAAAAAATTATTGTTCATGTCTATATGAGTGTCCCATTTATTCAGTAGTGTCATTCTGGTAAAATATAGTTTTTACTTGCTTTCGAAGAAGCCACAGAACCAGAGCTTGTGGCTTCAACTTTGTAGTAGTTATTTAGTCAGAATACCTAATTGCTGGAGTTAGTAATACAGAATTGTGTCATCTTTGGTATCTCCATTTTCGGCATATCAATTTCCAGCCTGTATGTATGAGATTGTGTGTTCTAATTGTGCATGGTTTTTTTTATGTAAAACTTTGAGCAATTTCAACTTGTAAAAACACAATGGTACTTTGTACCTTTTTTTGAGCATAGGATTCTCCTATCTTCCCTGCCTCTTGCTTGCACATGGGACATAGTATGAAGTATTTCTGTACTTGCCCTTGTTTTACTAACACTTGTTTTTGGATTGATTGTAAGATCTTCAACTTTTCCTGTTTATCTAATGATCCACAGCTGCATAAGTAAGCAATTCTAAATGGTGTTAATGTTGCTATATACAAGTTTTTATTTTCTAAAAAGAGCTGTAGTTATTGGCAGCATTTGCATCCTGACGGACAATCAATGAAGTTCACTGCTGATAAAGGTTGATTCACTTAGCTGCTTGTAAATGTTACGCAACTTGTCATTTTGTAAGGTACAAAAGAAGATATTTCTAGGGTGTATGAACCTTGAGGCCCATCTCTGATGGACAATTAAAGACGTACTTACACTGGTATGTTGTTGTAATCAGGTCATTGCACGCTGGCAAAGATGGTTGTCATCTTTATGAAAAAGGACTGATGCTGTAATTAGTCCGGCTCCAGGCTCCTGTTGAATCATTGATGGGGCAGAGCACTGATGCTTGGCAGGATTCTGTCACATTACTGGATAAAATAGCAACAAGCTGGGGTGGAGTTTCAGGCACCACCACCATAAAAGAGCTCTGTTTCCATTGTACCAGCAGCTAACTAGTACTCTACTTGTCAGTAGCTGCTGGATGCTCGCGGATTTATTTCTGTGGAGATTCAGTTAGCGAATATCTAAGAAATACTTTATTAATTTTTCCATTATTGCAGTATGTTAAAGTCCTAGTTTGTATACATTATCTGTATAAATCATGATCAGAAATCAACGTTGATGTATGATCGTACTACACGAATTTGCTGCTTGTCAGTGAATTAGTTCTCGGTGGAGTGTCTGTATCGATCGAATCAGTACTTCTCTTAACTCAAAATATATTCTTGCTGTTTAGTTGAGTTTGGTTTACTCTTCTTTCTTCTTTTTAGAAGATGAAAAAGGGCTGAAAGCAACTATGGTTTTCAAGAACTTGGTGTCCGTTTTTTGTCAGGCCTTTCAACCTCTGAGCACATGAAAGATGATAAATGACTTGTAAATTAGTCTTACAAGTTACTTGGGAAATCCATCGTTAACATGTACAAAAACGAAGAAATTTACCTTTAAACATACTTGAAAAAGATAGAGAAGTGATCATGGAAATGGGAATTGGCCGAATTCATTGGTGGATCCAGTTTGGTCCATGGCAAAGGAACTCTGGCTGAAGCTATCCAAAAATCCACCAGAAGCTGAAGTGTCCACAAAAACAGAAGGCATATTGACATTGAGAGGATCATAGTCCAAGAATGAACAATTAGAAGGAGCTGTGCTGCTGGGCTTGGCTTCATAGTAAGCAAGATGTGCTTTAGTAACCATGAGATCCTGTTGTAGTTCTACCATCTTCCGCTGCAAAGACGCTATGGCTCCAATGCAACCGTAGACCGGGTCTCTGAGCCTTACCTCGGCCTCGTAGACCAGCGAGTTGACAGTGTCCTCTCGCTGGTCCTGTGGCACTTCATTCAGGATCTTGATCACGTTGCTTGCTCCAAATACCTTGTGGACGTTGGCAAACTTCTTGGGCTCGTCCGATCGGAAATATGGCGCAAATTGGCAGTTAGGAGTGCACCTTCTCTTCAAGAACTTACAAGCTGCACAAGAAGAGCTTGAACGAGGCTCATTACTTTTCATGACTAGCTCCCCTTTTTTTGTTCTAAAACTTCAGTTTCGTACGTCTTTGGTTTTTCTTTTATAGGGTTCCCTACCTATTCCTTACGCGGATATATTAATTGCTCATTACCCTGCAAACAATAAGGCCCATTAGGTCAGTTGGTTAGATAGTCGTGCTAATAACGCGAAGGTCGCAGGTTCGAAACTTGCGTGGGCCAATCATTTTAGTGTGGAAAATTCTGAAATGGACAATTTCCATTATATTCTTTTCCTTTTTCTGTTAAAAAGGAAAAAAAAAAAAAAAAAAAGCGATAGCAGCTGGAATACTGACCCCTTTAACTGACAAATAAAAAGGGTAGTGGAAGAGAAATAGTGAAAGATGGGGTATCTCTGTCTCAAAGAAGTAACACGGGACATGATAGTTCAAGGAAAAAGCAACCAAATAAAAATTCTACTGTAATCCTTAGACTATTTTTTTTAATACGACAAGAGAGAGATTATCTGCTCAAGCAGGTAGTAGAACGATGAATCGCTTGAAGATATATTTATAAATTTTTATCATTCTTTTATTATAATTTATTTTATTTTATTTTAAATATTAAAAAATATTATTAATCATGATAATTAAAACTAATCAAGTAGATAATCGATCGTCATTTTTACTTGAATAGATTGATGATATATCCATAATTTTTTATTCTTTTTCCGTTGTAATTTATTTATATTATTTTTTTTGTTAAAAATGCTACTAATCATAATAATTAATGATTACGTAAGAATATCAATAATGTAAAATATTTAAAAATCTTTAAAAATATGTTACGTAAGAATATCAATAATGTAAAATATTTAAAAATCTTATTAAAATTTTAATCAATTTTCTAAATGCTATTTATATTACTTAAATTAAAATAATAAATAAATAAAATATGTTACGTAAGAATATCAATATGCTACGTAAAATAATAAATAAATAAAATATGTTATGTAAGAATATCACTTAAATTAAAATAATAAAATATGCTACTATAAAATATGTTACGTAAGAATATCAATAATGTAAATTATTTAAAAATCTTATTAAAATTTTAATCAATTTTCTAAATGCTATTTATATCACTTAAATTAAAATAATAAATAAATAAATATTGAATCCGCAATCATGGACACCAATGTCTAGTATTGATAAGAGATGGGACATGATGATTTATCTCCAAAGAAAGATGAGATGTTACAACAATTGATTATGAAAGAAGAGAGATTTCACAAAAATAGGAAACCCTATATAGAGAGAAAGTAGTATACCTATGCAACCACACAGCCTATGCCTACACAATTGAATTGCATTTTGTGTTTCAAAGGAATAAAAAATAACATCTCTCCAACTTCGCGGGATCTTTATTTTATCCTTACAAATCATAATCTTGAAATATAATATCAAGTAATAATTGATTACTTCGGTTAAAAGAGTACTTGTGTTACTATACATAGGACGTACATTTTAGGTTGGTGCGGTTTGAAAATTTGATTTTCAAAATTTTGAATGTTTGTGAAGTCATTTCGTTTGGTGCGGTTTTATCACGGATTGTCGATGACAGCCGTTTTTGCTGACCTTTTTGCTGGATTTGCAGGTTGCCATTGAAGGAGATGTTGGTGCTGTCTGAAGAAGAGTGAACAAGGGCAAGAATGGAAAAAGAACGCGTGGCTTCTATGCATACCTACATATTTACCTGATTCTTTATTTTAGAAAGGATTTGGGTCAGATTTGAGCACATTTTGGGCTGATAAATTGATCCAAAATGGATCCAGTGAAGATTCTAAAAATGGGTTGAAGGGGTGTGTGTACGTAAGATTGGACGAGGAGAGAAGAAGGATAAGAGAATTAGAAGTATGTGTGGTATGTGTTCTCGAGAATTGGTGGATTCCACGTGAAAAGAAAAAAAAAATAAAAAAAAAGTAAAGTGAAAAGAAAAAGGAAGGGGACATGTGAGGTTGGGGCGTGATTTGAATTTTTAAAATATACGATAAATTAAACTAGTCAATTAATGAGCTTCTTTAAAATTAACTAAGTGAAATAATTAATTCAATTATGAACTATTTAATTTCAAAAAAAAAAATTTGACAATAGACAAGAATATAATATCTTTCTATTTTGAATAATTATGAAAAACACGCAATTATATGAAAGAAAAATATATATATATATAACTAAAAAATATTCTTTTTTGATTTTTAAATTTTCTTAAAAATAATTATTTCAAATTGTTAAAAATTGAAGAAACTCGATAATTAATTTATAATGTGGAGGGGTCAAAATTGGATATCAACAAACTCTTCTATAATGCATAACATCAAAATCAAGCAAGAATTCAACTTATACCTATCACAACTTCGCGGAGTGTTTCTATGAGTTGGGTAACTATAGCGACATATAACTGGTCTGTAGCCTCACTCACGCTAAGAAAACTCTCTGATTTCCTCTAACTGATGATATAGATCTAGTAGGTTGGGCTTGGTCAGGCCACTTCGGACAATCCCTCTGAAAGTGACCCTCTTGTCTACACTTGAAGCAGTCGTTGGTGTCCAATCGACACTTTCCCAAATGAAGTTTGTCACACCTTCTACATGGTGGCTTTCCTTTATAGCCTCGAGCCACACTTTCTCGGGATAAAGGGTTTCGAATCTTGAGGGGTTGATTTTCCCTTGGCCTCAAATTATATCTACGATTGGACATGGGTGCTGTCACCGGTGGTGGCATATACTTTCAAGGTGTCACGACCCAACCCAGAGGCCATGATTGGTGCCGATAGGACACCCAGACATACACTATACCAAATTTCCATTCACAACAACTAAGAAATTTCACAAAATTTTGACAAAATTTCCTCTGTTTTTCTAACTAACCTCACCTGCAAATAGCGAACCCAATAGTACCAAACATCATTATAAGTTCATATATATACAAAGGCGGGCCGACAAGGTCGCCGCTGCGGCAGAGCCGCCCAACAAACATATCATACAAACGAGTTCATACTAACATGATCTCCCACGCCCACATGTATCCACAGACCTCTATACACAGAAACTGGATCACAAGACGGGGCAGGGCCGCATTATACCCTCGAATATATATATATATATGCAAAATACAAGATGAACGTGTACAAGTATATACCAAACAATCTGCTCCTGATGCAAGGGAGCACTTCAACGGTAGACGGAAGTCCTAAGAAGACGGCCCTCTAACCTGTTCGTCTG
>JAOTQJ010000072.1:18703837-18715683 GCA_025642045.1 Solanum sejunctum | reverse complement strand
TATTAGTCGCTATTTTTCTGTTCCCTTCCCTCCTTTTGTCATATCTAGTTCGTTCTTACTTACGGGTTTTGAGACGATGGTTTCCAGGAGACAGCCTCTCTACTTCTATGGTAGTGGTAAGGTCTGCGTACATTACCCTCCCCATACCCCACTTGTTATACTGGGTATGTTGTTGTTTTGTTGTTGTAAAAATCTTAGTGACTAGAAATGATAATAAGGATGGCATAATATGGTAGGTAATAACAGCTTGAAGTGGTCTACTGCACGTAAGACTTCACTTCTAATACTTGTGACCGGTTAAGAAACTAGTGGAAGTTGTTTGCATTACTCTTTACTCTTACAATTATTAAGAAGGTTCATTCTCCTCAAATTGGAATTTTTTAGTGATTGCCCATGAAAGAACATTTTCTCCGTTCTTTTTTGTACTTTCCAGCAGTGAAGCAATATAGAAGATTAATCCTAGAGGTAGCTTCAACATTGACTATAGTTGATGCATGAGAGAATAAAAACACATTGACAAGGTGACAGCACACTTGAGGGAGAAATGACAATGGAAGTCAAAAGAATGACCCAATCAAGTTGATATTAATTCACCACCTAACTTGAAAATAAGCACAGGAAAACAAAAGAGAGAGCCAAAGATTTTCGGGAAGTGTCCTGTGGAGTGGACCGGGGAGAAAACAACATACAAGAGGTGGTCTTTGAAGGATCATAGTAAACAAAAGGGATCCAGCTAGAACGTCCTAGAAAACAACAGTAATAGGTAAGTGAAAGCCTTATTTATAAAATAAGAATTTGATACACAACAGCATAGATGAAGTAGAGAGCTAAGAGGAAAAAGAGTCTCCTAAGCAAAATCAAGGTGAAGGAGGTAACAGCATATAACAAGCAGTCTACATAAATAAATAATGTAGGTATAAGCCGAAACTAATATATACTGCATGTGCTTGACCAAATTGTCCTCAAAACAATAAAAAGAGCTCAAGCACAAATCAAACTGATATGTTTAAAAGGTGAAGAACAGGCTACCATAATTATATGCAACAAATAGTTAGTTACCTTGTCAAGAGTCTGAGTATTGAGAACATATGCTGGATTAGCAACAACTATAATTTTTTAATAGGGCAATCATCATTACAAGCAGCTTCAGCTTTATGCATAGCTACCTGCACCAGACGTGAAAAAGATCATAAAAGAGGCTAACATTACAAATAACATGTAACCTATAGAAAAAAGAAATCCCCATTTAGATAGGTAATGGTATCATTGTAGTGAACTACACTAGCATTAGAAAATGCATCTATGAAGAATGTGTTATCCAAGTCCAAACAAGATGCAATTTTTACTTTCAAATTTAAGTTCCTGAGTTCTCCATGTCAATTTCTTCCATTCCTGTACCGTCCTCCTCTTCATTATCTTCATCAACACTGATCTCCTCATTTTCACGCCAAGCTTAGCCATCTTTTTGTCAAGAAATTTGTCTCCCCGCTCACTCACCTGAATAGATACGCCACAGTAGAATACCACCGAAGATATAAGATAACAGAGCTAAAAAAAAAAGCAAGCAAGAAAAGAAAGATAACCACAGATGTATACATTTCTTTTAATCTTTTTCCTTCTTGAAGTGTTTGATACCAATCAATCCCACGTTCCAAAAGTCTCCTAGGAACATGTACAGGGTCCAACTCACACAAGTTTCTATTCTAATTGATAAGATGGATAATTTAATTCTCCCAATAATTTAATCCTCCCTCCATTTCAATTTGTTTAACCTACTTCCTTTTTTAGTTCGTTCCAAAAGGAATGACCCTTTCCTTTTTTTAGTAACTTTTTAGTTTCAACTTTCTACATGTCATGTTTAAGACAACTATATTAAAGGGCATTTTGGTACATTTGGCAAATCTTTAGTTTTAGATCACAAGATTCAAAAGTCTTATTTACTTTCTTAAAATCCATGTCTAGTCAAAACGGGTCAATCAATTTGAAACTGTTAGAGGGTAGTTCAGGAATTTTCAACATTCCTAATCCAATGTTAAGTCAATTAAGTTGTTTAGTTAGTAGTTGAGGAAAATAACTACTGAGCTAATATAACTCGTGGCTCATATATATATTGCTCCCTCTGTATATCAAGAAGAGATAACAAGAAATAAAATTACCTTCTTCTTCTTCCTTTCAATTTCTTCATAGATTTCATTGTTATTTTTTATCAAATCACAACATGGTATTAGAGCTGATAGCTTAGGATCTAAAGCTACAAACGATCAATTGAAGAAATTTTATACAAAACAGTTAAGCAAAGATCTGGGCAAGATTGAGAGCTGAGATTCTTGAAGATGAAAACTTCGTCGGAAGAACAAACCACTGCTTAGATGAATGGGGTTAACCCTCCTATGGATTCAACCGCGAATCAGATACAAAATTCTGGTACGAATCATAATCATCCCCTCTGTTTGTAAACTAATGATGTGAGTGGAATGTTTATAACTTCTTTCCAATTAACTGGAAGTGAGAATTATACCTATTGGTTTTGTGCTATGAGATTAGCTCTGTTAGGCATAAAAAAATTGGGTATTGTGGATGGAACCCCCAGGAAAGAGGTGTTCCCTGAAAGTATGGGTTATCAATGGGAAAGACTGAATACTATTGTACTTTCTTGGCTCATAAATTCAGTAAGTAAAGGGCTTCTTGGTGGAATTGTGTTTGCTACTAGTGCACAAAGTGTGTGGGAAGATCTCAAAGAGAGATTTGGTCATAGAGATGGTTCGAAAATCTTTAGCTTACACAAAGAAATAGTGACTTTAAGTCAAAGGCACAGCTTTTGTGGCTGTGTATTATTCAAGGTTGAAAGATTTGTGGGAAGAATATGAGGCTCTAGTACCATCCTCAGGGTGTTCGTGTGAAAAATCCATAGAATATGTGCAGTTCTTACAAAAGCAGAAGTTACTACAATTCTTAATGGGGTTAAATGACTCATATCTTCAAGCAAGAAGTCAGATCTTGCTGATGAATCCATTACCCTCTTTGAATCAGGCATGTTCTATGATAATAAGTGATGAAAGCCAAAAATCAGAGGTTCAAACTGGACTAGGAACTAATGTTGCATCTACCTTGGGTCAGTTTGAGTCTGGCAATGTACACTAGAGGGGGAGGAAATCAAAAATTCAAGAAGAATTACAATCTTCAATGTGATTTCTGCAAAATTGAAGGACATACCAAGGAACAGTGCTGGAACATTATTGGATATCCTGCTGATTACAAGTTCAAGAAGAGAGTTGGGGGTACTGCTACAGCTAGCAATGTGTTGACAGAAAGAAGGGCTGAAGTTGGCTCAGCATCTCAGTTTCTATATGGGCAAAATACTAATGTTAGGTCTGGAAGTCTGGGCACAAGAGTGGAGGATAACAACACAAATCAGATGAGCAACAGCAATCAGTCAGTTGTGACACCTGGCAACACATTTACCAAGGAACAATATGATCAAATTCTAGCCCTGCTGAACAATGTACCAGTCTCTAATACCACCATGCCATCAGCAAACACAGCAGGTATGCTACAAGGTGTTTCATGAATTAGCAATAAAGTACAAGATACTAGTGATACTGTTGCAAATGCCTCATTAATAACTGATAGTGATCCACAGTGGAATATTGGCATGTTGGGAACAATGAAAGAAATAACTGATTAGTCTTTCTACTGTAGGTATTATTTTTTTCTTTCAAAAAAGACTAAAGAAAGAATCATGGTAACCATTCGAGCTGACGAAATTAGTAATATTTTCCGTGAACCGATTCCTATCTCGAAAACGTGTTTTCTCCTCTTTGATTTTCTTAACTATCTTCTATAGGAGACCCTTTTTTTGTCCAATCAAAAATGATTTTATCATTTCGGAATCCGCAATTCAATATAGATGGATATATACCCGATTTATATGTCTCGCTTCCTGTCATTTTGCTAGACACAGGAGCAACTGATCACATGACGTCTAATGTGAACTTACTGGATAAGTCTACTGCTGAAAAATTAAACAATCCAAAAAAGGTGTGCTGACCTAATGGGGATGTCTCTCCTGTAACTCATATTGGGTCCAGTGCTACATCTGCTAAAAGCTCAGTTACAAGTGTATTTCATGTTCCTTAGTTTAAATATAATCTACTGTCAGTATCAAAATTAACCGAGGAGCTGAGGTGTTTTGCTACCTTTTATCCTAATTTCTGCATATTTCAGGAACTCTTCAGTGGGAGGTTGAAAGAGATTGGTAAAGAAGAGAATGGACTGTACTTTCTGCTTAAACAAGTGCCAAACAATTCTGTGTGCCTTACTAGTAGTAGCTTATGTGATATCAAGATTGATCTCTGGCATAGAAGGCTAGGCCATCCTTCATCTTTATCACTAAAAAGAATCTTTCCTATTAACATTCATGAGATTAGAACTGAGCTTGACAAGTGTGATGTATGTCCATGTGCAAAACAAACAAGGAATCCATTTCCAAATAGTAATACTTCAACTGTTGCTATTTTTGAGTTGATTCATGTAGACCTATGGGGTCCTTATAAAACAGATACATTTGATGCGAATAAGTTCTTTCTAACAATAGTTGATGAATATTCTAGAATGACTTGGGTGTTCTTGTTAAAGAAAAATTCTGATATGTGTGTTTCTTTACAGTACTTCCTAAAGTTTATTAAATGTCAATTTGCTACGGCTATAAAGATAGTGAGATCTGATAATGGTTCTGAGTTTGTAATTCTGTATATGACAATATATTTAAATCTCTTGGCATCATTCATCAAAGAAGTTGTCCCTATACTCAACAAAATGGAGTAGCTGAGAGAAAACATAAAGTTACAAGAGTCATCAGGTTTCAAGCTAAGATACCTATTAAATATTGGGGTCACTGTGTTCTAGATGATGTACATCTGATAAATAGGCAACCTAGTTCTGTTATAGGAAATAGGTCACCTTTTGAAGTAGTTTATCACAAGAATCCTTCACTTAATCACGTGGGAATTTTGGGATGTTTATGCTATGCAAAAATAGACCACGAAACTGATAAAATTGCTACCTAGAGCAAATGCTGCCATCCACATGGGATACTCAAGAGGTACAGAAAGGTTACATTTTACTTGATTTATCTAATCATTCTTTCTTTGTAAGCAGAGATGTCTTGTTTAGAAAAGATACATTTCTATTTACTCAACAGGCTCAAGAAAAGCCAATATTTATACACTTATAAGGAATGTGGAAATGTGATTGATTCTGAAGTCTATCTATCTGGAAGACAAGGTTCAGCTACAACTACTGAGCCTACTATCCTTGTTGATCATGACATAACTGAGACACCAAACAACATTAGGACTGATACACAAGTCATTCTCATTCCTGCAAGTACTTCCACTATTGCAGTCAGGAGATCAACAAGAGGTACAAATCCACTGTGGATGAAAGATTTTGTATCTTTGAATGTTCACAAAAAGGTATCTTACTATATGGACAAGTTTGTCAACTATGACAATCTGTCACCTCATTACCAGGCTTACATAGCAGCTACTTCATCCTTAGTGGAACCAAAGAACTATTCACAGGCAAGTAAAGACTCAAGGTGGGTAGAAGCAATGAAATAGGAAATACAGGCTCTTGAAGGCAATCCCACTTGGGATATAGTGTCACTACCAAAGGGAAAAACTCCTATAGGATGCAAGTGGATTTATAAAATCAAGTACAAGGCAAGTGGAGAAGTTGAGAGGTTTAAAGCAAGACTAGTGGCCAGAGGGTATAGTCAAAAACAAGGCATTGACTATCAAAAAAAATGTTCACCCATGGTGAAAATGGTTACAGTCAGAACCATCTTGTCTATAGCTGCCTCTAAAAACTGGTTTATACATCAAATGGATGTATACAATGCATTCCGACAAGGTGACTTAACTGATGAGATATACATGGAACTTCCTCAAGGATTTTCCAGTCAGAGGGAGATACAACCATGTTGTAGACTGATCAAATCCTTTTATGGACTAAAGCAAGCTCCTAGGCAGTGAAATGCAAAATTGACAGAAGCATTACTATTGTTTAAGTTCAATCAAAGCCAATATGATCACTCCTTATTTACTAAGAAGAGCTCAAAAGGAATAACAGTGGTACTAGTATATGTTGATGACATATTAGTAACTGGCAGCAGGCTGAAATTAATCAAAGAGACAAAGGAGTACTTGTCACAAGCATTCAAAATGAAGGATTTAGGAGAACTCAAATACTTTCTGGGCATTGAATTTGCAAGATCAAATAAAGGAATCATTATGCATCAAAGGAAGTACTCACTGGAACTTATATCAGAAGTTGGTTTATCTGCAGCAAAACCTATTTCTACTCCTATTGAAACTAATATCAAGTTGACAAGCAGACAATATGATTAAGGAATGAAAGGAGCTGATGACACAAAAAATGCAGAAGAGGATCCACTTATTGATCCAACTACCTACCAAAAGTTAATAGGAAAACTGTTGTATTTAACCATGACAAGGCCTGACATATCTTATGGGGTTCAAAGTTTAAGCCAGTTTCTACAAATTCCTAAAAAGTCTCATATGGAAGCTACCTTGAGAATTGTCAAGTATGTGAAAAATCAACCTGGAACCATAAACTCGAGTTCTGCCTGGTGTGATGCTGACTGGGCAGCACGCCCATTAACCAGAAAGTCAGTCAGTCACTGGTTTCTACGTCAAGCTTGGAGGTTCACTGGTTTCTTGGAAGTCTAAGAAAAAAACAAATGTTTCAAGAAGTCCTGCAAAAGTAGAATACACAAACATTGCCACTACTGTTGCTGAGCTGGTTTGGATTCAAGGTCTGCTCAAAGAAGTAGAGGTAGATGTCCAACTACCTATAAACTTATAGCAGCAATTCAAATCACTACAAATCATGTCTACCATGAAAGGACCATACACATTGAAATCAAGCTACATTTCATCAGGGAAAAGATACAACAAGGATTGGTTTCTGTAAAGTATGTGCCTACACACTATCAACCTGCAGATCTTCTCACCAAAGGTCTCACAAGAGTGCAACATCAATATTTACTCTCCATGTTAGGTGTTCTTGACATTTTTTTAACAGCAAACTTGAGGGGGAGTGTTAAAGGGCAGTTTAGGAATTTCAACATTCCTAATCTAATATTAAGTCAGTTAAGTTGGTTAGTTAGTAGTTAAGGAAAATAACTACGGAGCTAATACAACTCTTAAGATCATATATATATTGGTCCCTCCGTATATCAAAAAGAGATAACAAGAAATAAAATTACCTTTCTTCTTCTTCTTCTTCTTCCTGTCAATTTCTTCATAGATTTCATTGTTATTTTTTATCAAATCACACCAGAAACAGAGGGAGCAGTATCTCAAAAACCTAAAACAAGTCCATTACAATTCAAATTTATCAGGATTGGAAGTCCCTTGTATTAATTGTTAACTCTTGCCATCTACATCCATACTATTGCAATCAAATCCAAATTAGAGATTGTAGAACTAACTTACATGACAATGGTCTCAATCAGTAAGCATCAGACTCCAGATACTAGCGACTAGCAGTCCTTGCAAAGAGAGACAAATCAAAGGAGCGATTTATTCAGTTAAACATACATATTTCCAACCACATATATGTACAAGGACCATGCTATTCTAGTACTTTGGATGTACCCTGCAAGTTAAAAACACTAATCAAGTATGACATTCATGAAATAGAACCTCCAGACTTTTGGCAAAACCATTACATGATTATTAAGAGATATACCAACACATGTGTTATGGTTAATTTGGTCTCGAATTTCACAATTCTTAATCTCATATCCCCATTGAACTATAGCATTTATCAATTAAGGTCTCTCAATGATACAAGAAGCATATTCCACAATCGCGATGACAATAAAAAAGCTCACAATAAAAATAACAAAAGGCCGCTCACTGCTCTTCGGGCCTCTTTGACAGTAAGTTCTTCTTCGTGACACTCTATTTGCTCGGTGCAAGCTGCACTTGCTTTAGTAATGTTTGCTATGTCTTGCTCTTGTGAAAAGAAATAAAATAGAATCCGTAATCTAACAAGTTGGATTTTCTTTGAGATTATAAAATTTAGAGACCAGTAATAATAAGAATGACATAATGTGATAAGCGATAACAGCCGGGAGAGATCTAGCATATAAAATTTAGTCGCTTATACTTGTGATCAATTAAGAAACTAGTGTAAGTTGTTTGCACTATTCTTTACTCTTACAATTTTAAAGAAGGTTCATTCTCCTCAAACTAGATTTTTTCGAAGGCTATGCTCAATGATTGTCCACTAAAGTATTTTTTCCACTCTCTCTTTTACTTTCCAGCAGGGAACCAATATATAAGATTAATCCTAGAATTATCTTTGACATTGACTATAGTTAATGCATGAGAGAAGCAAAACATATTGAAAAGGTGACAGCACACTTTAGAGAGAAAAGAAAATGGTAATCAAAAGAATGATTCTATCAAGTCGATATTCATTTACCACATAACTTGAAAATAAGCACAAGCAAACCAAAGAGAAAGTCAAAAGAAATATGGGAAGCATTCTGTGGTGGATGGTAGAAAAAACGACAGAGCAGAGGTGGTCTTTGAAGGATCGTAAGTAAGCATAAGGGAACCAGCTAGAGAATCCTAGAAAACAACAGTAATGAGTCCAAACAGACATCCTTCTTGTCTGACCACAACACTTTATAGGTAAGTGGAAGCATTACTCATAAAATAAGAACTTGATTTGAAAGGATCTGTTCAAGTTGATCGATCAATCCCTCCTTTCTTTCCCCAGTCTCCAGACACCTTGGAATAGATTTTATTGGAAGGAGGATGGGGAAGAACCAGCTGTTTAACTGTTTGGATCCAAACTGACTGCATCAGCAGAAAAAGGAACAATCAAACCACACGTTACTCGCTTTATTGGAATGAGAGGCATTGCAACATCGGCATTTCCCTAAATCGATGTACTAGTAGGTATAAGTAGGAGAGATCCATTATGGTGGGATTTTCTCAAATTCTGACCAGCATTTCTGTCGACAGCCGGAAGAATCACGTAACAGGGAGGGTAAGCTTCAAGGGATGGACTGAAGTAGAGAGATAAGAATAAAAAGAGTTCCCTAAGCCAAGGTGAAGAAGGTAATAAAACATAACAAGCAGTCTATATGAACAGATAATGTATTTAAGTCGGAACTAACATATACTGCAGGTGCTTAACAAAAATGTCTCCGGAACAATAAATAAGCTCAAGCACAAATCAAACTGGTGTTTTAAAAGGTGAAAACCAAAAACATTTTACTCAAGTAATACAGGATACTGTAATTATATGCAACAACCAGTTAGTTACCCTGTCAAGAGCCTGAGTAGTGAGGCATGTGCTGGAGGAGCAACAGTTTAGTTTATGTAAAAGAAAGATCATCAAAAGGAGGTAACATTACAAACAACATGTCACATCTAGAAAAAAAAAATTCCCCTTTTTGACAAGTAATGGTATCATTTTATTGAACTACACCAGTATTTAGAAACTGCAACCTCTACTAGCGATAACTACTGGTGCAAGCAATAAAAATAACATGATATAAACCATAATGTGAAGAGCACCATCAATCTTCTCCAAATATTCTTGATTAAGGCATCTTGAACTTCCTTTGGCTGTGGAAATTTAAATTTGGTTAGTATTACTTTTATGTAATTATTTAAAGACAAGTATAGTACTGGATGAAAATAATAAATTTCTATTCATTACAACAACATACTACACAGACTTTTATGACAACTCACAAGGTAGAGTGTTACCTCTTTGTCCCACTTTGTATTTTTCTTGAACCTATTGTGTATGGTCCCCACAAAATCACATGTATTCACTATTCAGAATCACATGCATCGTTATCTTTTTTATATGTATACATCATGGTAATATTCCCCTTTGAAAATTGGAGCATAAACTATAATTGATGGAGAAATTGGTGGAAGTATCAGAAGCAGAGATAAGAATAGACTTTGCACTCGGCTGCAAATGCCGAGCCACAGTGAACCTCAGATCACTTACTGCAGCCTATCCAATAGCATTCAAAGTCCAAACCTCGTCTCCTCACAAATTCCTTGTCAATCCACCAAGTGGCCTAATATCACCATTATCTTCAACTTCTTTCCAAGTAATTCTCAAGCCCCAACCCCAAATCCCTTCCACTTTCCCTCGCTCCCCTTCTGATCGTTTCCTCATTAGAACCACAATAGCATCTCAACTCGAACTCAACTCGTCGACCCAGTCCGAAATAGTTAACTCCTGTTTCAAGTCAATTAGGCATCGTTCAACTCATGACATAAAACTCAAGGTTGTTTTCGTGGGCCCTTTTCTTCTTCGCCATGCCGTTAGCAACGGAGATTGCGATTCCGTTAGGAATATCATCAAACGACAGCGAACCATTTTCACCCATTTTTCAACCCGGGAAGCAGAGTCACTCTTCCGAGTAGCAAACCAGCTGCCTAATAACAGCGACGACATGGTGAATATTTTGATTGAGGGTGGACTGAAGGTGGACGCATGTACAGAACTAAGCGACGTTAAATGGGTGTCTAAAGGGTGGACGGCGTTGCATATCGCCGTCGTGAATGACCGGAGGAAAGAAATTGAGAGATTGGTGAGAGTAAACGGAGGGTGCAGGTGGTTGGATAGCAGAGACAAGGAGGGAAGAACGCCATTACATTTGGCCGCGAGTAAAGGGTTACTGGAAAGTGGTAAGGCGTTGATAGATGCAGGTGCGCAAGTGGATGCGAGAAGCAAGGATGGTCGAACGGCTTTGTTCAGAGCTGCCGCTAATGGCGACCGTCAAATGGTGAAGATGCTTGTTGAAATGGGTGCCGACCCTACTGTCACTGAATTGCATCTTGGCCGTTCGGCTCTTGATATCGCCCGAGGTAAAGGCCAGGTAAGTCCCACCTCCCCAATTTTTTGTTTCATTGTGATAGTTGACATTTGACAAGACAGAAATTTAAGAGGAAAAAACAAAAATATTAATGGATTATTAGAATAATCTTCTCCCAAACCACACCAAGTTATATATTAAATTAAATTTATGTACTCTCTTCGTTTATTTCATTTTTATTTGTATCTTCCTGACGTGATGCGAGAATTAACAAGTAATAAATTATAGAAGTAATTTTATTTGAATATAATAATATAATATATTAAAAAATATAATAAGCAAATAATTATAATTAATGATAAAAATAAATTAGAAACTAAGTGTAAAATTATCTCTTCATTTCATAAACTAAACAACAACAACAACAACATACCCCAGTGCCTCAAAAGGCTTCCGCTCATTGCGGGGTGAGAGGGTCGAATGTACGCAGTCTAATCCCTATGTTTAAAAACATAAAGCGACTGTTTGCAGATGACCCATGAGGAGCGTCAAAAGTTGCATTGACTAACTGCTACTTCACAAATGAAAAAAGTGCAGATAGTTTAAAGAGTTATTTTGCTTTATTTCATCATACTCCAAGGCCAAAAAATAGTCAATCTTTGGCTCCATTCGAAATTGATGGAAACTTTATTTCATAAACTAAACAAGTAATATTCGACATCTCAAAATAATATAAAGGACAAATAAAAAATAGATAGAGAGAGTAAATTTTAGGATCCATTTGGAAAGTGCCTAGTAATTAGATGGAGCCAAAGATTCACTACTTTTTGGCTTTGAGATATGATGGAATAAAGCAAAATGGCTCTTTAAATTGTTTGTGTTTCTTTCAATTGTGAAGTAGCAGTTAGTCAATGCAACTTTCGACGCTCATCATGGGTCATATGGAAACAGTCGCACT
>JAOTQJ010000072.1:18677357-18689425 GCA_025642045.1 Solanum sejunctum | reverse complement strand
CTGTCAGCCATGCTTTTCACCTGTATCATCACTGCTTGGTCTACTTCTGGGTACTTGGCTTCGTACATTCGGCATTCGAGGTTCGGAGAGTTGGTCGCCATGATGGGCAGTTACTAGGGTTTCGCAGAAATTTTGAGGTTTTTCTGGAGAAAGATGATAGAAATGGGTTTTGACTGTAGAGGGGCTGAAAGAAGAGAGACCACACACAATATATTCCTTGCACAATTAAAACCCTTCAAGTCTTGAAATTAAATAAAGTGACAATATTGACCTTAGAAGGTTAAAGTTATCCCTAAGTAAGAATTAAACTTAATTAATTTAAATAAAAATTAAAAGTAATATTTTTAAAACTTAGCAATCATTTCTTTGTTAAAAGAAATTTATATAACTTTTAAAAAAATTTAAAAATAAAATCTCATCAATTTAAAATCAGATCAAAAAAAGAATCAAAACTCTTCTTTCCTTCACCCTTCAATTCTTTCTTCTTCTTCTTTCTGTAGGCGCGTAAAATCTTTTTAGATTTTTCAGGCGTTCGTTTCTTTTTCTTCTTCGTCATCCCTTCACTGTTTTCATTATTCTCGGTCGTCGTTGGTCCTCTTTTCCAACGTTGTCATCCCCCATCTTCTTTAAAGGTAAGATTTTATTTATTTTGTCACTGATATATTTTTGTTTTTTTGTATAAATGATTATTTAAGTTTAGAAAAATAAAAAAGTATGTATTTTGTTACTTCATACTCTAATTTCAAGTTGGTGTTGTTTGATTTGTTGTTGTAATCTTTGAAGAAGACAATTTCGAGTATGGGTGTTGTTGCTTTTGTAGTCATTTTGAGAAATATGTTTGGTTGGTTGGTTGATTTCGATGTTGTTGTTTGATTTTTGTTGAATGTTGGGTTGGTTGGTTGATTTCGGATGTAGATTTTGTGTTGTTGGTGTTGTTTGAGTTTTGAGAAAAATATTGGGTTGGTTGGTTGATTTAAGGTATGGGTGTTGTTGTTGTTACTTGATTTTTGTTGTTGTAGTCATTGCGAGCAATATGTTGAGTTGGTTTGGTTGATTTCGAGTAGGTTCACAATAATTGTTGAAGTATTACAACAACTGCGTAACTGGGTATGGATGTTGTTTGGTGTTTGATTTTTGTTGTTGTAGTACTTTGTGATAAAAAAATGTTTGGTTGATTTTAAAGTATTAACCGCAACTGTTGAACTAACTAGAACAACTGTTGTGGTTGTTGTTTTTGTTTGATTTTGGTTGTTATGTTTTTGTTGGACTCTTTGAAGATACACTTTCAGGTATGTGGGTGGTTTAGTTGTTTGATTATTGTTGTTATTGTACTCTATTGTAAAAAAAAAAAAAAAAAAAAGAGCGCATATTGTTCACATAGAGAGGTTCTTAAGCATTGATTTTTCTTGTGCTTATTGAGAGTGATTGACCAAACTAATAGATAATTTATATTTTGTGACAAGACTATCTACTTAAATAGCATGATCAAAATAAAAAAATCGTGGACCCGACGATGCTTCTACTAGAGCTTTCAGAAGAAGACTCATTTTATTGGAAGATGAACAAGAGGATGATCAGTCACAGCAAGAGCTGGCACATTGTATTAAAGAACTCAGTGCTGAGGCTACTACTGGTGCTAGCCTCACAGATGCTAGACAATGTTCCTTAGCTGCTACACCCAATCCAGCAATTGTTGTACACACTACCCCAGCTATTACACCCAGTACATCAGTTGTTGGATCAAGTGCAACAACTGTTGGTGTCAGTACCTCAACTGCTGAACCAAGTCAGGCAACTGGTAATAACAGTCCCTTAGATGTTGTAGGGCCTCACACAATTGCTGAACAAAGTCCCTTAGATGTACCAAGGGACACAGATGCTGCAGAGATCACCCAACTACTATAGACACTACCACAGTTGTGACTTTCAAGTATGATGATTATGGGTTTGAGATGCCTTGATTTTTGAATCAAGGTGAGAGTGGTGATATAGGAATAAAATCGAAACTTGGGAAATTATTTTTTGATTTTAAAAAAAAATAATGAAGGAAGACTTGGAGACCTTTTTTAAATCTACGGTATTTGGGAAGTTATACGTAGACATAGGTGAAGGCAATACCCCAAAATTTCAAATGAAGCAAATGTATCAGCTTTTTCGTCATTGGATTAGTAGTAAGAATGATTTTTGGATCAACTTTTGTGGCATGCCTTTTTATTTTGGCATGAGAGAGTTCACTCTTGTGACAGGTTGGACTGTCACATACCACCTCCTCCTCCCTCTCAATCCGAAAACGCAAAAAAGACATACAGAAAAATGTGTAAAGCAATAAAGAAGAAACATTGTAAGTCGGAAGAGATGCTTGACCTGTTGCAGTCAAGTAAAGTCAAGATGAGAGTTAAGAAGTCCCTTTGTCTGATTTAGTCAATCCATGAGTCTCTTATGGGTAGAGATCAAAGGACTAAATGCAATGGACTTTGGTTCAAGCCAGCGATCGATCCGGATGCATTTTGTGCCAATCCTTGGGGACGGGATAATTATGACCTTACTGTTCAGTATCTGAGGAAGAAGCGACATCGATGAAAAAGTCCTCAAATCTATATAATTTTTTGTGAGCTTTTATGGTAAGTTTTATTTGTTGTATTTTTGTTAGTATTTTTTATATTTATTTATTATGTTAATTAATAATATTTCATGTCTTTGATTTATTTAGGTTTGGGCTTTTGAAGTCATTCCTTACATCTGGAAAACATTCAAAGAGTTTGACAAAGAAGTATCTTATCCGAGACTTCTTCGATGATTGGCGGCGCCAAATAATGCTAAAGTTGAGGCACACGAAATCTTTGATCGACCGGTGAATGAGGTAAGCCTTGCAAAAGTTGTTGTCTGCTAACTTTAACAGTTGTTGCAATTTTGAAATAGTTGTTGTCTTCTCATATTTTAGTATTTTTATTGTTAAGATAATGAGAAGAAGATGGACTTTTGGATGGGATTTGTGCCACTCAAGCAAAAAGAAAAAGATTCGAGGATTGTGAGGTTGGTGACAGATTTGGCCGGTGTAACGACCATCAAAAGGGATGTGGTTGTTGATGTTGGTGCTGGTGATGGGGTGGGTGCTGATGTTGGGGTGGGTGTTGATGCTAGGGTAGCTAATGCTGGAGTAGGTAGTGCTGAAAGTGTTGTTGAGGTAGATGCTGCAAAAATTGATGCTGGGGAAAAAGCAGCTTCTGAGGAAGAAACAATTGTTAGGCATGAAGCAGCTACTGGTTATAGAAGAGGATTTTCTTCTTTTTGCGATAAAGGTGATTTTGGAACTCCATTCACCTTTGATAGATCCGATCGCCTGGATGCTGAGACTTCTAAGGTACCTTGTAGTACTTGTGGTTGTGAAACTTGCAATAAGAGGACGGATAAGATAATGAAAATGATGGTGTCACATAATGAGAGGATAGATAAAATGATGGAGATAATACTGTCATTTAAAAAAACCTTGAATATTATGCTATCAAAAAGAGGTGTCATCCCATCATCAAGATTGGTGTCACCTTATGCTCCCTTTTGCGAGCAAAGAAGGAGAAATCAAGTTTCTAAAGCACTTATGAACGTAAAGAAAAGGACAACAAGTGCTAGGAAAGAGCAGCAGGCAGTAGTGATTGGAGAGGAGCAGCAAGCAACAACTGTGATAGAGGGACAACAAGCAACAGGTACTACAGATAAGCAGTAACCAGCAGCAGGTGCTACAGAAAAGCAACAACCAGCAACATCTATGAAGGAGCAGCACCCAATGTGATGATGTTATTTATGTTATTTGTTGTTAGGTTGGATGATGTATATTTAATATTTGGATAATAGGTTTATTTCAGGTTTGGATAATGGGCATTTTTAATGTTTGGATGATGAGTATTTTTTTATTTTCTAAATTTTTTGGGGATGTTGATGATGGATACTTATTTTATAAACATATGTTTTTTCTTATTTTTCTAGCTTTTTTGGACTGTTGTCGGTGAATATTTTATGTTATAGAAATATCTCCTTTTTTATAGAAATATATCATTTTATAAAAATATCTGTTGTGAAATGACACAACAACTTATCTACTTGCTAAGATAGTCTTAACATTTGCTGTGAAAATAACTCAGCAACTCAGCATCTTACTGAACTATCCTTATATATGTTGTGAAATGACACAATAAGTGACCTACTTGCTGGGACATTCTTAACATTTGTTGTGAAAATGACTCAGCAACTCAACATCTTGATGGGGCTATCCTCATATATGATGTGAAATGACACGATAAGCTACCTACTTGTTGGGATAGTCTTAATATTTGTTGTGAAAATGACTCAGCAACTCAATATCTTGCTGGGGCAATCCGCATATATGTTGTGAAATGACGCAACAAGTGACCTATTTGCTGGGACAGTCTTAACATTTGTTGTGAAAATGACTAAGCAACTCAATATCATGCTGGGGCTATCGTATCATTTGTTGTGAATTTACTCAGCAAGTTAATTTATACTAAATAATTTCCTATGTAAATCTCATATCTAGTGATAAATTGAGTTGTGTTAGTCCAATTTCAGATTAACAGCTAGATTTTGTAGTGATCTTATACATTGAAGTGGTAATTAGACAAGTAATATACAATCTATTGAGTAATTGCATATGTAAGTGATGGTGATTAAGTAAATTGATTATTAGTTGGTTGTGTCCATATATTTTATAATATATGAGGTGGAGTTAGTTCAATATCAGGTTAAATGCTAGAATCAGTAGTGATCTTATACATTGAGATAGTACTTACACCAATAATAAGATCATAGTTGTAGATCACACTTATTTGAGTTGATTGTTTCAGTCCATTTAATCATGTTTATGGATGAATATAGTGATTTTAGTTCAATCCAATACTAGAAATAAATTAATGGTAAAGATTTTATTTGAATTTGTTATAGCAAGTTGGCGAGTTGTCGAACTAGTTGTAGCAATTGCTGTAAAATATCTCATCAAGTTATTCACTTATTAAATTTTTTAAAGCAATTATGGAAATTTTGGTAGCAGTTGTTGTAAATGTAGTAGCAATTGTTGGGTAATTCGTAGCAATTGCTAGAAAATTCATACCAATTGCTGGAAAACTCTATAGCAAGGTAGTTAGTTGGTATAGCAAGTTGATTATAAGTTGATTGTATCAACCATATCTAATGATAAATTGAGTTGTGTTAGTCCAATTTCAGATTAGAAGCTAGATTCAGTAGTGATGTTACACATTGAGGTAGTAATTAGACAAGTAATATACAATCTATTGAGTAATGTGATTAAGTAAATTAATTATTAATTGGTTGTGTCCATTTGATTTATAATATGAGGTGGAGTTAGTCCAATGTCGGGTTAAGTGCTAGAATCAATAGTGATCTTATACATTGAGATAGTACTTACACCTGTAATAGATCATAGTTGTAGATCACACTTATTTGAGTTAATTTTTTTATTAAGTAGTCCATTTGATCATGCTTACGGATGAATATAGTGATTTTAGTCCAATTCAATACTAGAAATAAGTTGATGGCAAAGGTTTTATTTGAATTTATCATAGCAAGTTGGCTAATTGTTGAACTAGTTGTAGCAACTGCTGTAAAATATCTCAGCGAGTTATTTACTTGTTGAATTTTTTAAAGCAATTGCTGAAAATTTTATAGCAGTTGTTGTTAATGCAGTAGCAATTGCTGGGTAGCAATTGCCAGAAAATTCATACCAATAGCTGGAAAACTTTGTAGCAAATACTATATACGATATAATAATTTCTATAAATTATGTAGCATTTACTGAGAGATCAGTAGCAATTATTGAAATATCAGTAACAATTATTATAAATGAAGTAACCATTGTTGTAAAACTGCTGACAGTTTAAAATATTATTTCTTAATACATGCAACATTCGATGAAAAATGTATTCAAGTAACAATAATACTGATAATATTAATAACAACAAATGTTAATATTTGCATAAAATTAATATGAAAATGAAACAAGTTCACAAACACCATATAAAAGTGAGCGTTCTTATGAAATATTTTGCTCCGAACATGTAGTTCTCTTGTGCCCAATCTTTTTGCATATGCAACATTTATTCTTTTTGCTTGAAAATGATTGTCTGATACTTGACCACCTCTTCTTTGCCTTTCTTCCCACCTTTCCTGGCACAACACATTGAGGAAGTATTTTTCTTTCTAAAATCTCCCTAGGAACTTTCCAAAATTCTTCGGATGACAAAGGTTTACTTTCCTCCAGGTATACAAAAATGTATGTCTCCACATTATAATATTGAAAAGTATACTTATAAACACGCCTTCCATAATTTTCACCATATTGACACTGGAGCGTCACCATCGTATGCGAACAAGATATTTTATCAAGATCAAAGACTCTGCAAGTACAAGATTTGCAATGAAGATCAACCACTGCCACTGCATCATGACCAGAGATAATATATCTATAATTGCCAATTTGATGAATCAATAGCTTATTCCCTAAATTAATATTTTTTGTAATGACCTCCTCTATCGAAGGGACTAAGATCATTGATGCATTGATGAACTCCATTCGTCTTTGGTGAAACTTTTTCACCAAACTTCTTATTTATTTCATCAAATAGAGAAGGAATAGAAAATTCTCTTTCAACAACAAAAAGTGCATTAATAGACTCATCAATGTTTGATATCATAATACCAAACCTGTAAATTTTGTAGCAGATATTATAAAAATTAATAACTAATATTTTTAAAAATAGAAAATTTTGCAGTAGATATTAAAGATGTTGCAGCAATTGCTGTGATAGAATCTGCAATAACTTCAGCAGCAGATGCAATAATTAGTAACACATACTTATTTTTTGGAAAAATGTCCTGCTTCATCTGTGAAATTCAATTTATTCGAGATGTGTAGCAACCTTGGGAACCATTTCTCTAATTTGATTGAAGTGGTCATTAAATTCACTTACGTTGTATGTTTGTGTGGCCTTATAAAAGTGATAAATGATTCTTCCATTATGAAAATTAGTTCGAATATTTTCATCAAGATGGCACATGTAACAACCATAATGAGCAGAAGGGTAGACAATTGAAACCACTTTTTTAATGCTTGATGCCGATCCGAAATTTACACAATGCCGAAGCATCATCTATAAAATTGCTCATTTGCTTAAAAAAATACCGATAAGAGGCATTACACTCGAAGTCAACAATACAAAATGCAACAGAAAAAATATGTTTCTTAGTATCTTATGTAACAACAGACAACAAAACTCTATCATACTTGCTTTTAAAAGTGTTCCATCAACTTCTGTGACTTTTCTCATATGCCTAAAACCAAGAATCCAAGCTCCCATGGCCACAGAAAAACAGAACTTAAACTTACCATTTTCATCAAGCTCCAATGCTATTTTGGTCCCCGAATTTACAGTGCTAAGCATGTAACGACACGCGTCAAGCACCATATATCCATGCTTGTGTGTCTCCCTTATCAAAGATTTCGCAATTTCATTTTCCTTCCAACTGACCTTGCATCCTAATTCAATACGAAGTGAGGTCTCATATCTCTTGTAGATGACCTTTTACCTTTGGAAAACTTATCTTTGAACTATGCACCAATTACTTTGGCCGTAGTATATGGATTGTGGCTCGTCAGAAGCTGAGAATCACAAGTGTGAAACTTTTCATACTTTCTAATGTAAAATCTGTCACAACTTTTAAGCTTCCCAACTCTCAGCCACCACTTGCACTCACGATATACACACTTGATACAATATACAAGACGCGCGTTTATCACTTTTTTTACTATGAAATCTTTCTTCAAACAAGTCATGTTCAACACAATATCTAAATCTTGCTTATTTTTAAATGTCATACCGTTATAAAAACATGTTTTATCATCTTGAACATGATTCGACTGTGTTGATTGTGTATCTGATAGTGTGTTCCTAGCAACTACTGGAGTCGGGGTCTGCTCACCTTCAATTCTCTCTATCTGGGATGTTCGTATCTATCACATCACATTCATCATTCAACATTTATTGATTTTCAGGTAAATTTTGATTCTCCATTGCCCTTTCAATCATGTATACTCGTAGAATAGGTCTTCTTTCATCTTCCAAATAAATCTGTAAACTCACTTAATCTTTTATTCTAAATGGAGTCACTCTCTATTTTTCGCCACAAGAATACATGTAAGTGATGACAACATCTTTTGGTTCTCAATTTAATTCACAACTGACAATAATTTGATTCACAAAATCTTTATACGCTATGTCTCGATTCACAATCATCACTATTATCTCGATCATTTTTTTGCTTTTTCAATGCCAAATAAAATGATTGTTGGACTCAACTCATTCACCATGACAATCAACTCTTAATGTTATTTTGTCTCCCATTGATGATATTGAAGGTACCTAAATAAATAATAAGTTAAAGCGCAGGATGAGAAAACTGTATAGAAATACAACAACTGTTGTACTGAATTCAGCAGCTGCTTCATCAGTTGAAACATGAAATGTAGCAAATACTGCAGTACATTCAACAGTAATTTAAAACTGCTGCAGAAGTGGTGAACTAGTTGCTAAAAAAATATTTTGACTATTATTCTATATCGTTCAGCAGCTGCTAAATCTATTTCAGCATCTTCTGCAACGTCGCTGAAAATAGCTCAGCAGTGAAGAACAATAACAATGGCAGAAACAACAACAAAAATACAAAACTCAAATAAACAACACTACATTCACTTTTATCAATCATAATAATGATTAAAAGTTACCTTTCAAGTAATTTCAAAGCTATACGAATAAATGCCCCAAAAATTGATTTTTTTTCCTCTCAAATTTGAATCTCCAATGTTGGAAAAACAGTGACACAACAACAAGAAGAAGAAAAGGAAGAAATTTGCAGGAAATTAGAGCAACTGTTGTGGGACATTTCCCAAATTGAAAAATTAGGGTTATTTTATTTAGTGGGTTGAAGTGTACAAAAAAAATTTGGGGACTTATTTAAAAATGGTCATGTATCATTAACCTTTAATCTTAAACTTGTCACTTGCACCTAATAATTAAAATTTGTATCACTTTTTTTAAATTTTGAAACCTTTTTGTCACCCTTAATTGAATGACCCAGGTGAGTGAGTTTACTTGAACTGTTCGTAATTATATAATGTAATTAGCTCTTTATTTTTTAGTTTTTCTTTTATTTTTGTTTTTGTTTTTTTAGTAAAATTTCGTGTAAAGAAGTAGTCCAAGTTTCTAGAAACTTATTCAATTTTGAAGGCTCAAAGTTGGAAGCTTTAAATTTTGAAAGCGAGGTTCTATTAGTTCGTGAGAGCTTCTTTTCGAGTTCGCAGGGGGGACTCAAGCACATCTAAGGCAAAAATCGAATGAAGGCCTTAAACTTAAAAAAATAAATTAATATATTCTTTTGTAAATTTTATTTTTCTATCTCATTGAGATGCAAAATCGTTTAAAGAAAAGTTATAATTGATTTCATTTAGTTATTCTTTTCTATTGATCATGTCAAACTTATACTAATAATCCTTCTTTTTGTATGAAATAAATAATTTTTATTGTAATAATATTTAATATTTTTTCTTACAAAAATATGTAATCTATTATTATTAAAATAAATATTGAGACCCTTCAAATTTGGAGGCCTAAGATGCTTGTCTTTTTTCTAACACTGTCGAGCCACTCCTGAGCGTTCATCATCGTCATCATCACCAATTCTTGCTTCAAAAAAGACAATACTTTTAGCCTCATTCTTCTTCATTTTGTTCGAACCTCATACCCCGTGTTTAATTGTGAAATAAAACATAACATTGCATTAAAATCCTCTTGTTTGTGCTGATTTTACCTTGAATGTATGTTGGTTATTCATATTTTTATGGTCAACTTGGGATATGCTTTAGCTGGTTTCAGGCATTCCACTTAATAGTGTTTTAAAAAGGATTTATCTTCACCATTTCATGTTTTAAAAGTTAAGTTTTGTTGTAAACTCTAGTTTCTGCTGTAATAGCTTCAAATCCATGAGAATGTGTTGTAAAGTCTGTCTCCGTATTTGTTTTCTGTCTTAGATTTCTGTTTCAATCTGTATTCAATCACTTAAGTTATTTTTAGATGATATCTGATCTATGTTTTCGTGGTTCACTCTTCTGGTTCACTATATGGACTCGACTTATCTATTAATGTTCTAGTTCTGGCATGTTATAACTTGTCTTGATGTTGATTTTATGTCCTTAAGATATAGTCATTTTGCCTTGTAAGTATAGCTTGTTTAGTATGCTATTGGGTCATTTTTTCTTCTTGTTATTGTCTGGTATCTCCCAAAATTCAAACTTTGAGTCATATATTGTTATATAAATTCACAAGTGCCTAAATTCCAAGATTTACTTAAACTCTTACCTGTGCATTTATCTCCTCTGTTTTGCTTTTCTTTTGAAATTTCTTGATCTGCTTGAAATTACTAACTAGTTTACCAAATGTTTTGTGTTCGTGAAAATTATAATAATATTACAAAATTACAATTGAAAAATAAAAATGAAGAATATAATTCTTCAGACTGAGGCGTGGATATCTCGCTCTTTTTAAGGAGATTCAAGCCCACTGCAGCAAAATATTTTCACCCGTCCAGTAGTACTCTCTTTGACTTGTCCCCTCCAGGATATAACATTCTTTCCACAAAAAATATGTAACTCAACAACTCTGGATAAGATTTGAGACTTAAGCACCGTAATAAAAACACCTCCCTTCAGCTAATAAAACTCTCAAAATTTTATGTGATAATAATATGTTTTTCCCTTGTATTCTCTCTTTTGTTCTCACGTTTTTTCTCACTATATCAGTACCTGAGCAAAATGCTCTCTCTATATAGAGGCATTTGTCATCCTTAAAGCTCAGAGAGGAAAGTGAAAAAAATATCATGATAGAGCATTGAACAAACATAATTGGAAAGAGCACTACACATATTAGAGAACAAAACATAGTGGAACGAAAAATAGAGCATTAAGGAAATTGTTTCAAAGTGCAGCACTAAGAGATTTAAATATTAAAAATGCCCTAACAATCCCCCACTCATTTTTAATATTATAAAGAGTCTATCAGCTGAAGGCGGACTATTATGTATGATGAAGGTGTGCTCTGCATTGAACCTCCACTTAGTGAAACAGTAAATTTTACTCCAGATTCGTAGTGGTCTCAGACTTGAACTATGACTGCTTAAGGAAAATAAAATATTACTGCTCACATATAATAATCAAGGTGTTGACATGAGCTTTATATCCAACACATTACGACCTTGTGCTTAGCCAGCACATTACGACCTTGTGTTATCCCGGTTTCATGAGTGTCTTTGAGAATGAGCTCAGTTCTCATAGGAAGTGGCCTACTTCGACATTCATATAGGTGAAATTTATCAAGAGTGTTCCTATATAATTTACACTCTACCCATACGGGTTACAAATTTTCATTAAGAGTTTTTTAAACTCAACCTCCACAGCTCACTACAGGAAATAATACACTCACACCAAAGCGAGGGAATAAATAATAGTGCATTCTTCACAATGAGTCATCCTATGATCCATTCTTCTCATTGAACCTGATTATAGGATCTCTAGTCTGCAGATTGGATTTTCTCATATATGACTCAAGAATTTATAGGCTTCAATCCCATCCCCCTCGATATGCTTCGGACCTTCTCTCTTGTTAAGGCCTTAGTAAAAGGATCTGCAAGATTATCACAAGATTTGACATAATCAATATTACTGGTACCATTTGTGAAACGTGATCTTACATTGCTGTGTTTCCTCCTTATAGGTATGGATTTACTATTGTAATAATGATTTTGAACTCTACAAATTGTAGCGGTGCTATCACTGTAAGACCCCGAAATTAACTAAATGGAGGTTAATTGCTCATTCGGGAAAATTATTGAGATTGAGGTGTATTATAAATTTCACCAGGAATTTTCGCGGGTAAAAATTTGGTTGAAGTCGGGAGTCCTTAATTGGATGAAAATAGAAAAATTTGGGGACCTAA
>JAOTQJ010000072.1:18621082-18677257 GCA_025642045.1 Solanum sejunctum | reverse complement strand
AGATATATTATTATATTATAAGATCGGGTAGCCCGACCGATACATATACATTATATATTATGAATCGGATGTCACGTTCCGACACGATATTATATAATTGGGTGTGACGTCCGACACATATATATTATTATATTATAGGATAGGATGTCATATCCGACACACACACACATATATATATATATATATATTATATATTATGGATCGGTTGTCACGTTTCGACATGATATTATAATATTAGGTGTCACGTCCAACACACACACACATATATAGGATCGGGTGCCACGTTTCGGTACTATAATAATAAAGGAAAGGAAGTTAAAATAATTTAGTATACTCAATTTTAAAGAACCTATATCGCAAAAGAAGTGTGATTTGGAGGCCTAAGTCCTCATGTGTATCATTGATATCGTTGACTGGTTTTGTACTTGTTCTTGTTGTTGCTACTTGGTAAGGGTTATGGTTGATTTCTTACTATTATTTTATGCATACTGATTTCTATTTTGAATCAGCCGATGATACCTAATCAGTATATGTGGCTCGTACTGACTCCTACTTGTATTTTTCTTTGTTTTACTTTTGTGGAGTGCAGCGAGTGCTACATCGACTTTGACTTGCCCTTAGCTCTAGCCTGTCGTTGCCCGTTAGTATATCAGATCTCGGGGTGGGCTAACCTTCTAGCTCGTGTTGGATTCTATTAGTTATAACATGATGCATGTCCTTAGTTTACAAACATAAATTATTTTATTCATTTATTTGGATGTTGATATAATTAGACTTAGTATTTGAGATTAGATATCCTTGATGTGATGACTTTCAGATTTTAGGAAACATTAAGTAATAAACATAATAATTTTGGATTATTTATGCTTATGAGTTCGACCTTTCGATTATTATCATATTTTTTAAGTGAATTGTTAGTATAGATTGAAATTTATATATTGATTCGCCCACTTAGAAGGATAAGTGTGGGTGCCATTCACGGCCCAATTTTGGTCGTGACAACTTGTTAGCTTTTAAAATATAAACATATAGTTCAAAAAAGGCAAGTACAATCCTATTTATATTCTAGCTAAAATTATGCAGAATTCCAAGTTAATTTTTTTTTACTACAGATAGTAAAGGCAAGTACAATCCTATTTATATTCTAGCTAAAATTATGCAGAATTCCAAGTTAATTGTTTTTACTACTGATAGTTTCATGTCAAATCCGAGCATTATAGTCTGAATCACTATGAAGGTTTTGGCTCATTTGTTGATAATGAAAATATAATTAGGTTCTAGAAACTTGTTGATTAAATGTCCTTAGTTTGTCATTTCAATTTAATCTAATTCAAAAAGCTTTATAAATGTTAATCATGCAAATTGAATCTATAGAGAGAGAATTTGGAGAAGAGAATCAACTTAAATCATATTACTAAGCCATGTAATTCTATTGGATCTTTATTGAACACTTATCTATAAAAATAACAGAACATCAAGATTTCATGTGAACATTATACACATGAAGGTTAATTAATGATATGATGTATCAATAGTCTTTAGAATTAAAGAAAAAAAAAAAAACCATTCCATGCGCTGAGACCTGACTTAATTAACAGTCAATGGATTCCAACAAGATCAATATTTGGAAAGAACAAAATAGAAGGCAACAGGCAAAATGGACTTCTTTAATATGGTAAGGTCTTAAAAGGACAACTCATTTGGGTTGGGTAGATTAGAGTGCATATACATGCTTCAGAGGGCATAAAGCAGATTAAAAATATAAGTTTCAATCAATAATGTAAAAATAGACGTATAAGTCTGGCTATTCTTGATTATACTCTTTGTAATAATATCTTTATATATTAATATTTTATTATAAAGTCATTTTTATTTGTATTTTTTATATTATATTTATCTCTCTATAATAGATTTAGTTTTATCTGTACTAACAAATATAATCATCTTTATAATTACATATTTTTTGTAAACTATCCTTCTACATAACAATTCTCTTTTTCTTTTATAGTAATGTAACAACCATCTTTGTTGAAATAGAAACCATCAAACTTACCAACAATTAACGGAAAGATTTCGGTTAAATATCCTGAAACTTTATTTTATCATTTATGACAAAAATATATTATGTGAATGCATACTTTCATCATTTAAAGACTTCATTCTCTTGCTAACTTTGTATTAAGTGGTGAAAAAAATGCTAATATTTAGTGTAATGCATTAGCTCTTTCTAATTTTTAGACAAGTGGAATATGTATATGTTTTGAGATTTTAAAATTGAATAATTTTATCTTCTTATAATATAAAAATGAATAATTTTTACCCATAACAATCAAATAATATTTAATTGTCAAATATTATTATAAATAAATGTATAATAGTTAATCATAAAAGATCAACAATTATATAGAAAGGAACAAGTACTATAGAGATATTTATGGAAAATAATTTTTCCTCTCTTCCTTGTTCCACATGATATTATTAGGAACAAGACGAATGTTCCACACTCCACACACATGGATTAGGAAGAAGACAATGCTCCATATTCCACACAAACAACCCACATGACGTAACAATATTTTTTTAATAAAATTTCAGTATCAAACATTTTTCTAATTATAAAACACGGGCCCATCTTGTAGAACCTTTTTTTTTTGTTTGTTCATAAATGGCATGTTTTACTGAAGCCTGTTCAAAATTTCCTCTATAAATGAATTTCTATACATAAGAAAACGTAGACCTTTGTTCCAGAGTCGTTAGGATAGGGGCAGTGACAACAGTCTAAAAATGTCAAAATATAGAGATGTAAAAAAATAAGTGGAGTCAATATTTTTAATTTCATCTTAATTTTATAATTTACTTTTACTACTGTGATATGTATGAGATGGTGAGAGTAAAAAGCTCAAACATTTCCTCTGGCTAACGAATCATAACAGGTTGCCCACAAACCAATCGCTAAATAGCAAGGGCATGAACATCTCCCTGCTTGCAGTACTTGTGGTCACCCTATCGAGGATGCCACTCACATCTTCCTCAGATGCCTCAATGCTACTGCCTTCTAGCATGACATATTTACTCTCTCCACCTCTCCTGCCTTCCGGAGTCGTTAGGATAGGGGCAGTGACAACAGTCTAAAAATGTCAAAATATAGAGATGTAAAAAAATAAGTGGAGTCAATATTTTTAATTTCATCTTAATTTTATAATTCACTTTTACTACTGTGATATGTATGGGATGGTGAGAGTAAAAAGCTCAAACATTTCCTCTGGCTCACGAATCATAACAGGTTGCCCACAAACCAATCGCTAAATAGTAAGGCCATGAACATCTCCCTGCCTGCAGTACTTGTGGTCACCCTATCGAGGATGCCACTCACATCTTCCTCAGATGCCTCAATGCTACTGCCTTCTGGCATGACATATCTACTCTCTCCACCTCTCCTGCCTTCCGGAGTCGTTAGGATAGGGGCAGTGACAACAGTCTAAAAATGTCAAAATATAGAGATGTAAAAAAAATAAGTGGAGTCAATATTTTTAATTTCATCTTAATTTTATAATTCACTTTTACTATTGTGATATGTATGGGATGGTGAGAGTAAAAAGCTCAAACATTTTCTCTGGCTCACGAATCATAACAGGTTGCCCACAAACCAATCGCTAAATAGCAAGGGCATGAACATCTCCCTGCCTGCAGTACTTGTGGTCACCCTATCGAGGATGCCACTCACATCTTCCTCAGATGCCTCAATGCTACTGCCTTCTGGCATGACATATCTACTCTCTCCACCTCTCCTGCCTTCCGGAGTCGTTAGGATAGGGGCAGTGACAACAGTCTAAAAATGTCAAAATATAGAGATGTAAAAAAATAAGTGGAGTCAATATTTTTAATTTCATCTTAATTTTATAATTCACTTTTACTACTGTGATATGTATGGGATGGTGAGAGTAAAAATCTCAAACATTTCCTCTGGCTCACGAATCATAAAAGGTTGCCTACAAACCAATCGCTAAATAGCAAGGGCATGAACATGTCCCTGCCTGCAGTACTTGTGGTCACCCTATCGAGGATGCCACACACATTTTCCTCAGATGCCTCAATGCTACTGCCTTCTAGCATGACATATCTACTCTCTCCACCTCTCCTGCCACTTTGGTCATCAGTGCTGTCGACAACCAAAACTGGAGGCAAATCTGGGAGGCTACTCAACGGAAAAGCTTTAACCCCATGCTATCATAGGGAAACCTCATTCCGTTTTGCCTTTGGCATCTTTAGCTGGCAAGGGACAACAATCAGTTCAACAACAAAAATGACAAAGCCAAAGCAGCCTTAGCTTACGAGAGAGCCTTGGAATATAATCTTCTGATAACCCAAAAGGAAAGAACCAATCTCCACATGGTAAGAATCCAAATTAGCTTGCAACAACCTCCTTTTATTTGGAAAAAATTAAACTTTGATGGAGTTATAAAAGACTGCCCAGGTCTAGGAGGAGGAGGGGATGTCTTTAGAAATCACTAAGGAAGCTGTGTGCTTCAGCAACAATCGAACATGGACTAACCCTTTGCAAGCTGAACTGCAGGGACTCTGGGAAGGACTTCTTTGGGCAACGAAAGAGAGAATTGTCCCTCCGAAAATCAAAACTGACTCCAAGGAGTTGATTTCCTTACTTGAAAAAGGTCATACACTTTATCATCATCTAATCCTTCATTACAAGTGCTTGATTCAGCTACTAAAGTTCAAAAACTCAACCACGTGTTCAGGGAGCAAAACAGGGTGACAGACACGCTAGATAAGCATGGCATGCAAACACATCATATTGTCACTCAACACTTTTTGAGGGACCCTCCTATGTATGTCTGATCGTTATTACTGACAGACTTAGTAGGAACTGCTATTGAAAGAACAATTAATATCACTAATATTTTCCCTATGGGCTGATGTGTGGCCCAACAAGACAATGCAATCTTTTTGCCTGTAGGCCGGGATGTGGCCCAACAAAATACTAGCCACGGGGCAGAGAACCCAACTATAAGGGTTGTAAATACTGTTTAATTAATCAAATTTTCATTTCAGAAAAAAAAGGAGTGTAAAAAAGCTAGTAGAAGTTGGGAAAATTTAAAACAAGTCGCAGGTTTTGAGAAGAAAAAACAAATATTTGTTCACATAAATCGGTGGTTGTGTTTTGACAACTTTACCCCTAAGTAAATCACATGAAAAAGGAATCGAACGAACCAGCCAAAGCCTTTATAGAGAAATGAAGTCATCTCCTCCCCCCTCTTCTCTTCAAAGAAAAGCCCCTCTTTTTCTTTTTCTATTGACTTTATTAGACTTCATTGTTTTCTTTATTCTTTATAGTGAAATCATTTTTAGCCAACCTTATCCCAAGGTGTCTAGCTCCAATTACAATCCCATCTCAGGAATCAGTGAGTAATTCAGATTAATTTTTTTACCTTTTGATAATATACATTGGCTTACAAGATTTGTCATTGTGGTGGTAGAGAGGAAGAAACAGAAATTGGCATTTGCAATTGGAGATGAAGGATGCGACGTTTTCAGCGGAAGTTGGGTATGGGAGAAGAACAGTCGGCCATTATACGAGTCATGTCCTTACATACAACCACAATTAACGTGTCAACAACATGGTCGCCCAGACAAGGCAACCACTTTCTTGCTCTCTTCCAAGGTTATACTACTCACTTTATCTCAATTCCCATTTTTTTTCTTCTGTAGCCATGACCACCAATATATTAAATATACATAACTGGTAAAACATAGGAATCCAAACACTACCGCCATAAAAATAGAAAAGTATAGATTAATTTGTACTATTAATTAAGTTGAACTGGTTTACGTGTTTATCTGTAAATTATATATTAGGATTCAACCGGAACCGTGTTAGTGGCTGATAACGGATAATGTAATAAGTATTTTGTTTTTTAGTTCAACTGCTCTATTTGCCCTTACCAAAATGATTCCATATCATTACTCCCTCCACCACTTTTTATTCCTCCATATTTACATAACATCCCTTAAATCGAATAGCAATTTGATAAAAAACATAAATTAGTTGAAACACTTCCTTCATTTAAAAAGAATGATTTATTTTTCTCTTTTAATTTATTTAAATACTTTTTTTGATAATATTTTAATTTTACTTTTTCAAATGACAAGTTTAAGACAATAAAATTAAAGGATAATTTGACAAAACTTTAATTTAGAACAACAAAATTAAAAAAATTATTAATTTATTAAACTTTATATCCAATCACACCTAGTTCCTTTTTTTTTTAAAGGAATGGGTATTGTTCCTACACCAATGATGGCCGAGCTTTACTAATTTTGACAAGAATGGGGCTTTAACTTGTTAACATATTTATGGCAGTTTCAATGGAACACTGATGCTGGAAAGCCTTAGAGGAAAGAGGATGTTATTCGTTGGTGATTCGTTGAACAGAGGACAATTTGTTTCCATGGTTTGTTTGCTTCATCAACTCATTCACAAGAATGCCGAATCCATGGAAACTTTTGGTTCCCTCACTGTTTTCACTACTAAGGATTATAATGCAAGAATCGAATATTACTGGGCACCATTTCTGTTGGAATCAAATGCTGATGATGCAGTCATACATAGGATTACTGATAGAGTTGTCCGGAAAGGATCAATAAATAAGCATGGAAAAAAGTGGAAAGGAGCTGACATTATTGTATTTAACACTTACCTATGGTGGATGACTGGCATGCCCTTCATGATTTTGTAATTTTTTCGCCTCTCTATTTTTCTTTTAGGTGAATGTATGCACAAAGAGAAAAACTAAGGTGTTTAATTGATGTAGGAAAAATGGGTGTTTCAAGGATGAAGTGAAAGACATAGTCGAGGTGTCCACAGAGGATGCGTATCGCATGACCATGAAGAGTTTGTTGAGATGAGTCAACAAGAATATGGATTCAAATAAAATAAGAGTATTTTCACTAGCATGTCACCTTCTCATTACAAGTGAGTATCTATTACATATTCTCATTTTGGATGCCTTTGGCATTACCAAAAATAGTTTTCAATTTTCTCTTATTTGGTTAGCTTACATATTTTATAAAATATTTTTTGAATCAATTTATTTTTCTCATTTTTTTTAAAACTATGAAAATAATTTTCAAAAGGCTGCTCCAACTTCATATTATAATATTTTTTTCTCGCCCCATTCCAATCCCTACCCCATACCAAGCTCACTCCGTCGAACAACAAAAAAAGATTATTATTTATTTTACCCCATCCTCTAACAAACCAACTCCCCACCTCCCTCCCTTCAAAAGATAACTTTTTTTTTCAAAATATTTTACAATAATAATATACTTAGTGAAGATCCCAGAAGTAGAGTCTGGCGAGGAAAAAATGTACGTAGACCTTAACACTATCTCAAAGAGATAGACAACCTATTTTCGAAATACTCCCATCTCAAAAATCATCCCCAATAGTAAAAATACCAGATATGAAACGACTAGAATGAACAATAAATGAATGTATATAACGAAAATAAAAGTCAGTAAATAAATGAGAGACAATAACAATAAAATATATAACGACATGACTACCAACATATTAAAACCCAATGCTTCTAACCTTCTACCCTAATACTTTACTTCAACTCTGTTCTATCTAAGATCATGCCATCGATGATATGAAGCTGCATCATATCCTGTCTAATAACCTCTCCCCAATATATATTTTTTTGGTCTACCTCTACCCTTCCGCGTAACCCCCTAAGTTCATCCTCTCGCACATCCTAACAGGAGCATCAACACTTCTTCTCTACACATGCATGCCCAAACCATCGCAGTCGCGCTTCTCTCATTTTGTCTACTATATGGACTATCCCTAAATTCCCCGAATGATCTCATTCCTAATCTTATCCCCCCGGTGTGTTCATACATCCATTTCAACATCCTCATCTCCTCGACCTGCATCTTCTGAACATGTGTGTTCTTAATTGGCCAGCACTCCACCCCATATAACTGAGACAGTCTAATTACCATTCTGTAAAATTTGCCTTTATGCTTAAAGTGGTATCTTTTTATCATGCAATACTCCAGAGGAAAATTTCCATTTCGTCCATATTGCTCCAATACGATGTGTGACATCATTGTCTATATTGCTACTACTCTGGATGATGGACCCAAGTTATTTAAAGTTTTAAAAATATTTTAAATTTTGAGATTTTCATTCCCCCCCCCTCCCCCCCGCAAAAAAAAATGACATAATATTTTTGAAAAAAATTTCAAAGTTTGAATTTTTTTTTTAACCCTGACTCCTTACCAGCCCCCAGCCCCCCCTGCCTCTACCCCTCAGCCCCCACCTTACACTAAAAAAATTTTAATTTATTTTTGAAATTTTATGTTAGAAATTATTTTTCTAAAGAATATTTTCTACTCTCTAGATAAAATTAAAAGATATTCTTGAAAATATTTTCATACACCAACCAAACAATATATTTTTCAAAAAATATTTTCCACTAGCCAACCACACATGAGAAAATAAGTTAGAAACTAATTTATTTTTCAAAACAATTTTTTTCATGAAAAATATTTTTCTTTCATACCAACACACCCTTGATCTTATTTTTCAATGAAAAAGAAAAGAATGCAACATCTGATAATCACAATTTGATTGATCAAGAGAATCAGACAACAAAATAGAAAACACAGTTTTTTGATTGATCCAATAGTTAGTCGTTGGGCTTGCAAATTAGGATAGAAGGTTAGTAGATAGTAGATGTTGTCTCGCACACCCTCTGTTGGAAGTTGTATCCTCCTTTGCAAGTAGTAGTATTGATGTTGTAGTTTCTTGTTCGTCGATTTCTGTCACTATCTATTATCTCTCGTACTTAGATTATCATTTTTTTTTGTAGAAATTGGTCCTTTTTTAGAATATTTTATCATGCTTTCTATAATATTTTGTCGTGATCCTTGCACTTAAATTAATTCATTTTCAATATTCTTCGATATATTTTTTCTTGAGTCGAGCTTCTATCGAGAATAATTTCTCGACCTCCCAGGATAGTAATAAGGTCTGCATAGGGGTATCAAACAGGCGAGTTGGATTGAAATTGAGAATATGTTAAAATGAGTTGAAACAGAAACTGAGTTTGGTTATGACCCACCTAAATTTACTTTGGATGCAAACAAGTTGGCCTTAAATGGGCTAAAATTTGAGTTGGGTTGTGATCCGCTCAATTTGACCCGCTCAATTTCAATACTTTTAACATATTATTATTACTTTTATAACCACAATTAAATTTTAATTCAAGAAAATAAAAATAAAAATTTACAAATAGATAGATAAATCATAGAAAATATAAAATAGATAGAAAAGATACATTATATATCAATGTAAGTAAAGAGTCTTAGAACATGTTGAAATTGAAACGACCCAAAAAAAAATCAAAAATGTGCCTAGAAATGCCCAATATTTTAAATTTCATGTATCTCTAAATCCGTGTACGATATCGAAAATCCGACTTCATATCTTGTTCAGGGGGTCAAAATTAGGGCAAAAAGGGGCTAACCCTAATTTAACAGCAAATGATTAGCAATTTCATTTTTCATAAATTTTCTTATCCAGAATCGATCCACGACAGTGCCGTAACGCACAACTATCGCGGACATATGTTAATTTGGCCTCTGCGACAGGTTTGCAGCGTGGACCAGATGTGGACCTGTGTAGTTTGTTTCTAGTGATTTCTGTCTCGGTCCAAGACTTTTGGGTCTTGAGCTCAAGTGTTCCCAAATGTGTTTTATCTACACTTAGTCATATTTTACCCTCATATCATGCTAAACATTTCTCTATACTCACTCAAACACTTAGTCATATTTTCACTCCCAAATTCAGTCTCAAACCCTCATTCAAAACTAAGGTTTGCTATCAGACCCAAACCTAGGGCCTAGGCATCACACGGTGCAAGGGGGACCTAAAGGAACCCCAAACAAGCCTCTTAGGACATCATTACACATCCTTGGTTGTGGAAGCAATAATTCAAGCATCAAGAGATAATAAAGTGGGATAACCGATGCTAAGGGAAGCATTTTCATACCACAGACATCAACAATAATAGAGTCAAGGCTCTTAGCATAGATACATAACATGTCCAACAAATATCTCTAATACATAGATAAGAGCGGGGGCCAAGACAAAGTAACAGGACTCACCCTATCAAAATAAACAATAAAGAAGACTGTGTAAATACTTAATAAGAGCAACATAGTCTAAGGTCCCCAAAATAGAGGACTCACCAACTAGATTGAGTAGTATCGTACTAGCCGCGTGGAGGAGGATGATCAACTTGGGCACCAGTTCTTACATGTTGATATCATGTAGGCAAGAGTATGCGTTAGTACGTTTGAATGTACTAAGTATGTAAGAGGCAATGCAACAAGAGTTAGGCATCAAAATTAAAATGCATAACAACAGGCAATAAGCATAATATAATAATATGACATTTATAATCAATGCATAAGTAAAACATGCTTATGTAACTCATGCTCATATAGAATATCATATATGTAGAAGAGACTAAACTAGATTTTCAAAGTACAAACCCCTTGGTAGGTTAGTGATGATAGCACCCATCACCCTAGTGTGTGAGGTACAAATCCCTCATCAAGTTTAGTGATGATAGCACCCATTACCCTAGTGTGTGAGGTACAAACCTTTCATCAAGGTTAGTGATGATAGCATCCATCACCCTAGTAGTTGAGATATTAACCCCTAAACTAGGTTACCCGGACCGGGTATGGTCTAATCCAACACTTTTTATAGAATATATCATATACATAAGCTCATTACATCATCATATAGTCAATCATATCATATCTCATACTTTAGACCTTCAACTCCTCAAGAAACCACATTCAGACATTTTATCAAACACTTAGAGAGTGTGTAATGCTAGTATAAAATAATGAAATGTAGAGATGAAATCATGCAAGAAAATCCTTTGTAAAACCATCAATCAAAACCTTTCAACACCCACAAGAAATATATATCAAAACCCAATATCAAATTTTATAAAAAATCAAAGATTTTTAGCTCAAAACATAACAAAATAGTCATAATTTCACATAGCTTTAACATAGTGTGCAGTGAATTTCATAATAATAAAGATCCATTTGAAAATAAACTTTAAACTATGCAATATGAGAAAAAAGGAGGATTGGGTATCATGGATGGAAGGAACCCATGAAAGAAACCCACATATCTTAGCTTAGAGATAAACTTGGTGAAGATTGGAAATGGAGACTTGAAGCTTGAAGAAGAACCTTGAAGGAGAACCTTAGCTTGGGATGAGGATTTTGGACTTGAGTTTGCAGAGTGAAAATATGACTAAGTGTTTGAGTGAGTATTGAGAAATGTTTTGCGTAATATGTGGGTGAAATTTGGGTATGTATAGGTAAAACCACGTTTGGGAATACTTAGGCCCAAGACTCAAAAGTCTTGGACGAGATAGAAATAACTAGCAACAAAATGCATACATCCGCGTTTGGTCCACGATGCAGATCTATCGTGGAGGCCAAATTAACACATGTCCGCGATAGATGCATGTCGCGATGCTATTGTGATGCTGTCGTGGTGCTGTTGCAGTGTTGTCGTGGATCGGTTATTGATAAGAAAAATTACGAAAACTAAAATTTCTAATCATTTGCTTTTTAATCGAGGTTAGACCCTTCTCCCCCTAATTTTGACCCCCTGAACAAGAATATGAAGTCAAATTTTCGATATCGCTCATGGATTTTGAGATATATGAAATTTAAAATTTGGACATTCTGAGGCACATTTTTGGGCACTTATTGGGGCCATTTCAATATCTTCCCCTTGGTAACATTCGTCCCCAAATGTAAAAGAGACATACAAAATAAGGGTAATCGAGATTAAATCAGCCCCAACAAGAATGCAACATTACATTTAAACATTATTTTTAAAAACTCAACATAAGTGTAAAATTATCATAAATTTGTCAACTTAAACAAGGGTTGAAACACAAGACTTAAAATTCACATAGGGGACTTAGAATTGGTACCTTAGGCTTGAGAGGAGTGGAAAAGATAGGGATATCCCTTTAACATGTTTGCCTCGGAAGCCCAAGTAGCACATTCGATTTGTTGGTTCCTCTAAAGGACCTTAGCATATGTCACCTCCTTATTCCTCACTCTCTTTAATTGCCTATCCAAAATCTGAACAGGAACCTCCTTATAGGTCAAGTTATCCTCAACAACACCCACAACATCAAGAGGCACAATATCATTAGGATCACTAACACATTTTCTCAATATAGAGACATGAAACAGCTGATGAACCAAATTCATTTCACTAAGCAAATTCAATTCATAAGCTACCTTGCCAACCCTTCTCAAGACCTCATAAGGACCAACATATCATAGACTCAACTTTCCCTTTGTACCAACACATACCACACCTTTCATTGGGAAAACTTTCAAATAAACCCAATCACCACTTTGAATTCAAGGTCTCTTTTTCTCACATCGGTATATGATGTTTAATGACTTTGGATTGTCTTCAATCTCTCCCTAATCATCCAAACTTTCTCAAGAGCCTCTATAGCCAGATTCGATTCCAGTAAAGCTACCTCTTCAACCACAAACCAATCAACTGGTGATCTATAATGTCTCCCATAAAGAGACTCAGAAGGAGCCATACCAATGGTAGAGTGATAGCTATTGTTGTGGGAAAACTCAATCAAAGGAAGATGGTCATCCCGACTACCCCTCAAATACAATACACAAGCCCTTAGCATATCCTCAAGTGTTTGAATGGTTCTTTTGACTTGACCATCCGCTTGGGCGTGAAAGGCTGAACTAAGTTCTTTCGACTTGACCATCCGTTTGGAGGTGAAAGGCCAAACTAAGGTGAACTTTTGTATGAAGACCCCTTTGAAAAGACCTCCAAAAATTGTGAAGTGAATTGTGAACCATGATCAGATATGATGGACCGAGGAACCCATCGCAACCTCACCAACTCATGGATATACAACCTTGCATAATCTTCAGCCCCATATATGGTCTTAATCAGTAGAAAGTGAGCCGATGTCATCATCTTATCAACCTCCACACATATAGAATCAAAACCTTTCTAGTCTTGGGCAACCCAACCACAAAATCTATATTAATTATATCTTACTTCCACGTGAGAATATCTATGTCTTGGGTTAGGCCACCAGACCTTTGATGTTGGACTTTGACTAGTTGACAACTATGGCAATCGGAAATGAATTTAGCAATATCCCTCTTTATGCCTCCCCACCAATACACATCCCTCAAGTCTCTATACATGTTGGTGGAATTGAGTTGGATAGAATAAGAAGAATTAAGGGCCTCATCGAGGAATTTCTCCCCCAAACCATAAATACAAGGCACACACAACCTATCTTCGTACCTAAGGGCACCATCTCCCACTTGGGAGAAAACCTCTACTTTGCACTCTTTCACCAAGGACTTCAATTCAAGCAAGAAGGAGTCAAGATCTTGCTGTGCTATCACCTCATCAACTAAAGAAGACATAGACCTATCAACAACCACAACATTATCATCACCAACCTCTTCCAATCTAACCCCTAATCAAGCTAATTGATGCACCTCCTTAGCCATCTCCTTACCACCACCATCAACATGGGCTAGGCTACCCTTAGACACCCTACTCAATGAATCTTCCACCATATTTGCCTTTCCCAGATGATAATGCACACTCATGTCATAGTCTTTGAGAAGTTCTAACCATCTCCTCCTTTGCCTCAAGTTGAGGTCTTTTTGAGTGAAGATGTATTGGCGGCTCTTGTGATCAGTGAACACATCAACACGTAACCCATACAAGTAGTGATTCTAAATCTTTAATGCAAACATAGCGACGACTAACTCTAGATTATGGGTAGGGTAGTTCATTTCATATACCTTGAGTTGACTAGAAACATAAGCTATGAACTTACCATTTTGCATCAACATACAACCCAAATCAACCCGGGAAGCATCACAATACACCACAAATCCCTCAAGCCCATTCGGTAGTGGCAATATAAGAGTGGACACAAGCTTGTCTTTGAATGTATGGAAGCTCCTATCACACTCATCGGTCCATATAAACTTAACCTTCTTTTGTGTCAATTTTGTCATAGGGGAAGCAATGGAGGAGAACCCATCCGCAAACCTTCTATAATACCTAGTTAGGTCCAAGAACATCTTAATATAGACGGGATCAATGGTCTAGGCCAATTTCTAATCACATGGATTTTCTTAGGATCCATTCTTATACTATTCCCTGACACCACATGACCCAAGAATGCAACCTCCTTCAACCAAAATCACACTTGTTATATTTGGCATATAATCTCTCCTCCCTCAATCTTTGTAACACAACCCTCAAATGCCCCATATGCTCCTCCCTACTATGTGAATAGATCAAAATATCATCAATGAAGACCACAACAAAGGAATCAAGGTAAAGTTTGAAGACCCTATTTATTAGGTCCATGAAAATGGCCGATGCATTGGTCAACCCAAATGACATCAGAATAAACTCATAATGCCCATATCTAGTTCGAAAATCCATGTTAAGAATATCACATTCCCTCACCCTTACTTGATGATACTCGGACCGAAGATTAATCTTAGTGAAGAAATTCGTCCCTTTCAAATGGTCAAACAAGTCATCAATCTTGGAAGAGGATATTTATTTTTGATGGTGACCCTATTGAGTTGCCGGTAGTCAATACACATTCTAAGTGATCCATCCTTCTTTTTTACAAACAACACTAGGGCACCCCGAGGTGATTGACTAGGTCTAATAAATTCCTTTTCCAACAAATCTTTCAATTGATACTTTAACTCCTTCAACTCTACCGGAGCCATATGGTAAGGGGAAATGGAGATAGGTTAAGTATCGGGGAGGAGGTCTATGCCGAAAACGAACACCAGGAAGGTCATTTGGGAAGACATCAAGAAACACATTTACAACCGGAATTTACTCTATAGAAACTACTTTGGACTCCACATCTTTAACCATTACAAGATGATAAAGACACCCCTTAGAGATCAATTTACAGGCTTTAATGCATGAAATAAATCTGTCCTTGACTACCGCATCTCGACTTTCCCACTCAAGGATGGGTTCATTAGGGAATTGAAAGTTGACCTTATGGGTTCTACAATCAATAGAAGCATAGTAGGCATACAACCAATCCATCCTAAGAATGACATCAAAATCTACCTTGTCTAATTCAACAAGATCACAAGGCAACAACTTATGCAAAATAACAATAGGACAACTTCTATAAACTTTCCTAGCATCAATAGCGGCACCAATACGAGTAGATACTTCATATGACTCATGCAACCGTTCAAACTCAACATGGAACTTTTTAGCAATAAAAGGGGGAACAAAGGAGAGTGTGGCACCCAGTCAATTAAAGGATACACATCAAGGTCAAAGATTTTCAATATACTAGTAACAACGTTGGGGACCTCACCAACCACTTGTCTCCCATATAGAGTATAAACCAATTGTTCCTTAGGGAACCACCTTGAAAACCACCTCTACCCAATGGGACCGCATTTGCACCCGACCTTTGCCACGATTTCTTAGACAATCCACCTTTTTGTGACGAAGCTCCCTACATTTATAAGAAGCATTAGAATCCTTTAAACATGGGACCTTATAAACCCCTCAATATTTAGGACACACATTAGTGGGAGCCATAACACTAACACCTTGATGCCTAGGGAGTTCATTGGCAAAACCCCTATTAGTAGCATGATAAGACCCTTGGCCGTGATGGAACCTACCACCGCTTTGGAACTTACCCCTAAGATGGGCCCTCTTAGCCTCATGCCCCCTTGTCTTCCTCAATTTCTCCTCCTCTATTTGCTCACTATAGGTCATCTACTGAGACAAGTCTTTGTCAATAATTAGCATGGTGGACCAACATTCTTTACTTACCAAGTCAGAGACCCACATCATAAACTTGTTCATCCTAGTCTAGGATCGGCCACCAAATGAGGAGCATACTTTGAAAGTTGATTAAACTTGAGGGAATACTCCCTCACACTCACAGTACCTTGTTTCAAGTTCATAAAATCCACCAACTTAGGTTCCCTAAGCTAAAGAGGGAAAAATCGACTAAGGAAGGCCAATTTGAACTCCTTTCAACGCACCACATTACAAATACCTTTCTCACCCTTCCATTGGTCATACCATATTTGACCTACCCTTTTTAGTTGGTATGCTTCTAACTTTGTCTTTTCATTTGGCCCAACACCTATGATATTCAAGATCATGTAGACCTCAATAATGAACTCTTGTAGATCTTCATCCGTCTTTGACCTATAGAACATCGGAGGATTCATACTCATGAACTCCCTTACCCTTGCTCCTATGGTAGTAGCATGAGGGGGTTAGTCCCCTTGATTGACTTGGTTGGCCACAACTTGGGCAAGCATAGTGAGAGCATCCCAGAGCTCACCATTGTTAGGTTGCTCCTTAGGAGTTTGGGCCCTTCATCCTTGAGTGTTTGGAATGATCTAGCATAACAAAGAATAATCATTAGGGGGAAAAACTTACCACCACTCTATAGCACGACCTAGAACATAAAGAAGGGAAATAATTTCTAAAATGACTCATAGCCTTCTATTCATAGTCATGCATGCTTCATAACCATGAATAGGACTCTAATTAGCATGATACGTTGGACTCTGAGGATCTATAAACCTAGTGCTCTGATACCAAGTTTATCACAACCCAAACCTAGGGCCTAGGCATGACATGGTGCAAGGGAGACCTGAAGGGACTCCAACCAAGACTCTTAGGACATCATTACATATCCTTGATCGCGGAAGCAATAAATCAAGCATCATAAGATAATAAAGTGGGACAACCAGGGCTAAAGGAAGCACTTTAATACCATAGACATCAAAAACAATAGATTTAAGGCTCGTAGCATAGATACATAACATGTCCAACAAGCACCTCTAATAGATAGATAAGAGTGACGACCAAGACAAAGTAGCTGGGCTCACCCTCATAGTCAAAATAAACAATAACGAAGAGTGTTTCAATACTTAATAAGAACAACATAGACTAAAGTCCCCAAAATGGAGGACTCACCAACTAGCTAGAGTAGTATAGACTAGCCGCATGGAGGAGGATAATCAACTTGAGCATCAGTTCCTACAAAGTGATATCATGTAAGCAAGAGTATGCCTTAGTATGTTTGAATGTACTAAGTATGTAGGATGTAATGCAACAAGAGTTAGACATCATAATCAAAATGCATAACAATAGGCAATAGGCATAATATAGAAATATGACATTTATGATCAATACATAAGTAAAATATGCTTTCATAACTCATACTCGTATAGGATAGCACATGTGTAGAAGAGACCAAACTAGATCTCCAAAGTATAAACCCCTTGGTAGGTTAGTGATTATAACACCCATTACCTTAGTGTGTGAGGTACAAACCCCTCATCAAGGTTAGTGATGATAGCACCCATCACCCTAGTGGTTGAGATATTAACCCCTCACTAGGTTACTTGGATCGAACATATTCTAATGCAACACTTTATATAGAATATATCATATACATAAGCTCATTATATCTTCATATAGTCAATCATATCATTTCTCATGCTTTGGACTTTCAACTCCTCAATAAACCACATCTGGATATTTTATCAAATGGTTATAGGGTGTGTAATGATAGTATAAAATCATAAAACATATAGATAAAATTATGCAAGAAAATCCATTGTAAAACCATCAATTAACACCTTACAACACTCTCAAGCAATATACATCAAAACGCCTCATCAAATCTCACAGTGGAGATTAGATTCGTAGCTCAAAACATAGCAAAACAGTCACAATTTCACATAGCTTAAACATAGTGTGTAGTGAATTTCATAATAATCAAGACTCATTTATAAATCAAACTTGAAGTTTGAAGAAGAGCCTTGAATGAGAACCTTAGCTTAGGATGAGGGTTTGGGACTTGAGTTTGGGAAGAGAAAATATGACTAAGAATTTAAGTGAGTATTGAGAAATATTTAGGATGATATGAGGGTGAAATTTGGCTAAATATAGGTAAAAATACATTTGGGAACACTTAGGCCCAAGACTTAGAGGTCTTGGACCGAGCTAAAAAAAAACACTCCACTTTTACATAGTGTGCATTGTGAGGGCATCACGAAAACCCCTTTATAAATTGCACTTTGGAATTCCATAATTACTAATCTTTCGCTCTTAAATCGGGATTAAACCCTTTTTCACCTAATTTTTGCCCCCTGAACAAGAATATGAAGTCAAATTTTTGAAGTAGCAAATAGATTTTGAGATATATGGAATTTAAAATTTTGAGCATTTTAAGGCACGTTTTCGGACACTTTTTAGGATCGTCTCATTTTGCAAGCTTTCTCCTTAGTCCCTTGCCCCCGTTTTCTAAACTTTTACATATTAATTAATAATTTAATCTCTCTCCCTTAGTCCTAATTCCCCTTGTTTATGTTTCTTATGTTGTTTTATGTTGCTTCCATGACCAAGGATGTGTAATGATATGCTATGAGGCTTGTTTGGGGTTTTTTCGGGTTCCCCATTTGCCAGTTATGTCGAGGCCCTAGGCTTGGTCGTGACAAAAGTTGAAGATTAAATTATATTCAATTAAAGATTATTTCAAAATAGGTTAAGGTTTGAATGAGATGAGATTGAACCAATGCAAATTATCTTAAGTCCGACCCATAAAAGTTTGGGCGGGTTACCTAAATTTGAACTCAAATTGACACCTGCATATTACGTTACCCTCCTTATACCCATTTGTGTTGTTGTTATTATTATTGTTGTTGGTTTATCAAATTAAGCATATGTTGTAGTTATAAATTAGCACTGCATAAAACACTGTAAATTTTGGATTGGCATTTCGATTTAAGTCTAATGGTAAATCTTTGTCAATCTGGCAGAAGTACAGATTGGGGAGGTGAAGTTGATAGGAATTGTTACAATGGAACAAAGATGATAGAAGATCCAAGTTACTGGGGATCAGATTGTAGCAAAAGCTTAATGCAAGTGATAGGAGAAGTGTTTAGTAAATTAGAAGTGCCTATAATGTTCTTAAGATAACATAGCTATCAAGTTATAGGAAAGATGGACACACATCAGTTTACAAGAAGCAATGGAATACATTAACACCATACCAACTAGCAAACCCTATTATCTATGTTGATTGTACACATTGGTGTTTGCCTGGCCTTCAATATACTAGGAATGAACTTTTATTTACTAAGATTTTTTATCCTTGAAATTGGAAAATGTATTAAAACCTTTTAACATAACATGGTTGTGGAGGAGGATAGCATATATAGTGGTAGATAAAAGCAATCACCAAGTGTGTGTATGTGAGAGGAAAAAATAGCACATGTATAAACAACAAAACACACAAATTCAAAATTTTGAATTGGCCTTAGGAAAAATAGGGAAAGTAGTTTTGGACATTCTTCATATTGGAAAGACATCAGAGGAGAGAGGTCACCTTATTTTTTTCCGAAAATAGATTATGACACCTTTGTACTTGTTATAATTTATCATTCTATCCCTCTACTTCACAAAATTTATTCAAATACTTCTGATCAAAATAAGACTTTCAAACCCTTCCTCCATTATATGTCACGCTCCAAGTTAGGCCTTAGGTGTGACACGACGATTAGAATTTTTGAAGAAATCCTACCGATCTATCTTAGTATGTCAAGAATACATAAGGTAAATAAATCAACAATAGAAAGCAAAATGATAGGTAAGACTCAAAATAAAGTCTAAAGATAAAGGTAGAGCTTATGCTTGATTAAATGAACTTATGCCTTTCTTTATCTTGACATGTCTCTATTGCACTAACATAGGTGGGGGTTATGGACATGTTCCTAGCTCAACCTTAACAAAAGTAATGTAAATGTATCAAACAGAAACCAAGCTAACAATGTGATCATAGGCTTGATGAGAAACTCCCGAAGTACTTACCAATCAAGTGATGTGCTACCAAGACAACTATCCACGAGGAGTGTCAGAAGCCTACCATGTGAGCTATAACATGGAGTTCCATGTTATCCCTGTATCAAAGAAAAGGGCAGACTACTTGCTAAGATAGACTCCTAATGCCTATGTGGATCAACTAAGCTACATAAGAGATAAAGCCTACGGGTGTCCCTTCTTAAGGAAACAAGGCTCAACTATGGTTGATCCTTCATTCTATGGTGACATATAGTTATGAGAAAATGGGATCTTAATATGAGCTTCTTGCCTCTATTATAGAGATCACCTCAATCCCAAGGTCCATTCAGTTCAAAGTAAACTCTTAGCAGAATAGAAGTCATAACTTATAAAATCATGTGATGTGGAAAGGGTCATCTCTATCACCTATCCATAATGATAAAATATAGTATAGCTCCTTGAACTTATGTGATTTAAGTATAGCCCTTTAGTCATCACACATTCATACTTAGGTGAGAATTTCCCACCATCATTAACACTTTGCTTTAATTTCATCATAAAAACATAGTTCATACTTTTCATGTAGCTTGCTTGAAAGATTAGTAAATACATAATCATAACTTAAAGCTATTTTTGAAGAATACAACTTCATGCTTGATTATTGTCACGACCCAAGCCTAGGGCCTAGTTGTGACACGGTGAATTGGAACCCGAAGGAAGCCAAACAAGACTCTTAGCATATCAATGACACATCCTTGGTCGCAAAAGCAAAACAAATACCAACAAGAGAAATCTTGATTTATATAAAAGCATAAAAGAGTCAAGCTCATAGCATAAGTACATCATAGTATCCAACAACACCTATAACTTGGAATGGAGCGGGGTCCAAGACACTTTCTGGGCTCACCCTTATAATAATAAGTGTTCAACATAAAGAAGTCTCAAAATACCAAGAATAATATAGATAGTTTCTTTGGACTTGAGGACACACCAAAGCTTATCTCCGAAGTATCAACTAGCCACGTGGAGGATGATCAAAAGGTGCTTTGGTACCTACATGGTAATATCATGTAGGTATAGAGTATGCATTAGTATGTTTGAATGTACTAAGTATGCGAGATGCAATGCAACAAGACATAATCCAATATAGTCAAATGCATAATCATAAGCAATATATATATAATCTCAGTATGGCATGCATGATCAATACTCGTAATAAAATATGCTTGTAAAATTTTCATCTTGCACAATATATATATCATATATATGTGAGAAGTGACCTTAATTAACATAGACCAAGTAGCTACAACTTGGAATCCAAGTCATGAGACCCCCTCGGTAAGGTGGAGGGGCATGACACCCCTCGGCTAGGTGTGGTCTATTTGCCATGGCAAATCAAATATGATAAAATGACTAGATGGATCAACTAGTATAGCAGGGGTAATAATCATAATCCTATGGTGGCACATAGTTTAGAGACTTGAGACTTTATGTAAGGACCCCTTGAGTCGAGCCCCCATCTTAAGCCTCAATCGGTGCTAAGTCAAATCTGACGAAATACTTGAATTAACCATAACTTGTTTAGCTTGTAAGAAATATGGAAACATGACATAAGCAGCTCCTGAAATATGCTTGACCTCTAGTAGTGAGCCTAACTTCAACATGAGAGTAGATCATATCACATTTGAACCCTTGCCTAACTGCTCCCATAAACCTTGGGAAGCCTTAGTGAAGATGTTCTACGTGGAGCCCACCATCACTTGTGGTGTATACCACGACTTGTGGTGCAATCTCGTAGAGTGCACTGTAGTGACCTTAAAGGTCATTTTAAATTTTTTGGTAAATTACCATTTTATCCTTTTCATTGAGTCATAATTGATTGATTTCTAAAAGTTATTTTCGAAAATTTTATGAAAATTAGATTTTTTTTCCGAAGATTGGATTTTTGAGGTTAAAATTATTTGAGTCATTTCGAAATTTGAGTATCAAAATGAAATTATATCGATTACATTAGTTCAAAAATGGAAAAATTGTCCTAAGAGGGTTTTTGAAATCATATTTAGAGTTCTTACTGCTCTTGAGTTGGAAATCGAGTTAAAATTTAAGTTTGAGTTGACTTTGGCTGGTCAATGTTTTAAGTTTTGGTGCTTGGATTGATTGTTTGATTGTTGTAATTGTCTTCAGAGGTGATTTTAGTGATGAAAATAGCTTTCTCATAAGCTTTTAATGTCTTAGTGTCATTTTGATGTTTCAATGACCTGAGTTAGAATTAAGGTGCTTAATTGAGTTTCGAATCAAGGAGGTCTTGGATTCCATTTTTGACAATTTCATTGAGTCTGGAAAATTGCATTTAGTTGGGTTGAACATATGATGTATGTGTATGGAGTTCCGAATGAATTTTGAATGGTGATTCTAAGTCTTGAAATTGATTAAAAAATATTTTGTTGTGTTCTAGTCCAGGCCTTACTATATCGAACGCTTGGCCAGTTTTTCAACCTCGCTACAGAAAGGTGTGCTTCGCGATATCAAAGGCTAGTCAGTAAGCTTAGGTGTCACTAAAGCGATTTCACGAAGGGGTTTAAAACCCATGCACACCTATTTTGAACATTTTCTCCATTTTCAAATCTTGAGAGGTTGACTAGGATGACTTTTCATGGATTTTTCAAAGACTTTTGATTAGAAAAAAGGTACTTTCCACTTCCTTTATCATTACTCATTAATTATCCCTTGATTTTATCATCAAATTTGGAAAATTCTATGAGAAAATTAGGGATTCACATGAACTTTTTGAGATTTATAAGATTGATGATTATGAGCTCATTTCAACTTTGTTTTTGAATTGATTTTCGTTGATGATTTTCTAATCATGAAAGAAATATTTTCATCTAAAAGTTTTCAAATTTTGCATAGATTTCTTGTAATGAATTTTTGGATGATTTTGCACTTTTTTCAAATCGCTTGATTTTGGTATTGTTAATTTTATATTATGATTGTGAATTTTTTTTTTTGAGTAGATTGTGATTTTTCAGATTCACTCCAAAAGGAGAAGCCATTGTTGTTGGAGTGATTGATTGGCTAAATTGAGGCAAGTGGACTCTAACCCTTGTTGAGTTTATTGAATTTAGTATTTTCTTTCAATGAATAACTTGAGGGTTAGTGAACTATTTTAATAGATATGATTTGGGCGATGAAAAGGTGAAAACAATGATATGTATGACTAGATTCTTGAATCGATGATTGTTATTGTTGGCTTATATTTGTGAGTTGATATTGTGAAATAAGTTTGTTATGCCATTGTTGATGTTGTAAAAGTGCTCATGACGTTGTACTTGTTGAACTTTGATTCATCTTACATGAGTTTGTCTATTGAATTAATATATACGAAATATCGAGCTAAAATTTTTTGTTGAGATATTGTGGCAAGTGTTGAACTAAATGTTTGTGAAATGAGGACTTTAGTGAGGAATTATCCTAAGCTATGATGATAAAATATATTTGGAAGATTTGAACTATGTTTTATTGTGATAATCATATAATGTGTTGACAATGACTCAAATGTTGAAAGCACAATGAAAATCCTTGATGATTTATGAATAAATTAACTATGTGGACATCTTGTATGCATTCATTATTATGAAAGTAATACTTGTATTGTGATGATATATATATATATATATATATATATTTGTGTGTGTGCGTGTTTGTGTGTGCGCGCGCGCGCGCGCACACTTGATGTGCTATTGATGATGAAAAGATGAAAGAAAAATGATTCTGATGAAAGAAAAAGAGAAGAAGAGAAAAAGAAATATTGATATTTAATACCAAGGTTGCCACCAATCGAGGTTGTTGAGAGATATATTGTTATATGGGGTCGAGAGTTCTATCGATCATGATATTTCTGATGTCATTTCTGGCATATGATATAGTCGAGGTCATTTTCGATGGCTAAGGTTATTTCCAGTGAGAGATATTGCCGAGGCTTGTGAGCCACTTGTCGATCCTATTTGTGTTTCCACCCCGATAGGTGCATCATTAGTGGTTAATTGGGTATATAGGGGTTTTGTTATGACTTTTATGAGGAGAGATACTATTGCTTTCTTGATATTGCTTGATATAGTTGACTTCGATATAATTTTGGTCATTGATTAGTTGTCCCCTTATCATGATATTCTTGACTTCCATATGAAGAGTGTGACCTTATCTTACCCTGACTAGCCTTGGTCTTTATTGGAGCACGTAGCTCCTATCCCAAGGGAGTTATTTCTTATATGCATGCCTGTCAGTTGATGGATAAGGGTTTCTTGTCATATTTGGCTCATGTTCAGGCCTATTCTAATGAGTCACCATCATTGGAGAATATCAAGGTTGCTAGAAAATTTATAGGTGTGTTCCTGACTGATTTTTCTTGTGTCCCTACAGATTGTGATATTTACTTTTCTATTATTGTGTAGCCCGCTCCTAAGCCCATTTCTATTGACCCCTATTAGATGGCTTCAGTTGTGTTAAAGGAATATTCGGGGATTTGTTGAAGAAAGGATTCATTCGTCTGAGTATGTGTCCATGAGGTGCTCTTGTCTTATTTATGGAGAAGAAGGATTGCACTATGTGTATATGTATAGACTATCACTTAATGAACAAAGTGACCATCAATAACAAGTATACTTTGCCTTGTATCAACGATTTTTTTACCAGCTACAAGGTGCCTAGATATTCTCTAAGATTGATTTGAGTCCTAGCTATCATTAGTTGAGTGGTCAAGAGTTTCATATCTTGATGATAACTTTCATGACCGGTTATGATCATTATGAGTTTATGGTCATGTCATTTGGGTTGACTAGTGTCCCAATTGCATTTATAGAGTTGATGAACTAAGTCTTCAAACCCTACATAGACATATTTTGTAATTGTGTTTATAGATGATATCTTGGTTTATTCCAAGAGTGAGTTTATTCCAAGAGTGAGTCCGACCATGTTCAACGACTTGAATATACTTCAGAGATTGAGAGAAGAGAAGTTGTATGCAAATTTCTCAAAGTGTAAGTTTTGTCTTGAGTCTGTAGCTTTCCTTGGGCATGTGTGATAGAAGAGGGTATTATGGTAGATTCGACCATAGTAGCTGCTATTCGTGAGTGGGCTAAGCCTACTTCTGTAACTGAATTTTTGACTTTCATTGGTTTGGTGGGGTTTTATCGACATTTTGTTTGGGATTCTCTTCTATAGAATCCCTGTTGACTAGGCTTACTTAGAAAGATGTTGTATTTCAATGGTCGGAGGAGTGTAAGGCGAGCTTTAAAATTCTTAAGGATTTTTTGACTTCATCACCATTATATACTTTTCCTGAGGAAGGAGTACCATTTGTGGTGTATTATGATGCTTTTAGATTGGGTTTGGGTGGTTCATTAGTGCAAAAAAGGAAGGTAATAGCATATGCCTCTAGATAGTTGAAGGTGCATGAGAGCAGCTACCCTACCCATGATTTGGAGTTGGCTGCAATTGTGTTTGTGTTGAAGTTGTGGGGACAATATCTTTATTGGGTGTATTATTAGTTCCTTACTGATCATTGGAGTCTCAAAATATGTATTTTCTCAGCCTAATTTGAACATGAGACAACCTAGTGGTTGTAGTTACTTAAAGAATGTGACATCTCTATTCTATATCACCTTGGGAAGAAAACTGTAGTGGAAGATGCTTTAAGCAGAAAGGCTACTACTATGTCACGACCCATGCCTAGGACCTAGAATTGAAACGACGAATGGAAAGTACAGAGCCAACCCAAAGAATCCTATTAGCTTATCTTGTGCACATCCTTGGTTACGGAAATGAAATGAACATGAAACAGATTAAAGAATAAAAAGAGAAGTAGGACTCTGGGAAGTCTTAGATAATAACAAACGCATAAGAAGAGTTAAGCTCAAAAGCATATACAAACTTAGTATCCAACAATACATCTACTTTGGAATGGAGCGGGGGCCAAGGCACTTCCTAGGCTCACCCTCATAGTAAGAAGTATCCAGCATAAGAAGTTTGAACATAACATCACTAATATAAATATTGTCCTCGGAGTTGAGGACTCACCAAAAGCTTTCTTCAAGAACCGAACTAGCCACGTGGAGGATGATGATCAAAAGGAGCTCCGATCCCTACATGCTAATATCATATAGGCAAAGTGTATGCGTTAGTATATTTGAATGTATTAAGTATGCGGGATGCAATGCAACAAAGATATAAGCCATCATATTCAAAATCCATACATATAGGTAATGGATATAATCTCAATATGACATGTATGCTTAACACTTGCAATAAAACATGCATGTAAAATATTTAAATTGAATAACATATCCTACATATGTGGGAAGAGACCTCAATTGACATAAATCAAGTAACTACAACTTAGATTCCAAGGCATGACACCCCCTCAGTTTTGGTGACCAGGCATGACACCCCTTGGCGAAATGTCATCTACTTGCCAAGGTAAACCAAACATGATAAACATGATAATGTGCACTAGATGGATCCACTAGTATAGCAAGGTTACAATATCATCCTATGTTGATACATAGTTTAGAGACTAAAGACTTTATATAAGGACACCTTGTTTCGAGCCCCCATCTTAAGCCTCAAACGATGCTAAGTCTAATCCCACGGAATACTTGAAATAATTATAACTTCAATAACTTTTAAGAAATGTGATAGCATGACATGAGTAGCTCTTAAACATGTTTGACATCTACTAGTGAGCCTAACTTAAATACAAGAGTAGATAATAATCATACATGAACCCTTGGTTTGACATGAATGACTCACAAGAGATTAACATCTTGAAATAGGGATCAAATTATTACTTGTAAAATCATAGATATTTTTTATAAATTAACTACATTCTTGAAAGCCCTTAACCATCATGAAGTCTCTTGACTTATAAATCATGTAAACAACTTGAGAATTCTTGTCATGTAATTTCATCACACACGTGGTGGGTTCATGATACTTGTTCAAAATCATGCAACTTAAGATTATAATGAGGAGAGTAAAATCCATTTAAAATCAACGCACCAATAAGTTAGTCATACCCCTAAATTGGGTATCATGAAATCCGTATCAAAAGTTCATCATAGCTCATAGTTTTCATAGTTCAAATCATGCATAATCTCAATAGAGATAAATCAACTCATGGAATAAGTTTAAAGTAGATATTCATACATTATCAATACTTGATAAAACCCCAACATAATTTATGTTCATATTTCTTAATAAAAGATACCCATAAGTAATACAACTTGAAATCATGCAATTTTCAGAAAAAAGATAAGGTTGGGCTCCATGGGTGAAAGGACCCATTGATAAAGACCCATATACCTTAGACCTTGAAGCCCTTGAAATGAACTTGAAGGATACTTGAAGCTTTAGATGGGTTCTAGAGTTTCAAAATTGAGCTTGAAATCTTTGAATTTGAATGAAAGATTTAATAAAGTGTTGGAGAGGTTTTAGAGAGGGATTTATGAGTTATAGAGTTGAAAAATGGCTAAGTATAGGAGATTTCACGTTTAAATAAGCATGATGCTATGACCCTAATACCCTTGGAGGAAATAAGAAAACCGAGGAAAATATTACACTAGTCTGCGCCCTATACATGTCGCGAACCAGACGTGGATCACAAAATACACTAGTTCACTCCCGAGGTGCATCTTTGCCTGGGTTGGGACAGACACTGGAAATCAAAAATTAGCAAAAATTATTTTTTGCTATGGGTCTTCTAAAATTTAGATTATATGTATTTCCTACTAAATTTTTCTCTTGATCAAGAATATGAAGTCAAATTTTTGAAAGCGCACACAGATTTTGAGATATATGAAAATTATGATTATGGGGCATTCCAAAGCACATGAGGGGCGTTTAAATATCTCCCCCTAGGGAACTTTGATCCTCGAATGTAAAAGAAGCATAAGTAAGTGAAGTAATTATGAAACTTTTAGCCCGACATGAGTGCAACAAATACACTTATACACCTCCCTCAAATCTCTGTACATTTGCAAAAATCAGGAAGAATCAAATAGAATAAAACATGTGACTTCTTCAAAATCACAACCCTCAACCTATCAATATTAAGCACATATAACCTACCTTGGTAACTAAGGGCACCATCTCCCCCTTGGGAGAAAACCTCCACTTTACCATCCTTTACCAAGGCCTTCAATTCTAGTGGGGAAATTGGTCAAGGTATTATTTTGCCTTGACTTTTTCAACCAAAGAACATTTGGAACCATCAACAACCACTACACTACCATTTTCAACTTCATTAAACCTAACCCCCAACCTAGCTAACCGATGAATTTCTTTAGCCACTTCATTGTTACCAATATCAAAATGAGCTAGGCTACCTGTGGGCACTCTACTTAGGGAATCGACCACAACATTAGCTTTGCCGGGATGATAGTGCAAACTCATGTCACAATTCTTATGGAGTTCTAACAACCTTCTGTGCCTCAAGTTAAGATATTTTTATGTGAACACATAATAAAGATTCTTATGGCCGATAAACACATCAACATGAACCCCATACAAATAATGACACAACATTTTCAAAGCAAGCAACCTCTCATCCCTCAAAATTTGCAACACTACCCTAAAAGTATTCACATGTTCTCTTTTACTCTAGGAATAAATCAATATATATTCAATAAAGACTACCACAAACATATCAAGGTAGGGTTTAAAGACCCTATTCATGAGATCCATAAATAATGTCGATGCACCCCAAGGTGATTTGCTAGGCCTTATGACACACTTATCTAACAAATCCCTCAATTGATCCTTCAACTCCTTCAATTCTGTCGGGGCCATACAGTAAGAGGGAATGCAAAAAACTATTGAAATTGTCAGATTCCTATTTTTTTGACTATCAAATCCTACCAGTCCTCCGTCAATGCTGCCAAGCCAAAGTCTATTTTCCTTTCGAGAGGAACACCGTGAAGCTCATTAGAGAAAACATTAAGAAACTCATTGACCACCGAAATCGACTTAATATAAAGGACTTTAGACTCTACATCCCTAATCCTCATAAGATTGTAAATGCAACCCTTAGAAATCAACTTTAGGGCTTTAAGACAAGAAACACATCTATCCTTCACCACCACATTACGACTTTCTCCCTCAAGATTGGGTTCATTAGGGAATTTAAATTTCACTTTATGGATCCTACAATCAATAGAATCATAGTATTCATGTAACCAACAATCTCAAAAATAATATCAAAATCCACCATGTAAAATTCAATAAAATCACAAGGCAAAAGATTATGCAATACAGACACAGGACAATTTCTATAAACTCTTTTAGCAACAATGGACTCACCAATAGGTGTAGACACTTCATAAGGTTCACACAACAATTTGGGATACACATAAAGCTTTTTGGCAGCAAAAAAGGGGTAATGAAAGAAAAAGTGGCACTCGAATCTATCAATGCAGACATATCAAAATCAAAAATCTTTAATATACCGGTGAAGTACCATGCCAACTCTAGTGACCCTTAGAGGGGTATGGTTGAGAACATTGACCATCCTCCTCATAATTCTTAGTAACCCATGGACAATGTAGCGATATATGATCCTTTACGCCACACTCGAAACATGCACTTGAACTGACTAAACAATCTCTCGAATGGTACCTTCCACACTTATGGCACGTAGGAGAAGCTTGAACACCAATACCCTTGGCACCACCTTGCACTCTATGACTCCCATTAGCACCTTGGCCTTGAGGACGACCATCTCTAACCTTATTTTGAGCATGAATACAACCACTGAAACGACCCCAAAAAGTGCTAGAAAATGTGCATGAGAACGCCAAAAAATTTAAATTCCATATATCTCAAAATGCGTGCATAATATCAAAAATCCAAATTCATATTATTGTTTAGGGGGTCAAAATTAGGTGAAGAAGGGTCTAATCCCGATTTAAAAGTAACCGTAGAAAAATTTAAAAATCACAAAAATGAGAAAATCACAAAAATCTGTGCACCTAGCGCGATGTGCCAAGGGTGCGCTCTTACAATTCTTTTGTCCAATTTTTCTATCTCAGTCCAATACTTTTGGGTCTTGGGGCTAAGTGCTTCAAACATTTTTTTACTTATACTTAGCCATATTTCACCCTTATATCATCCTAAATATTCCCCAATACTCACTCAAACACTTAGCCATATTTTTCACTCCTAAATTTAAGTCTCAAAACCCTCATCTGGAACTAAGGATTTCCTTCAAACCTCTATTTTTAATCTTCACCAAGAGTTTCTCCAAGGTTAAGGTATGTAGGTTTTAGCTATTGGATCCTTCCACCCATGGTGCCCCAATCTCATTTTTACTAAATTTGCATGTTTTAAAGTTGATTTTACTAATGGGTTTACTACTGTGAATATGTCTATGAACTTTGTTAAAGCTATGTAAAGTTGTGACTGTTTTGCATATTTTGAGCTATAAATCTTGGATCTATAAGATTTTATGAGGGGTTTTGATGTATATTGCTTGAGGGTGTTTCAAGGTGTTGATTGATGTTTTTATAATGGATTTACTTGCTTGATATCATCTATATATTTTATGATTTTATACTACTATTTCATACTCGTCAAGTGTTTGATAAAGTGTCCGGCTATGGTTTCTTGAGGAAATAAAGGCTTAAAGCTTGAGATATGATATGATTGATGTTATGATATTGAAAGGAGCTTACGTATATGATATATCCTATATAAAGTATTGCATTAGATCATGCCCGATCCAGGGGGGGGACTAAGAGTCTGGATACCTAGATGGGGGTTCAAACTCATCAACCTAGTGAGCGGTTTGTACTTCACCACTAAGATGATTGGGTGGCATCATCATCAACCTAGATAGGGGTTTGTACTCATCAACCTAGTTAGAGGTTTGTACCTCACCACCTAAGTGATGGGGTGGCATCATCGCCAACCTACCAAGGGGTTTGTACCTTGGAAAGCTAGTTTGCTCTCTTCTACACATATGATATCCTAAATGGGCATGAGTTACTTGAGTATGTTTTACTTATTCATTGATCATACATGTCATGTTGTTATATTATGCCTATTGCCTATTTATATGCATTTTGATTATGATGCCTATTTCTTGTTACATTATCCTACATACTTAGTACATTCAAACATACTAATGCATAATCTTGCCTACATGATATCACTATGCAGGAATTGGAGCCCAAGTTGATCATCCTCCTTCTCTACGCAGCTAGTTTGGTACTACTCAAGCTATTTGGTGAGTCCTCCACTTCAAGGACCTTAGTCTATGTTTCCCTTATTATGTATTAAGACACTCTTTTTTATTTTCTACCTTGACTATGAGGGTGAGCCTGGTTGTTATGTCTTGGCCCCCGCTCTTATCAAAGTATTAGAGGTATTTGTTCGGCATGTTATGTATCTATGATATGAGCTTTGACTCTTTGTCTCATGATTATTATGTAAGATTTCCACTTAACCCTTTTCCCCTATTCTTACTCTTTATGTCTTTTATATGCTTCCGCGACCAATAATGTATAGTGATAAGTTAAGAGGCTTTTTAGGGTTCCTTCATGTTGCCCATTTGTCATGTCACATCTAGGCCATAGGATTCGATCGTGAAACTAACCATATTATGTCCTATCTTACCATACCAAAAGCATGCACTCATGCTCCTCCAACATGTGCCACTATAATTTCTCCCACATTTTGGGCAGCTAGGATGGGTCGCTCCACCCTTGCCACCGCGCTTAGCATATGGAAGCCTATTTTCAGATTGTGCTTCTTCTCCCTTTCTTTGAGGCCATTGGGCAATCTCTCATCTTATACCCAACACCTTCACACTTGAAACAACCCTTGGTGACTGCCAAACACTTCCCTTGAAGATTCTTGCCCACACCCTTGACAAATAATGAAATGGATCTTTCCCACTTTGTACTTGGGCACTTGTAGCTAATAGAAAATAAAGCACCCTCAACTTGGGCTCTCTTGGCCTTTATCTCCCCCATATTGTCATTTGAGGTCTTGGGGTCACCCACTAATTGGTTGAGTTAAGTGGTTACAACCTTGGCCAATAGCCATAGAGCATTGTGAATCTCCGCATTTGATATGTCAGCATTGGGAAGTTGACTCTTAAGTGAGAGATGGTTACCGCCCTATCCAACATTCTAAATAGCTTAACACATATTCTGTGACGTAATAGTTTTTGGAATCAATAATAAGCCTTAGAGGACTTATCTCTACCCAATGACATAGATTATGAAGAAGTGAAACATTTCCTAAAATGCCTCATAGCCTCCCATTCAAAGTTATGACACACTTTACAACCATGAATAAGACTCTAATCGACACAATATGTTGGATTTTTGAGGACCATTAACAACCTAATACTCTGATACAAAGTTTGTCAGGATCCAAACCTAAGGCCTAGACGTGATACAATGAATGAGAAGTCTGGAGACAACCCAAACAAGCCTCTAAGTATATTTTGTACACATATTTGGTTATGGAAATGAAAATGAATATAAACAAGAGTCAAGTATAAAAAGGAAAGTAGGACTAAGCGAAGTCTTAAATAATCACAAAAGCATAAGAAGAGTCAAGCTCTAAAGTATATACAAACTTAGTATCCAACAACACTTCTACTTTAGAATGGAGTGGGAGCCAAGACACTTCCCGGGCTCACCCTCATAGTAATAAGCATATAACATAAAGAAGAAGTCCTAACATAACATGAATAATAAGATATTGTCCTTGCAGTTGCGGACTCACCAAAAGCGTTCTTCAAGAACTGAAGTAGCCACGTCAAGGAGAATGATCAAAAGGATCTCTAGTCCCTACATGGTGATATCATATAGGCATAGAGTATTCGTTAAGATATAAGCCATCATATTCAAAATCCATACATATAGGTAATAGATATAATCTCAATATGACATATATGATAATGCTTGTAATAAAACATGCATGTAAAATATTTAACTTGTATAATATATCATACATATGTGGGAATAGACCTCAACCGACATAGACCAAGTAGCTAAAACTTGGGCTCCAAGGCATAACACCCCCTCGATTTAAGTAAATGGGCATGACACCCCCCGGCAAAATATGGTTTAACTTACCAAGGCAAGCCAAACATGATAAACATGATAATATGCACTAGATGGATCCACTAGTATAGAAAGGGTAAACTATCATCCTATGGTGGTACATAGTTTAGAGACTAAAGACTTTATATAAGGACCCCTTGTGTCGAGCCCCCATCTTAAGCCTCAATCAGTGCTAAGTCTAATCCCACAGAATACTTGAAATAATAGTAACTTTAATAAATTGTAAGAATATGATAACATGACATGAGCAAATCTTAAACATGTTTGACATCTACTAGTGAGCCTAACTTGTATAGAAGAGTAGATAATAATCATACATGAACCCTTGCTTTAACATGAATGGCTCACAAGAGATTAACATCTTGAAATAGGGTTCAACTTGTCACTTGTAAAATCATAGATACTTTTTATGAATTAACTACATTCTTGAAAGCCCTTAACCATCATGAAGACGCTTGACTTATAAATCATGTAAACAACTTGAGAATTCTTGTCATATAATTTCATCGCACACATTGTGGGTTCATGATACTTGTTCAAAATCATGCAACTTAATATTATAATGAGGAGAGTAAAATCCATTTAAAATCAACCCACCAATATTTTAGTAATACCCCTAATTTGGGTATCATGAAATCCATATCAAAAGTTCATCATAGCTCATAGTTTTCATAGCTCAAATCATCCATAATCTCAATAGATATAAATGAACTCATCGAATAAGTTTAAAGTAGATATTCATACATAATCAATACTTGATAAAATACCAAAATAATTTATGTTCATATTTCATAATAAAAGATACCCATAAGTAATACAACTTAAAATTTATTTTCATAAAAACAGAAAGTTAGGCTCCACGGGTGAAATGACCCATTAATGAAGATCCTTATACCTTAAACCTTGAATCCCTTGTGATGAATCGGAAGGAGACTTGAAGTTTGAGATGGGTTCTATAGTTCAAAAATTGAGCATGAAATTCTTGAATTAGAATGAGAGATTTGATAAAGTTTTGGAAAGGTTTTGAAGGATTTTGTGAGTAATAGAGTTGAAAAATGGCTACATATGGGAGATTCACATTTAAATGGGCACAGAGCTCTGATCCAAATGCTCTTGGACAAAATAAAAAAATCAAGAAAAATGTTACACTGGTCCGTGCTTTAGGCGTGTCACAGATTAGACACGGATCACAAAATCCAGTCGTCCACGCCCCAGGCATGTCGCAGCCTGGGCACAGACAGACATTGGAAATAAAAAATTAGTGAAAATTATTTTTTCCGATGGGTCTCGTAAAATTTGAGTTATACCCATTTCCCAATCAATTTTTCCCCCCGATCAGCAATATAAAGTCAAATTATTGAAATCAGATACAGATTTTGAGATATATAGAATTTATGATTATGGGGCATTCTAAAGCACATGAGGGGTGTTTCATACTATGGTGAGATTGGCATTCTTTAGGTCTTAGGAGAGGCCCTTAGCTTTGTAGGTTCATTTGCTCGCTGGACAACTATTTTGGTTGGATATTTACCCATCTTAGAGTATTTTGACCTTTGGTGGGGTTAGATCATCATTGCTTGATCAGATTTGTGCTTATCCATTTGACAGTCTAAACTATGCTTAATTCGTGAATAAGTGTTAAGGGGTAAATCCAAAGCAGCTAGCATTGATTCTGAGGGTGCTTTGAGGATAAATGCTAGAGTATGTGTACTAAGTTAGGGTATTGGCTGAGGTTGATATTAGAGAAGGCCCATTATGCTAGATATTTTATCCATCCTGTTGTGGCAAAGATGCACTATGATCTAAGAAAATATTATTAGTGGTTTGGGATAAGGAGAGACATAGCTAAGTTCACTGCAAAGTGTTTGAATTGTAAACAAGTCAAGTATGAGCACCAGAGGCCCGATGGATCAATGAAAAGGATGCTTATTCTCAAGTGGAATAGGAGCGACTATGGATTTTGTTACAAGTTACCCCATGGTTTATGACAATTTTGATACAGTTTGGGTGGTTGTTGATCATTTCACCAAGTCAGCTTTGCTTTCTACCGATGAAGACTATCTACAGTGCGAAGCATTTGGCTAGGTTGTATATCTAGGAAATTGTCAGATTGCATGGAGTGCTAGTGTCGGTAGTATTAGACAGGGATCTATATTCACCTCCTATTTTTGGAAGGTTCTACAGCGTGGTTTAGGTGCCCGATTGAATTTGAGTTCAACTTTCCACCCTCAGAATGACAAACATTCCAAGCGCACCATTCAAGTGTTGGAGGACATGTTTCAGGCTAATGTGGTAGATTTTGGGCCCAATAGGACAAACACTTATCATTTGTATAGTTCTCATGAAAAATAGTTATCACTCTAGTATTCAAATGGCACTATGTAAGACATTGTATGGCCAGAGGTGTAGACTATTGATCAGATGGTTCTATTCGGGGTCAGTTGTGCTGTTAAGTGTTGATTTTCTCTGAGATGGCATGGAACAAGTGCGATTGATTCAGGTTAGATTTTGAACAACCCAAATTAGCTAGAAGAGTTATATTGATAGGAGAAGTAAGCCTCTTGAGTTCTTTATAGGGAATAGTGTTTGACTGAAAGGTTCACCCATGAAGTGTGTGATGAGATTTGGGAAAAGAGGAAAGGTTAATCCTAGATTCATTGGCCTATTTGTGATTTTAACTAAAATTGATGAGATGGTCTATAAGTTGGCTTTACCACCAAGATTATTAGTAGTTCATCTTGTATTTCATATTTCCATGTCTGCTGATACATTCCATATGAGTCCCTTGTCATCTCTTATGATTCAGTTGAATTGGGTCCAGATTTATTATTTGAGGAGTTGGTTTCTATATCAGACAGATAGGTCCAAAGCTTGAGGTCGAATGATATACTATCAATGAAGGTTCAATGGTGACACCATCCAATTAAAGAGGCTACTTGGGTGTTAGAGTCAAACATGCTGGCAAGATATCCTCTTGTTGAGGCTTCAAGTACTTCTTTTCATTTGTGTTTGAGGATGAATATTATTTTTAGTAGTGAATGACGAATGACCTTGTTGGTCATTTTTGAACTTATCTGTAAAAATTACTATTTTGCCCTTTTGTAAGTTGTGTTGAACCTATTTTGAACTACGTGCAATGTCTGAAATGAAATCTTGAGTTTTAAAAGTAGAAAATATGTGTTTTGGCATTTTTGGAAACCTAAGTTGTTAAAAAGAGAGTTTTTGTATCATTCTGAGGTTTGGATGTCCAATTGAAAATTGGTCAATTTCATTAGCTCGGATACATTGAATCTAGTCTAAGAGAAGTTACAAAATTGAATTCAGAGTTAAAATAAAGATTTTAGATCCAAAGTTGCATTTTTAGTTATGTTTGGAGCCAATGTTTGACTTTGGTCAACATTCAAAAGTTTGAAATCCTATATTGATATTCCGATAGTTTCAGTTGTTTTGAATGTTGAAATTAATAGTGGAAATGGTCTAATCATATTTTTTGGAGTTGTCATGGGTAGTTTTGGTATTTAAAGATTTAAATTAGTTTTATTGAGTTGCATTGGTAACTGTTTCAAGGAGACCTCACAATTGAATTCTAATTATCCTGTTGAGTTTGGAACGTCATTTCTAGTGTGGATACATGTCCAGTTTGTAAAATTTGGATTCCGGATGAATCCCAACGGTCCTTATCGATTTTTTGGAATAGCTAATATATCTAGTTCTGGTGCAGCAAACTCTTCTTCTCCATATTCGTGGAGAAGTCTCTTCATTTGCAAAAGTCTGGCAGTCGTAGGCTCATGGGCATTCAATCTGCATTCGTGGAGGGTTGTTCCCTTTTGAACTGTGTTCGCAAAGCTGGTTTGAGCCCAAGTCAATTTTTAATCCAAGAGACCTCCATTTTTATCCATTTTTATATAATTTCAAGGTTTTGGGGGGACTTTTGACGAAGATTTTGTGGAAATCTTTTGGGTAAGTATTTCTAACATTATTTTGTTTAATTTTCATGATTTTTATGTTTATTTCATCTTGAATTTCATGATTTTGAATATAAAAAAATGGAATTTTTTGGTCTATGTTTAGAAAATTTTAATTCATGATTTCTCCCTCGATTTGAACTCGATTTTAGTGAATTTCCATTCACAGACTCCTTTTCTTGCGTAAATTCATAATTTCAAGTCAAGTTTTCACTCACGATCGTCGTATTTAAGTCCTGATTTTGACCACTTTGTGACTAATCCTAATTCATTATGGATATCAAAATTCATCTCTTGATTCATAGGATCTATTTTTGACAGCGATTGATCATTTTGCAGGCTTGAGTTGATTGAAAGCTTGTTCAAGTGTGATTTAATCCTTGAGGTAGATTTGACTAACCTTTGGAACTTAATTTGAGTTATTGGATATGTTCATATGATAATTGTATGATTTAGACTAATTCATGGGTAATTGGATTGATATGATACAATTGTGATGAAAATATAACACCAATAATGCCAAACTTTGAGTAAATTGTGATTCTATTGATAAATTAAGATAAAATCTAGAGTATTGAGGTATTTTGAATACTATTATGATAATATAAGACATGTCATACCATTTGGGGAGTTTTGTGGTAATTTGAAGATAAACTATGACATATTCGAGATTTATGAGAATATTTCGGGACTTATGGAGTCTGGTTTCATTGATATCTTGATTATTGATGAGAGAATGGTAATATGAGACATAATAAAGGTAGTGTGGGACTAGCTGATGCACCTAACATAGCCTTTTGTCATTATGCCTACTACTTGTATATATCTCATATTTCATCTATACCACTGAGACATTGTGATATTTGAAACAGTCGTATTACTTAAGACCTATTTACAGGCACAAGAGTATGCCAGGTGTGTTACCGCTATTATGGATCTTGATATTGTGACATTGGCATGCATTTTATCCTATATTACATTGGCTCTATGTCAATTATGTTACCTGAGGTCTATTTATTGATGCCCTAGAGTCCGCTAAGGTATTATCGGCACTAGCTGCCGTCGTGATACTAGATACCTATTTACTGGCACTAGAGTCGGTTGAGGTATCGTCGGCGCCAAAGACTATTGTGACACTTGATAGATTTTGTATATGGTCTGATGAGACCTCCATGAATTTTACCTAGCAGTTTCAGCTCGATAGATGTATACACTAATGCGAGAGTCAATTATGATTCCATCCCATGCATTGCATTCATGCACTACTTGTGCATTGCATCTTTGACTGCTTTTATTATCTTACCCTACTCATATATATTTTTATATGGTGCAATAACCCCATTCAAGCCAAGTGATAGTATTCATCATTATTACATAGTTATTCGATTTGGCTCACCTAATTGGTTGAATCTACTGGGAACATTTTGGTGGATTCATCCCTACTCTGTTTCAACCTTGTAGATCAAGCATAGGGACCCTTACAGGGTAGTTGATCTCAGTCTACCAGGGTTTCTTCCTTCTATCCCAAATCTTTGTGGTAAGGCTCAGACTTCATGTTGTCGTAAATGTTTTGAGATTTCCTTTGATGTTTTCTGTTCTAAACAATGTATTAGATATTATCGTGCATCATTTTATTTTCATTTGAGATAGTTGTATTTACTCTTTCATACTACTTTAGGTGATCTTGTATTCATGACTCCAGGTTTTGAGATTTAAGATTAAATGTTGTGGTTGCTTTACTTTATTCTTTTTAGTTGTGATATGTTTTTGGGTAGTGACAACATTAAACATTCTCCTAGCCTAATTCCACCATTTTGGAGCTAATGGAATCGTTAGAATTTCGCTCCAATGCCATTTATTAAGACTTTACTAGAAAATTCATTTTACAGGTATAACTTTCTGATTAATTCAAAAATCCACATAACTACCAACTAACCCAACCAATAACCATCCCAACAGTCCCAAAAAATCACCAATGGCCCAAGGTCACTATACACATGCTCAAATAAGCAAAAATAACTGCAAAAGCATAAAAATAAACCGAATGGTCATTACAGAGGGGTAAAACTATAATTTCTCAAGAATTTCTAAATATGGCCATTTAGGTCATTATAGTTAAACAAACATGTGGATAAACCCCCCAAAAAAATTAATCCCAAAATATAGTAAATGTCTGAGATATAAAAAGTTTTGAATAAGTTTATATGATCCCATCTTACTTGGGACAAAAATTCCAAATTTGTCTCTGATGAACTGATAATTTTTTAAAAGTATTAGTGTAGCAATTGCAGCTTTAGAATGATAGCATAAAGTATATTTCCCATCACAACAATAATTAAATGTTTATCAAAAACCATTAATAAAAACTGTCCTAAATCTCGTTATGTTTCAAGTCTCTTATAACTAATTGACTCCAAGTAGTTCTTTTGACATGTTGCTTCTATGATTTCAGACTTTGCGTATATCGAGTAGACATTCTTCCAATCTACAAGTCTAAATTGACAAAAAATCTCCTGCATTTATGCCATAAGTTGCTGCAAATTTCTCCCATCCACTTGTAAAATTTACGTTAGAATCTGATTTACTATGACAATATGTAGGCCAGATTCTTTTGTCTGGTCCTTCAAGAAAAATAATCCACCTCCCTAAATTTTTTATTTTGGTAAATATTCTTGCATGGATTCTCATAATTTTTGCATAAGTATAAAGGAGTTCTAAAATCAAAGAGAGAAAAAAAAGGATGCACAATCTGTGAAATAAAGAAACTTGTAGCTAAGTATAAATAATTAATTGCAATAGTAATGTAATATGCATATATGCCTGAAATCACACTAGAAAGAACTGTTGAGGTGGTTAAGTAATTAATAAATTAAAATTCAATGGTAGTAACATAATGTAACTTTAGGTGCTGAAAGTATGCTAACCTATATCTACGTTTCACAAAAATAAAATAAAATTAATGCTTCTATCCTAAGTTTTTCTCCTTAGATTAAAAACCAAAGAGCAATATTTCTTATTAGCAATAGAATATATGCACACTTAAGTGTTAATGAAAATGAATCAATTGCTTTGGTAAAAATAAGAATATATGCACACCATCATTGGCATGTCCTACTTTAAAGGAACTAAACTTGAAACATACAATTGATCAAAGTATAATTAATACGTTGTAATGTGTTCAATTTAATCTCCAGATGATTATTTTATAAAAACTATTGCCTCAAAGAATGTTGCAATCAACCACAATGACAGAAGGAATGATATTTAAATAAGTTGTTACAAGAAAATTCCGACCATGAATAGATACCAAAGATAAATAGTTGACTGCACTAAGAGATGGTGTGTCTTCTAAATCAATAAGCATACTTTCAATGTCTTTTCATTTTCATTACATAACAACAATAAAAATGTTAGTACGAAGATGCTTAAAGGCAGCTCAAAGCATAATATGATTTTTGTTCTTAGCTCATGCAAATGATCAATGATTGTTTAGTTTTTTGAATTTTAAACTATGCTAATTTTTGTTTTAAGTTGTTTATTAGCCTGCCTATATTTAATTAAAAATATGTAGAGAAAATTTCAAGCACTTTTGTAATGACCCTCTAGGTCATTTCAGTGATCTTATGATATTTCATCAGTTTGAGCATTTGCATAGTGACCACAGATTATTTATGACTTATTGGCACTGATTGCTTGGTCGTTGGGTGAATCATTTGTCAGTTATATAACTTTTGGAGTTAAACGAGAGATTGTAACCATAAAATCAATTTTCTAGTAAAGTCCAAGTAAATGGTCTCAGATTCAAATTTCTGATGATTTATCAGCTCCAGAATAACAAATTTAAGCCAAGAGCATGTTTGGTGTAATTATATCGAGTTTCGCAAATTTTGCCGGCAGAAAAGGCTAATAATTGACTTTAGTCAACGTCCTTGGTAACCATGCATCAAATGGGAATTCCTGACTACGCCATTGGATTCAAAACGTTTAGTTAGATCTAGGGGGACCTTTCATTATGTCTTCGGGGTTTTCGGGTATATTTTGGCACCTTTGGTGAGCTTTGATATTGGGAAATGAGACCCATATTGGGATCAAACAACCTCTAATGGAAATTTTGACTACACCGTTGAATTTAAAATGATATTTCCAATTAGATTCCATATATAGATTGTATTTTTTTGACATTGGATGAGGCCGGGGCATCAAAATTAAGTTTGAGCGGTTGTTGAAGGTTAAAGGCGGCCAATGACATGTCCAAACCACAGGCTGCCATGTGGAAAAGGTGGAAAATGGATGTATATGTACAAAATTCATTCCATAATTGTCCAAAAAAAAGGGAAACACTTTGCATATGTTTTTAAGAGGAACATCGTGAAAGTGTTGAAAACTGATTTGTGCACACCATTTGAGGTAAAATTTATTGTTTTTGCAGCTGTATTTTGAATACATATTTGGAAACTTGGGTTGCGAGTTTTACTCTAATTTGAGTTAGAATTTGGTGAGATTTGAGTCTATTTTATGTGTTTTTGCGAGGCATACATTGTAGTAATGTTGAAATTAATTGATAGCTCTGTTTAGTGCAAAAATGATATTTTGGATGCGGTTTGTGTTGTGATTTTTCGAAAGATTTTGAGTTGAGATATCTCGATTGTAATCAAAATTTAATGAAATTTGGGTCTAAATTGTACTACTTTTTGAGACCTACATCGTGGAATATTTAGATTCTTTGAATTTGATGATATTTTTAGGGAGTTTGGATGAGAAGCTGTTGTACGTATATGAACTTTTTGATAAGAAATGTTTTTTTTGGGTTATTTTTGATTATTCTGAGCCTCGTTTTGATCTCAATTTTTAGTTATAGACTCGGGGTGACGTAAGGATCATTTTATGAGGTCTGGTTTGGTGAAATGACCCCCAAAAGTGGCCAAAAATGTGCTTCAAAATGCCAAAAATTTTAAATTTTATTTATCTTAAAATTCGTGCACGATATCAAAAATCCAACTTCATATTCTTGTTCAGGGGGGTCAAAATTACAGAAAAAGGGGCGTAACCTCGATTTAAGAGCAAACGAATAGCAATTTTAATTTTTTAAAAATCACTTATCCAATGTCTGTTTGCAATGGTACTATGATGCGCCTCCATTGCGGATATGTGTTAATTTAGTCTCTGCGATAGGTCCACGACATAGACCTATGTTGTTTCTACCCCGTTATTTTTCTGTGCGGTCCAAGACTTTTGGGTCTTGAGCCTAAATGTTCCCAAACGTATTTTTACCTATACTTAGCCATATTTCAAATCTCATATAATCCTAAACATTCTCCAATATTCTCTCAAACACTTAGCCATATTTTCAATCCCAATTCAAGTCTCAAAACCCTCATCCGGAACTAATGAATTCCTTTAAGTTTCAAGCCCCCATTTTCAATCACCATCAAGAGCTTCCTCAAAGCTAAGGTCTGTAGGCTTTAGCCATTGGGTCCTTTCACCCATGGTGCCCTAATCTCCTTTTTACTCAAATTGAATGATTTAAAGTTGATTTTACTAATGGGTTAACTAGTATGAACATGTTTATGAACTATACTAAAGCTATGCAAAGTTGTGACTATTTTGCTATGTTTTGTGCTATAAATCTTGGACCTATTGTATGATTTGATGAGCGATTTTGATATATATTGCTTGAGGATGTTTCAAGGTGTTGATTGATCATTTTACATATATTTTCTTGCATGATTTCATCTCTATATTTCAGGATTTTATACTAGTATTACACACCCTCTAAGCATTTGATAGAATGTCTGGATGTGATTTGTTGAGGAATTGAAGGTCCAAAGCATAAGATATGTTATGATTGATGTTATGATGATGAATGGAGCTTCGATATATGATATACCCTATATAAAGTGTTGCATTGGATCATGTCCAATTAGGAGGGACTAAGAGTCCAGATAACCTATATGGGGGTTCGTAATAATCAACCTAGTGAGGGGTTTGTACTTCACTACAAGGGTGATGGGGTGACAACAACATTAAACTAGATAGGGTACCTAGTGAGGGGTTTGTGCCTCACCACCTAAGTGATTGGGTGGCATCATCACCAATGCACTAAGTTGTTTGTACCTTGGAAAATTTGTTTGGTCTCTTCTACACATATGATATCCTATATGGGCATAAATTAATTGAGCATGTTTTACTTATACATTAATCATACATACCATATTGGTACATTATGTTTATTACCTATTGTTATGCATTTTGATTATGTTACCCATCTCTTGTTGCATTGCATCCTTTATACTTAGTGCATTCAAACATATTAACACATACTCTTGCCTACATGAATATCACCATGTAGGAACCGGTGTCCAACTTGATCCTCCTCCTCCTCCATGTAGCTAGTTCGATTCTACTCAAGCTAGCTGGTGAGTCCTCCACTTTGGGGACCTTAGTTTATGTTATTATTATTATGTATTAAAACCTTTTCTTTATTTTCTATTTTAACTATGGGGGTGAGGCCAGTTGCTTTGTCTTGGCCCCCGCTCTTATCTAAGTATTAAAGGTGTTTGTTTGGCATGTTATGCATCTATAATATGAGCTTTGACTTTTCATTTTTTGATTATGCTGTTATACAAACTTTTCACTTAACCTCTTTGCCCCTATTCTTACTCTTTATGTTCTTTTATATGCTTCCACGACCAATGATGTGTAATGATAAGTTAAGAGGTTTGTTTGGGGTTCTTTCAGGTTCCCCATTTTCCATTTCACGTCCAGGCCCTAGGCTTGGGTCATGACAAACTTGGTATTAGAGCACTAGGTTTGATAGATCCTTGTAATCTAACATATCGCTTCTATTAGAGTCCTATTCATGGTTGTCAAACATGCCATGACTATGAATAGGAGGTTTTGAGGAATTTTACGAAATGTTTTCCTTCTTGATGTTCTAAGTTATGCTATTGAGTTGTGGTAAGTCCCCCCCCCCCTAACGATTGTTCTTTACTATGCTAGATCATGCCAAGCACTAGAGGAAGAAGGGCCTAAACTCCCAAGGAGCAACATACCAATGGTCAGCTCAGGATTATTCTCACTTTGCTTCCCAAAGTTGTGGCCAAACAAGTCAATCAAGGGGACAAACCCCTCATGCTACTACCCCGGGAGCTAGGGTACGGGACTTCATGAGGATGAAATCTCCGGTGTTCTGTAGATCAAAGGTAGATGAACATCCACAAGAGTTCATAGATAAGGTCTACAAGATTTTGAATATCATGGGTGTTGGGCTAAATGAAAAGATAGAGTTGGTGGCATACTAACTCAAAGGGGTATCCCAAATGTGGTATGATCAATGGAATGGTGAGAAGGGAATTGGTAATGTGGTGCTTTGGGAGGAGTTCAAATTGGTTTTCCTTAATCGATTTTTCCCTCTTGAGCTTAGGTAACCTAAGTTGGTAGAGTTCATGAACTTGAAACAAGGTGCTATGAATGTGAGGGAGTATGTCCTCAAGTTTAATCAACTTTCAATATATGCTCCTCATTTGGTGGCCTATCCTAGATCTAGGATGAATAAGTTCATGATAGGGGTCTCTAACTTAGTGAGTGAAGAATGCTGGTCTGCCATGCTAGTTGTGACATGGACTTGTCTCGGTTGATGACATATGCCGAGCAAATAAAGGAGGAGAAGTTGAGGAATAGAAGGGGGCATGAGGGCAAAAGGGCCCGTCTTGGGAGTATGTTCCAAAGGGGTGGCCTATTCCATCAAGGCCATGGGCCTTCTCATGGTACTAATAGGGCGTTTGCAAGTGAATTCCCTATGCCTCAAGGTGTTAGTGGTGTGGCTCCCATTGATGTGTCCTACACAATGGAAGAGCCACAGGGGACCCTATTTGAACGGTTCTAATGCATGCTTTGATTGTGGGGAGCTTGGTCACAAAAGGGTGGATTGTCCAAGAAATCATGGCAAGGGCCGAGGTGCGAATGCGATTCCATTGGGTAGAGGTGGTCCTCAAGGTGGTTCCCCAAGGAACAATAAGTTTTATGCTCTACATGGGAGGAAAGGGGTTAGTGAGTTTCACAATGTTGTTACTAGTATTTTGAAAATCTTTGACTTTGATGTATATGCTTTGATTGTTCCGAGTGCCACTCTTTCCTTTGTTACCCATTTTGCTGCTAAAAAGGTCCATGTTGACCCCATGTTGTTGCATGAGTCATATGAAGTGTCTGCTCCTATTGGTACTTCTATTGTTGCTAGGGAAGTTTATAGAAGTTGTCCTATTTGCATTTTGCATAAGTTGTTGCCTTGTGATCTTGTTGAATTAGACATGGTTTATTTTGATGTCATTCTTGGTATGGATTAGTTGCACGCCTACTATGCTTCTATTGATTGTAGGACCTGTAGGGTCAAATTCCAATTTCCAAATGAACTTGTGCTTAAGTAGGAGAGTCAAGATGTGATAGTCAAGGGTAGATTCATCTCTTTCATTAAAGCCCATATGTTAATATCATAGAGGTGAATATATTATCTTGTGAGGGTTAAAGATGTGGAGTCCAAAGTCCCTTACATAGAGTCGATTCTGGTTGAAAATGACGTACTTGATGCCTTCCCAAATGACATTCCCGGTGTCCCTCTCAAAAGGGAGATAGATTTTGGCATAGACATCCTCCCCAATACTCAACCTATCTCCATTCATCCTTACTGTATGTCCTCGAAGGAGTTGAAAGAGTTAAAGGAACAATTGAAAGATTTGTTGGAGAAGGGATTTATTTGACCTAGCCAATCACCTTGTGGTGCTCTGGTGTTATTTTTGAAAAAGAAGGATAGGTCCCTTAGGATGTGCATTGGATATTGACAACTTAATAGGGTCATCATCAAGAATAGGTATAATCTTCCAAGAATTGATGATTTGTTTGACAAATTTCGAGGGCCTATCTTTTTCTCTAAGATTGATCTTCAGTCAGAGTATCATCAAGTGAGGGTGAGGGAGTGTGATATTCCCAAGATGGATTTCTAGACTAGATATGGGCATTATGAGTTTGTTATGATATCTTTTGGGTTGACCAATGCACCTGCCATATCATGACTCAAGCCTAGGGCCTAAACATGACACGATGAATGAGGAATCCGAAGGAACCCCAAACAAGCTTCTTAACTTGTCATTACACATCCTTGGTCGCAGAAGCGTAAAAAAACATGTAGAATAGAAAGAGGGCATTAGGTCTAAGAGAAAGCCTTGCAACACATCAACATCAAAAGACAAGGAATCATATCTCATATCATAAATACATAGCTTGTCCAACAAACACCTCTGCATACATAGATAGAGCGAGGGCCAAGACAAAATAACCAAGCTCACCCTCATAGTCAAATAGGACATAAGATAGTGTCTTAATAAATAGATAAGAGGAAAAACATAAACCAAAGTCCCCTAAATGGAGGACTCACCAATAAGCTTGGAATAACACTGTCTAACCACGTGGAGGAGAAGGATGATCAACTTGGGCATCGATTCCTGCATGGTGATATTATATAGGCAAGAGTATGAGTTAGTACATTTGAATATACTAAGTATGTGGGGATGTAATGTAACAAGAGATAAGCTTCATGATCAATATGTATAATAATAAACAATGGGCATAATATAGTAAGATGACATATATGATCAATGCATAAGTAAAACGTGCTTAAGTAATTCATGCTCATATAGAATATCATATATGTAGAAGAGACCAAGAAAGATTTCCAAGGTATGAACCCCTTGGGGTTAGTAATGATGTCACCCCATCACTTAGGTGGATAAGTACGAACATTCCTCTTGGTTGGTGATAATGTCGCCTCATTACCTAAGTGGATGAGTATGAACCCCTATCTCAGTTGATGAGTATAAACCCCTATCTTGGTTAGTGATAATACCGCCCCATCACCAAGTGGAGAAGTACGAACCCTTCCCTCGGTTACCCGGGCTCTTGTCCCTCTGGATTGGGTATGTTCTAATGCAATACTTTATATAGAGTTCATCATATGCATAAGCTCATTTCATCATCATATAGTAAATTATATCATATACATAAGCTCTTTCCATCATCGTAACATCACTTATATCATATCTCATGCTTTGGGCCTTCATTTCCTCAAGAAAGCATAACTGGATATTTGATCAAACACCTACGGGGTGAGTAATGAGGGTAAAAGACCATGCAATTTAGAGATAAAATCATGTAAGAAAATTTGTAGTAAAACCATCAATTAACTCCTTGCAACACCCCAATGACATAGACATCAAAACCCCTCATAAAATCCAACATTAGACCCAAGCTTTAGAACTCAAAATATGCTAAAACAACTATACTTTCAATAACTAAAATCACTGTATAGTAAATTTCTCAATATATAAGACCCATATGTAAAATCAAGTTTAAATCATGTATTATTAAGTAAAAGAGAATTTAGGCATCATGGATGGAAGAACCTAATGGTTCAACACCACATACCTTATCTTTGGAGAAGTTCTTGGTGAAGGTTGACAATAGAGACTTGACGCTTGAAGAGAATAATTAAATTTGGATAAGGGTTTTGGGTCTTGATTTTGGGTGTGAAACTATGGCTATCTTTTAGGGAGAATTGGGAAATGTTTAGAATGATATAAATGTGAAATTTGACTAAGTACAGATAGAAACAAATTTGGGAAAGTTGGGCCCAACACTTTGAATATTTTGGGCCGCACTAGAAAAAACACTGTCAGGCAAATACACATCTCTGAATCATAGAGAAGACACAGAGAAGATTTTGTACTGATGCGCTCCCAAGGCACGTCACAAAGGCATTGTAGAAAGCTTTCTAGAATTCATCACTTAAAAATTTATAATTGCTAGTCTTTCATTCTTCAATCGAGGTTAGACCCTTTTTCACCTAATTTTGATCCCCTGATCTCAAATATGAAGTTGGATTTTTAAAATAATGAACAAATTTTTAGATATATGGAAATTAAAATTTTGGGCATTCCGAGGCTATTTTTGGCACTTTTGGGGGGTCATTATATGCCATCTTTATGGACCTAATGAATAGATTCTTCAAACCCTACCTTGATTTCTTTTTTTGGGTCTTCATTGGTAATATTTTGATCTATTGACATAGTAGGAAGTAGCATATGGGTCATTTGAGGGTTGTGTTGCAAAGATTGGGGGAGGAGAAATTATATGCCAAGTATGAAAAGTGTGAATGTTTGTTGAAAGAGGTTGCATACTTGGATCATGTGGTGTCGAGGGATGATATTAAGGTGGATCATAAGAAGACCGATGTGATTAAAAGTTGGCCTAGACCATTGACCCCGTCAGATATTGGGAGCTTCTTGGGCCTAGGGAGTTTATTATAAAAGGTTTGTGAATGGGTTATCCTCCATTGCTTCCCCTATGACAAACTTGACTTAAAATAAGGTTAAATTCGTGTGGTCCAATGACTGTTAGAGGAGCTTCCAAGCATTGAAGGACAAGCTTGTGTTCGCTCCTATATTGTCACTACCGAATGGGCTTGAGGGATTTGTGGTGTATTGTGATACTTCCCATGTTGGTTTGGGTTGTGTGTTGATGCAAAATGGTAAGGTCATATATTATGCTTCTAGACAACTCAAGGTACATGAAAGGAACTACCCTATCCATGATCTAGAGTTAGTGGCCGTTATGTTTGCATTAAAGATTTGGCATCACTACTTGTATGGGGTACATGTTGATATGTTTACTAATCACAAGAGCCTCCAATATGTCTTCACTCCAAAAGATCTCAACTTGAGACAAAGAAGGTGGCTAAAAATTCTTAAGGACTATGACATATGTGTGCATCACTATCCCGGTAAGGCAAATTTTGTGGTGGATGCTTTGAGTCAGGTGTCTATGGGTAGCCTAGCTCATATTGATGGTGGTGATAGGAAGATGGCTAGGGAGGTATACCGATTGGATAGATTGGAGGTTAGGTTTGAAGAGGTTGGTGATGATAGTGTTGTTGTTGATGATAGGTCTAAGTCTTTATTGGTTGATGGGCTGATAGCAAAACAAGATCTTGACTCCTCCTTGCTTGAATTGAAGGCCTTGGTGAAAGGGGGCAAAGTAGAGGTTTTCTCCCAAGGGGGAGATAGTGCCCTTAGATACCAAGGTAGGTTATGTGTACTTTGTGTTAAGGGTTTGAGGGAGAAAATACTTGATGAGGCCCATAATTCTTCTTATTCTATCCACCCCGGTTCCACCAAAATGTTTAGAGACTTTAGGGATGTGTATTTGGTGGGGAGGCATGAAGAGGGACATTGCCAAACTCGTTTCTGGTTGCCATAGTTCTCAACAAGTCAAAGCCGAACATCAAAGGCTGAGTGGCCTAACTCAAGACATAAAGATTCCTACTTGGGATTAGGAGGTGATTAATATGGATTTTGTGGTTGGGTTGCCCAAGACTAGAAGGAGTTTTGATTCCATTTTGGTTGTGGTTGATAGGATGACAAACTCGGCTCATACTTTCTTGGTTAAGATTACATATAGGGCTGAAGAGTATGCATGGTTTTATATCCATGAGTTAGTGACGTTACATGGGCTTCCTTTGTCAATTATATAGGATCGTGGTGCACAATTCATTTCACACTTTTGGAGGTTTTTTCAAAGGGGTCTTAGTACAAAAGTTCACCTTAGTATGACCTTTCACCCCCAAACGGATGGCCAAGCTAGAAGAACCATTCAAACATATTAGCATATGCTTAGGGCACATGTCTTGGAGCTTAAGGGTAGTTGGGATAGTCATCTTTCGTTACTTGAGTTTGCCTACAACAATATCTATCACTCTAGAATCGGTATGGCTCCTTTTGAGGCTCTTTATGGTTGAAATTGTAGATCACCTATTGGTTAGTTTGAGGTTGGAGAGGCTTTATTGGGACTATATCCAGTTATAGAGGCTTTTAAGAAGGTTAGGATGATTAGGAAAAGGTTGAAAATAGCTCAATGTCATCAAAACTCCTATGCGAATATGAGAGGAAGAGACCTTGAATTTAAAGTGGGTGATTGGGTCTATTAGAAGTTTCTTCAATGAAAGGTGTTATTTGTTTTGGTAAAAAGGGGAAGATGAGTCCAAGATATATTGGTCCTTATGAGGTGATAAAGAGGGTTGGCAAGGTAGCTTGTGAGTTGAAGTTTCCTAGTCAAAATAAATTTGGTTCATCCGGTGTTCCATGTCTCTGTGTTGAGAAAATATGTTGGTGATCCTAATGCTATTGTGCCTCTTGATGTTGTGGGTGTTATTGAGGATAACTTGACTTATAAGGAGACTTTGGTTCAAATTTTTCATAGGCAAGTGAAAAGATTGAGGAACAAGAAAGTGGCATCTGTTAAGGTCCTTTGGAGGAACCAACAAGTTGAAAGTGCTACATGGGAGGCGGAAGCAGACATGTAAAGAAATATCCTTATCTTTTTCCCTCCACTAAAGCCTTAGGTACTAATTCTAAGTCCTCTATGTGGTTTCACAGCTTGTCATTATTGTTGGAAAATTTGTGATGGTTTTACACGTATGATAAGATTTTGAAAATGGTGTTTTAAATGTAATGTTGCATTATTGTTGGGGCTGGTTTATCTATGATCACTCTTGTCATGTATGTTTCTTTTGCATTTGGGGACAAATGTTCCCAATGGCAGATATTGAAACGACCCCAAAAAGTGCCCGAAAATATGCCTTAAAATGCCTAGAAATTTAAATTGCATCTATCTCAAAATTTATGGTGTGATATCGAAAATCTGACTTTATATCCTTGTTCAGGGGGTTAAAATTAGGGGAAGAAGGATCTAACCCCAATTTAAGAGTAAGCGAATAGCAATTTTAATTTTCTAAAAATCGCTTATCCAGTGCCTGTCCGTGATTGTACCATGACGCACTTCCATCACGGATATGTGTTAATTTAGTCTCCGTGATTGGTCCGCGACAAGTATGCAACATGAACCTGTAATGATTTACACACCATCTAAGTGTTTGATAAAATATCCGGATGTGATTTCTTAAGGAAATAAATGTCCAAAGCATGAGATATGATATGATTGATGTTATGATGATGAAAAGAGCTTAGATGTATGATATACTCTATATATACTGTTGCATTAGATCATGCCTAATCTGGGGGGGCTAAGAGTTTGAATAACCTTAATGGGTGTTCGTACTCATCAACCTAGTTAGAGGTTTGTACTTCACCACCAGGGCGATAGGGTGGCATCATCATCAACCTAGATGGGGGTTTCTACTCATCAAGCTAGTGAGGGGTTTCTACCTTACCACCTAAGTAATGAGGTGGGATCATCACCAACCTCCTGTATGAGCATGAGTTACTTGAGCATGTTTTACTTATGCATTGATCATACAAACCATATTGTTTTATTATGTTTATTACCTATTGTTATGCATTTTGATTATGTTGCTCATCTGTTGTTGCATTGCATATACACACTTAGAACATTCAAAAGTACTAAGAAATACTCTTGCCTACATGATATCACCAAGTAGGAACCAGTGTCCAAGTTGATCATACTCCTCCTCCACGTGGCTAGTTCGGCTCTACTTAATCTATTTGGTGACTTCTCCACTTCGGGGACCTTAGTCTATGTTGTTTTTATTATTTATGGAAACACTCTTCATTATTTTCTATTTTGAATATGAGGGTGAGCCTGGTTGCTTTGTCTTGGCCCCCAGTCTTATCTAAGTATTAGAGGTGTTTATTTGACATGTTATATATCTGTAATACGATCTTTGACTCTTTATCGCTTGATTATGATGTTATGCAAGCTTTCCCCTTAGCCCCTTTGCATTCTTAATCTTTATGTCTTTTATATACTTCCACAACCAATGATGTGTAATGATAAATTTAGAGGCTTGTTTGGAGTTCTCCATTAGCAGTGTCACATCTAGGCTTGGGTTGTGACATTTGGTAGTATGGGCGTGGATCCATTTTCTCTGTTTTAGTTACCATTGACCTATTCTCTCCTATTTCTTGAGATATTATAGCCAAAATCACTGTAATTATGTTGTGATTCAAATTTTGATAGCTGAGCAGCATTTGGAGGCAGTCAGACAAGGTAAAACTCTCGTGGATTGATCCGGAGCATGTGGATTCACCTTCCTGGTAAGCTATGCTTTCTTTATCTCTATACTAAGCTAAAACATAAGTATATTGGCAGTTGCACTAGTTGGTAGTCCTGCATGGCATATGTATATATGTCATGAGGCTGATTGTTATTACCCTATTATGCATTTTAACTATATTGTCAGGATTTGTTATCACCTGTCTTCTTAGATAGTCGTTGTACTTAGCATATGGGGTAACTACAATTATTTTGGGGTACTTATGGTTGTTCTAGACTATACTAGTTGTGAATACTATAGTAGATGAGTTCTAGCACTATAGAGCTATGAAAGGCCTAGTAAAGGAAGGATATGTCTAATGCCCTGAGATAGGCATGTATTCTAGCTTAACTTCTATCTTTATGAAAGTGTAGTATGCCGCTAATGTGATACGTTAGCTGTGAAGTTATTGTTGATTATATCCCGTAAGGTGGATTGAGTATAGTATAGATATGATATGGATGGGCCAATTTGTTTGGGATACCTATGATACAGCTGTACCTTGGACTGATGTTGGTTTAGATATGACTCTACTTGACTTGGTTCTTCTGGATACTTGTGATATACCAGTTGGTTGCATTTTGGTTCTGAGATCCTAGTGATTACATATTCAGGTCTAGGCACCGTTGATTGATCCTTGGGTTCGAGATCCATATTTACTCAAGATACTTGTGATTGACTGGAACGTGGTGTATTTAGCTTTGGTAGGGCATGACCTTACATAAGTTTGTGAGATATATGCTTTCGTATATAGCTATTAGTCCTTGTGCACTTGTTACCCTTATCTGATGCTGGTGTTAGCTAGCGTTATCTGAGGGATAGTGACATAAAGATGTGTGGCCTGGATTTTATGGCATATATATATACACATACATATATTTTATGCGTCGTCGCCAACATTCAGTCTAGGCATGGTATGTCTTTTGAGTTTCAGATCTGGATAAATTGGACGAGTGTGGGATTATTTTGATACCTTGAGCCTAGATGATGCTCCCCATCTCTATTCGAGCTCTAGTGTTTACGTTCAAGTGTCTAAGACCTGGGTGTTTAACCTTGTGGTTCGAGTCCAATAACAATGACTGAGATATTGGGTGGCGGATATTGATTCTAAGGTTGGAGCATTAGTTGATTATTCCTAGATTCGAGGTCTAGTTGACCATTCTTAGGTTTGAGGCCCAATTGACTATTTTTGGGGTTTGAGGCCTAGTTGACTATTTCTGGCTTTGAGGCCCAGGTGATTATTCTTTGGTTTGAGGCCTATTAAATATGTTAAGGGGATTGTTTCTCCTGCGAGGGATACATCCCACCATTATATATATTGTTAGACCATTTAGCCTAGCTAACTGCCTTGACCGGAGGCTAGGTCGAGAAGGTAGTTCGAGGCCCCATGTGATACTGGTTACTAGATGTGTCAAGGACCTGATTGATTACCTATGGACCTACACACCTATACATACCCTGATTATGCATGGGTGGGCCCTCTAAACTTATGGGGGCTCAAGAGGCATCTTGGATTAGATACTAGGGCCTTACACCCATGTACAAATGATCCTGGATCATGTGATATTGAGAGTTAGGTTTTGTGGTAGCTTTGTGAGTTCTGTAGTGACTGCACCAATTAGATTGTGTATGAGTGTACCTTCTGGGCTTATGGCAGTCCAGTCAGGCTAGATGTATAGATATTAGGGCCTTGCACCCGTGTACAGCACTATGTCTCAGTTTGGTGGCAGTTGCTATTTGGGCCTACTCATGTTTTGGTAGACTCCATTTTCTTCATTTTAGTCACCATTGACCTATTCTACCCTATTTCTTGAGATACTATAGCCAAAATCATTGTAATTACATTGTGATTCCTATTTTGACAACTGAGGCATTTAGAGGTGGTTAGACTGGGTAAAATTCCCATGGATTGATTCAGAGCATGTGGATTCGCCTTCCAGGTAGGCTAGACTTTCCTTATCTCTAGACTGAGCTAAAATACATGTATATTGGGAGTTATGGTAGTTGGTAGTCCTTAGTAGCATATGTATATATATCGTGATGCTGACTGTTAGTTATATCGCTATTATGTATTTTAACTCTGTTGTTAGGATTCATTAACCCTTGTCTTCCTAGATAGTCATTGTAGTTAGCATATGTGGTAACTACAATTATTTTGGGATACTTGTATATTTTATCTGGATTATACTAGTTATGACCACTATAGTAGCTGAGTTCTGGAACTATAGAACTACGAAAGACCTAGTAAAGGCTTGATATGGGCTAATGCCCTAAAACAGGTGTGCAATCTGGCTTAACTCCAATCTATATGAAAATGTAATCTAATGCTACTGAGATATGTTGGTTGTGAAGCTATTGTTGATTATATACCGTATGGTGGAGTGACTCTAGTATAGATATGATTTCAATGGGTCAATCTGTACATCGAAGTGATGTTGGTATAAATTGACTCTACTAGACTTGGTTCTTCTAGATACTTATGATATATCATTTGATTGCATTTTGGGTCTGAGACCCCAATGATTACATAATAAGGACTAGGCACCGCTGATGGATTTTTGTGTTCGAGACACATATTTACTCAAGATACTTGTGATTGACTAGAAGTGGTATACTTGGCTTTGTGTGGGTATGACCCTACATTAGTCTGTGAGATATATGCTTTTGTATACAACTATTAGTCCGTGTGCACTTGTTATACTTATCTGATACTGGGTTAGCTAGCATTATCTGAGGGATTGTGACATAGAAATATGTTGGATGGATTGTGTGGTATATATATATATATGTTATGAATGTCATTGCCTACGTTCACTCTAGGCATGATATGACTTTGGAGTTATAGATTCGGACAGATTGGTTAAGTAAGGGATTGTTTTGATACCTTGATCCTAAATGATTCTCCCCATTGCTGTTCGAGCTCCGGTGGTCAAGTTCGATTGTCTAAGACACGAAAGTCATGCTTCGTGTTTTGTGTCTTATGGCCACGACTGAGATAGAGGATGGCAGATGCCAATTCTATGGTCTGAGCACTAGTTGATTATTCTTGGTTCGAGGTCTAGTTGAATAATCTTGGGTTTAAGGCCCTGTTGACTATTATTAGGTTTGAGGCCAAGTTGATTATTCTTTGGTTCGAGGCCCTATTAATTGTGTTAGGGAGATTCTTTCTCCAACGGGGGATACGTCCTACCGTTATATATACTGTTAGACCATCTTTTTCTTTCTGACTGCCTTGACCAAAGTCCAAGTCGATAAGGGGGTTTGAGGCCTGTGTAAATATTACTGGTTCGAGGCCCCATGTGATATTGGTTATTGGATGTGTTGAGGACCTAGTTGATTACCTGTGGAGCCACACACCTATACATATCGTGATTGTGCATGGGTGTATCCTCTGGACTTATGGGGACTCATAGGTGTCTAATCTTAGATACTAAGGCCTTACACCCACGTACAGATTACCATGGATCATATGATATTGGGAGTTAGGTTTTGTCGTGGTTATGTTAGTTCTGTGGTGATTCTATCAGTTAGATTATGCATGAGGGTACCTTCTGGGCTTACAGCAACACAGTCGGCTTACAAGTATAGATATTAGGGCCTTGCACCCAAGTACAACACTATATCTCAGTCTGATGATAGTTGTGATTTGGGCTTACTTGTGTTTCGTCAGTTAGTATCATAGCACACTACTTAGGTTGGTTTAGTTGGGGTTCGATAATTCTCTAAACATGCTTACCCATGATCAGAGTTTCGATTAACTAGATTTACTGCAATTCTTTATATTTGAATCTTCTATATTTATCGTACTCCACTTGGTCGGTCAATGATGCCTTCTGGGTGCTTATTATCGGTACTCACCCTTATACTTTTGCATCTTCCCATGGTGCAGGTCCAGGTATTAGACACAATCGTCGAGTTAGGGGTTTGCAGGCGATTTAGGAGACA
>JAOTQJ010000072.1:18597272-18611246 GCA_025642045.1 Solanum sejunctum | reverse complement strand
TCAAATCCCATGGAATACTTGAAATAACCATAACTTGTATAACTTGTAAAAACCATGGAAACATGATATGAGTAGCTCTTGAAAAATGTTTGACCTCTAGTAGTGAGCCTAACTTGAACAGAAGAGTAGATTATAATCATACATGAACCCTTGTTTTAACATGAATAACTCACAAGAGGTAAAATTCTTGACATGGGGCTTAACTTGATAGTTGAAAAATCATAGATAATTTTCATGAATTTAATACATATTTGAAAACCCTTAACCATCATGTAGTCACTTGACTTGTAAATCATGTAATCGATCATCAATAACTTGAGAATTCTTGACTTGACATTTTAATAAATACATGGTAGGTTCATGATACTTGTCCAAAATCATGCAATTCAAGAGTGAAATGAGATGAGTAAACTTAATGAAAATCACCCCACCAATATATAGTAAAAAACCCATGTATGATACCTTGAAATCCATTACAAAAGCTGATGGTAAAGCTTAGCTTCATAGCTCAAAACATGCATAGTCCCAATAGGTATAATCAAGTCATGGAATAAGTTTGAAATAGATAGTCATGCATAATCAATCAATATTTCATTAAACCCCCAACATAAGTTATGCTCATAATTCATAATAAAAGATACCCATAGGTAATACAACTTGAAAACATGCAATTTTCATGAAAAGGGAAGGTCGAGCTCTACTGGTGAAAGGACCCAATGGATGAATCTCACATACCTTAAAGCATGTCTCTGAAGTAAACTTGAAGTGGTCTTAAATCTTAAAATGAGTCCTTGAGCTCCAAAGCTAAGCTTGAATCCTTATATTTGAATGAGAGAATTGATAGAGTCTTAGAGGGATTTGAGAGAGGATTTTGTGAGTTATAGAGTTGAAAAATAGCTAAGTATGGGTGATTTCATGTTTTAGTGGGCATGGGGCTATGACCCCAATGCCCTTAGGCACATAAGAAAAACTAAGAAAAATATTATACTAGTCAGCATTGTGATCATTTAAAATTTATTAAATATAAATTTTAAAATAATTAAATTATATTAAATTCATGAATATATTAGTCCAAATAAATGTTATGGATTAATATAACTGATTTAATCATTTAAGTCCAATGGATATGGATTTAATTAAAACCTATGTTATTTGATTTGGGCTACAATAAAGGAGTCCAAATTAACAAACCCAATTTTGTTTCATCCAAGAGGCCCATCTTGGTGCCATGTGTCAATGATGTGGCGCACCAATTCAAATAAAGAAGCCAATGGGACCATGTCATGTGTCAAAATGACAAATCCATTTTATTAAATTCCAACATGCCATGTCACTTAAATCTGATTGGTTGAAGGGGAGTCTTTCCTACTATAATTCCTCTATTCGACAACTACAAACAGAGGTCTTCATAACTCAAAGAAAAAAGAAGAATTCTAATAGAAAAGCTAGAAAAAGCTCATGGATCAAACGCCACAAATTTATCTACAAAGTTAAAGAATTCAAACATTCAAGCACTTAAGTTTAAGAACAAGATTAAAAGCTCTTTTACTTAAGATCAAACTCAAGAACAAATTTAAGTTTCAAGAACAAGATCAAGAACAAATTCAAATTCATGATCAAGTTTAAGAAAAATTTCAAATTCAAGATCAAACTCAAAAGCCCTTGAATTTACACTTGAAAAGGTGAATAAGAGAATTTATAGAGATTGTAACACTCACATTTTAAAATCAAATACTACAAATTGTTTGTGATATTTTCATTTCTTGATTATTATTCTCTTGATGTGAATTTATCATCTACAAGCATCTAGTTCACGACCCGGACAAAATGCGAAGGAGGAAATTATAATGCTCCGCGCCCTTGGCTTATTGTGTCCAAGGCACGGATGCTCTCTGAAAATTAGAAATTAGAAAAAATTATTTTTTGATATGGGTCTTCTAAAATTTGGATTATACCCATTTCCCAATCAATATTTTCCCCTAATCGAGAATATAAAGTTGGATTTTTGATATCATGCACAGATTTTGAGATATATCAAAATTATGAATATGGTCATTTCGAAGAACATTTTGCAGCATTTCATGGTAGACTAGGTCATGTCATCGGTTGGATTGGAACATAGGTCGCTTACAAGAAAATCCATAGAGCTGGTAAATAGTTTTAAGAGGATATAAATGAATATACTATGTATTCAGGAAACTAAATGAATAGGTACCAAAGATCTAAACATGGATAGGTTTAAATTTAAGGTATGTAGGAGGCTCTAGGGAGAGAAATATAGTAGGTAACCTAGTAGACGAGGACTTAAGGAGCATGTGGTTGAGGTCAGGAGGATAATTGATAGGATAATGTCAATTAAACTAGTTATTGGTGAACATATTGTGAATAATGCTAGTGCTTATGTGCCTCAACTGGATCTAGATGAGGAAGTCAAAAAGTTCTTTTAGGAGGATTTAGATGAGTTTGTGAGAGGTATACCAGACAACGGAAAGATCTTCATTGTGGGAGACTTTAATAGGCATATCGGTGCAGCTTCTATTGGTTTTGACAATGTCCATGGAGGCTTTGTTTTTGGGAAGACGAATGTAGATGGGGTGCCTCTCTTCAAATTTGTTGAAGTCTTTAAGTTGGTTATTGTTATCTCATGTTTTCCAAAGAGGGAAAATTACTTAGTTACTTTTCATAGTACGTAGCTAAGACTCAAATTAATTATTTACTTCTAAATGGGTGATAAAGGCCTTTGTAAGGATTGCAAAGTTATTCCAAGTGAAAGTATTTCCACCTAACATAGGCTTTTGGTGATGGATTCAAAGATTAAGATGGACAAGAAGAAAAAGGCCTTTTATGACCGATCGAGGATTAGATGAGAAGGCCTGACTCCTGCCCTTTCTCGAGAGATGGGGGAGAAGTTGCATAGTCTAGAGGCTTGGAGTAGTCATGGGGATGTGAAAAACATATGGGTCATGACTACTGATTACATTAGAAAAGTAGCTGCTGAAGTAACCTTTGGTGGGCGTTAAATGATTTGTGGTGGAATACAGACGTTCAAAGAGAAATAATGGCTAAGAAGTTCTCCTAGACGAAGTGGTTGTAATATATGGATGAGAATGAAAGTCGAGACTTATGAATATGTATAAGACAGCGAAGACTGAAGCAAAGTTGACAGTCATAACAACATTTGAACATTTGTATGTCAAGCTAGGGGAAAAGTTGAGGATAAGAGATCGTATAGGCTCGAAAAAGAGAGAGAGAAAAGCTTGTGACTTGGATCATGTGAAGCACATCAAGGATGACAGTGGTGAGGTGTTGGTGGATGAGAGTTCCATTTCCACAAACTCAAAAATGAAAATAGGCACAGAAATATTGAGCTGAGTGATTTGGCATACTTTGATGGTCATTGTAATTTTGGTTTATTGCAGGTGTTGCAGGGTTAAGAAGGTTAGAAGTGTCATTAGTAGGATGAGAAAATGGAGAGCCATCATATCCAATGCAATTTCGATGGAATTCTGGAAAAGCACAGCCAAGGATGGTATAGAGTGGTTGCGTAGGTTATTTAATTCTATTTTTAAGACTGCTAAGATGCCCGATAAATGGATGATGAGTATAATGGTTCTATTATACAATAATAAGGATACTTAAAACAACAACAATTACAAGGGTATCAAGTTTTTAAGCTACACTATGAAGGTTTGGCAGAGAAGTCTACAGTAGGGTTGACTGGGGTATCAAGTTGTTATACCACACTATGAAGCTTGGATAGAGTAGACAATTAAACGGTTGAGAGAGATGTCCTCTAGATGTATTTGGAGGCAAAAGATATTTTAGTGGTGTATATTAGGGTAAAAAAGAACATGTATGATGAATCTAAAACTCTGGTAAGAACGATAGAAGGAGACTTGGACTATTTCTTTGTCAAGATGGGACTTCAGCAACGATCAATGTTGAGTCCTATTCCTTTTGTCTTAGTGATGGATAAGTTAACATGGTCTATTCCATTAGAAGAGGTTTCATGGTATATACTCTTTGCGGATGACATAATATTATTTAAGGATAAAATTAATAATAGGTTGGAGGTTTGGAGACATACTCTAGAGTCCAAAGGATTCAAATTGAGCAGGATCAAAATAGAATACTTGAAATGCAAATTTAGTGTTGTGAAGGATGAAATAGACATCAAACGGAGGCTTCCCACTTAATCTATTTCCAATAGAGAAAGCTTTAAATATCTTGGATCCATCTATCAATGATGATGTCATGCACCACATTAGGGCAACATGGATGAAATAGAAGCTTGCCTTTGAAGTATTGTGTGATAAGAAGATACCACCTAATTTAAAGGTAAAACTTATAGAATGGTGGTAAGAACATCATTGCTATATAAGATAGAGCTACTCAAAAACTCACAATGTTTAGAAAATACAGATTGTGAAGATAAAGATGTTAAGATAGATACGTGGACATACTAGGTGTGCTAAGATTAGGAATAAGGTTATCCAAGGGAAGGTAGGGATGACTTCTTTAGCAAACAAGAACGAGACTAGGATGGTTTAGGCATCTACAGAGGAAGAGTGTCAATGCTCCTATTAAGAGATACGAGAGGTAAGACTTAAAGTTTACGCAGAGGGGTGGTTGAGATAGATCGAAAAAGTATTTGTGGGACGTGATTAGACAAGATATGTACAACTTCATATCACTAAGGACATGACCTTAGATAGAAAGGAATGGAGGTAGGGTATTAGTATAGAAGGTTAATAGGTTAGTAGAAATAAGATGTTGTCTTGCCTTACGATGTAGTAGGTTAGTAAGGTCGTCGCATCTTTATATATTGTTTGTTATCACCATCATTTATTTTGCAACTTTATTTATTTATAAAACTTTCATTCTTTTCATTTTAATTATTATTTTATATCTAGTATTTTTTTACTTTTGGAGCTAATGTATTTAAGCCAAGGGTCTTTCAAAAATAGCCTTTCTATCCCTATGAGGTAGTGGTGAGGTTTACGTACACTTTTCCCTTCCCAGACACCACTTGTGGAATTTTATTGGGTATATTATTGTCGTCTGTGTAACTAGTGACATTTTGTTTCCTCATTCTTTATTCAGTTCAAATGGTAATATTGATCCCATGTGACAAAAGAAGCTGAATGGAGCACTTTGATAGCATCTATATCCTTGTTCATTGCCAAATCCAAAAGACAATATGAGCTACATTTAAATTGGATCAAGAGTTGGTATGCTTCTAAGTCTTTTCCTATTAACTTGTAGAAAAATATTTATGAAATTTGCGGTGATGTAGGTTTTCAAGAAACAATTTACCTGTTATCAGAGTGAAAATATTGGCATGCACCAATAAATTCTCTCTTTCTCTCTCTGGATCTTGATTCTTAGCATGAAAGGGCAATTAGGCAAGCTGAAAGCAATGATTCTCCGATTCGTACTTGCTTCATCCACTAATGCCATATCTATATGTTCTTTGTAAACTTCAAACATTGTCCTAATCCCAAACCCGGCCCCTTCTTTTTTGGTAGACTTGCCATTTATAAGGGAGAAGTTGATGTTTTCACACTAGAGGCTGCTCCTCTTCAAAGAGATTGCTAGTGAGATTATTAGCTTTGCTTCTCTTTTTTATTAATCTTAAATTGGGCTAGAAAGTGGAATAGAGCTAAAAATATACATGGAAGTAATATTACCTCTTAGGGAGAATATGGACCTCTTTGAGTTGTCTGATCATTTTGGCATTCTTCGCAGCCAAATCCTAATGGTATTGGATATTGGTTTATGTCATATACTTCAATTAATTCTTTTCTTTAAATGATATTTATATTATGTTTTAAAATGATTTTTGTTACACTATTGTAAGAGACTAAGTTTTGTTCCTAAAAAATAGCAATCACGATAGAAAAATAGCAACAAACAACAATAATATTTGTATTTCAAGAATTTGTGCGAAGGTTAAAATCTTTATAAAAATCTTTTAAAAAGATGTAATCCTCTAATTCTTCTCCTCACGATCATCAACTCAAGAGTTTTTCTTTGTTCTTGAATCGAACAAATACTTATTGAAACTTCACTATGAATGTGGAGCCAAGTTTTGTCATAATCGCAGAAATATGGGAACTTGCGGATGCAACTTAGAGAGAAAACTCTTTTGTATGCGAAAGACTTGCGCATCACCACTGAAGAGCATAACTTTTCTATGTATTTCTCTTCCTCTTGTTTCTCTTCTTCTCTCTTCTTTTCTCTATTTCTTTGTCTTATGAAGACCTGTTTATATAATTGTAAATTAGGGTTTTAGGGGTATTTTGGTTTTCAATTAATTTTAGAAGACCTTGGGCTTGAAGAATATGAGTTGGGCTCATCTTGTCTACTTCATGGACTAACCCAAATATAATTTGAATTTTACTTAAGTCATACAAGTTTAACGTAAATATTAATCCAACCTCATTAGCCAATAATTTGACTTGGTCAATGTGTCATGAATTTAAGATTTAATCCACATTTAATATAGATTGATTAATAAAATTTATCTATCTACAAATTCCCCCTACTTCAAGGCTTGTCAGGGTACTTAACGTGATGAACCTTTAAAGACAAGGCTTGAAGTATGTGAATCAAATATACTTTTTTCATAGGAAGTCTTTCAAAACATTCCCTATTTGATTCAATAGAGATTTTCCATAATTTGACTCCAATGAAATTTTTCATAACTTGATTCCTATCTATTTTTCCATAACTTGAATCCTATGAAATTTCCATAACTTAAATCTTATGGAATTTTCCCTAACATGGTTCCTATAGAATTTTTCATAACTTGAATCCTATGAAATTTTCCATCACTTGGTTCCTATGAAATTTTTACTATGATTTGATTTTTATTTCGGGTTTTCCATAATTAGTAGGAAAAGAATATATGTACTTTTATCCATACTCTATGGAGGCTAATTGTCAATTGTGATATCGTCAAGCTCGATCAGATCCATCTCCATTAGGTTATATTTATCTTCTAATTTTCATCATTTTTCTTCTAGCTCAGCACACCTACGATAGAAAATTCATATCTTGTCATAGAAATATCAAAATCATAATCCATTTGATATTTTAGAACTTAGACTCATAAATATATAATATATCCAAAGATTAATGCTGAAATCCTTCTCAATTGTCGGGAATCAAATTTTTTTTGCTTCTCCAGATCTAATTTTTTTTACAGCTTATGGAGTCTCATCAAAACGTCTGTTTATTGGTGTAGGAGGGTCTGAATGACAAATAGCTTGATTCTATAGAAAATAGACTTCAATATATACATCTCCAAAGATTAAATCCAAATTCCTTATAAAAGGACCAAAATTAATTTTTTGAAAAGTTAGCTACACGATTAACTTTGGTGTGACTTTGGACGACATTCATGAATTCACTTCTTTATGTTTCATCGAAGAGCCACATATTGATTTTCGTATTGATTGAGACTTCTTCTATCATCCACAAGGAGGGAGAAAAATACAAAATCTTTAAGTTAGTAGTCCCGTAGTCATCATGTGCTAGAGCATTTATCACACTTTTTACCATGTTAATTTAAAGATTTGTGTTATTGGCATCGTAATACGCATCACCACCCCTTTATTTGTTTTTTGTATAGATTAATAATAGACTGCAAACACTCTCAATATCAAACCAAAAAAATATGAGGATAATCCAAAATTAACGAGAAATAACTTGGTGCATCTTGATTTGTAGTCGCAGTTTTATCAACGAGCCACACTTAATGCAATTTTTAAGCAATTATGGCTTTGGTGGTGACAAACACACTTGGTACATCCTTTTTTGGGGGGTTACATCTTTAGCGATGAATTGCACTGTATGCCTCTTTCTATGTAGTTGCAGCTTTAGCAATAAATCGCATTGTATGTCTCTTTCTCTATAGTTGCAGATTTGGTGATGAACAACATTATGTGCCTCTTTCTCTGTAGTTGCGGCTTTGATGATAAACTACACTTTGTGTCTCTTCCTCATAGATTTTAGTTTTGGGAGGAAAAAGATTTTGGTGTAGCCTGTCCTAATTTTGGATAGCAACTACTTGATACATTAACTTCAGATACCACACCTCAAAATATGCCCCCATACTGAAGATAGAGGCTCATTTATGATTGTGTCGATCTATGAGAATAATTGAAGTAAAGATTTTTGATGAAAAGATGATGCAAACTTGATAGAGACATTTAAAATGAGTTGGCAAGTCACCATTTGGCATCCAATCTCAATTTGTTTCTTCCTATTATACATGATGCATGATACATCAATTTTTTTCTTATCATTGCTCATGTATAAATTCTCTTGTAATTTTTTGAAGCAATAAAATATATTTTCTTTACACTCCAAAACATGTGAGTTTTTTTTAAATTTGGCTTGACCACTTATTTTGAGGTTCTAAACCTAATAAATTTTGTTTTGGCCATACAAATTTAAACTCATACAGACCAAGAATAATAACTTAAAGATTTAACTAATTTAATAGAGCTTTTGTAGTTTGAAGACTTTGATCGAACTTGATGAGCTTCCCTCTTGAAGAATTAGCTCAAATTTGAGGAGCTTGAAAACTAAAGACTTAGTTCAAATTTAAAGAGCTTCATGGCATGCATTATAACCTCGTGCATTAAGGAGCATTTGTCTTGAAGACTTTGCTCAACTTTGATGATCTTTGCATCTTGTATATTTTTGTTTAATTTGAAGAAATTCATGATATGGAGACACGGTTCAAATTTTGCAAACTTTGCTTGAATTTTAGAAGCATCACAACTTGAAGACTTAGCTAGAATTTGATGAGCTTCATCACATGCATTTTATACTTATGCATCGAGGAGCATTTGACTTAAAGGCTTTGCTCAACTTCGATGAGCTTTAAAACTTATAGATTTTGATTGAGTTTGAAAACTTCATGATTTGAAGACATAGTTCGAATTTGTCAGACTTTTCTCGATTTTTAAGAGTATCACAACTTGAAGATTTAGCTCAAATTTGATGAGCTTCATGACATGCATTTTATGCTCATGCGTCGAGGAGCATTTCTACCTACATAAAGTCTTCAATTTCAATTTTGGATGAAAGGTTGTCCTCATCCTCACTATCATGTATATTTTCTTATGAGACTTAAAGTAGAGTAACCCTTGATCTCTATCTGTGGTGATACTCAATTCCATATCTTGAGCACAAGTTGCTAGTTTTTCAAATGTTTTAGATTTTATTCTTGCATTATGTAGAGAATATCCCAATGCATGCCTTGAATGCATATTTTGATCCCAGAAGTTTCACTAAGGTGATCTTTGCAGTTAAGGCTTAAATTCCTCAAACGATTAACGAAGTCAATGACTTGCTCATTTTTCCTTTGGCAGGCATTTGTAAGCTCTATCATGCTTATGATGCATCTTGAGCTACAAAAATGCTAAAGAAATTATTGCTTCATCTGCTCCCAGCTATCAATGGAATCAGGTTCAAGATCTAAATACCAGTCGAAAGTAATTCCTTTGAGCAATCAAACAAACTGCTTAACAAGATAATTATCATAGGTTCCAGTGTTATTGCAAGTTTCGATAAAGTGTGCTACATGTAGTTTCAAATATCCCTTACCATCAAATTATTGTAGCTTATGAGGTTGATAGCCAACAGGCATCTTTAGGTTATCAATTCTTTGATAATTCGACTTTACATATATGAGTGGAGATTTAGATATGGACTCTGACTTATCTTTGATAGTCTCCATGATGAATTCTTTGAATTGGTCAATGGGAATTAGACCTTCAGTAGACACTTGAAATTCCTTAACTGTTGTTTCTTATTTTGTGAAAGACTCTCTTTCCTCTTGCATTTCCTAAAGCTCCACATATAAATGAGTGGATCCTTGCTCCTTAGTACTCTTTGTCATATTTGTCAACTTAGTAATTTAGGTGTTTTGACCTTTGATGTATTTTGATAGGCCTTCAACCGCTTTTGTCAAATTCTCTTCTATGGTGAAAGTTTCAATTATCATTACTGGCACAGTCACCATTGAGGATGAAGAAATATGTGGAACATCATTATAATATAACTTGGATTGAGAAGTAACGTGAGGGAAGATCATAATAGACCTAGCACTTGAGACATCATCATCTTCATGCACGAAGGGATTATTAGACTAACAACGTCATTCTTGTGACAGTCTTAGTCGATCCAGAGTTCTCTCTACTACCTCAGCAATGTCTTTCCTTTGTTCTAGAACATACAAAGAGGAAAATCCTCTTTGGAGAAGAGAAATAACAAACATGAGATGATTTAGGCGGTTCTTGAAGCATTTGTTGTCCCAACATTTCAGCTTTGCTCCTTCTAATTTGGGATACAATCTCCATGGCAATTTTTAAGCCATTTGTAGAGTTAATATCCTCAAAAACATCAGTTTAAAGCAGATGTTCATTTCAGCCGTATTGATAATTTCTTGTGACTTTAAAGAGATTATAATTTGGATCCAATAGTTTTTTGCGGATGCATATTTCAAGTTGGCCTTTTTAAAATTCATCTCAGTGTTCTTGATTTTCTTTTTAAAGAGAAGTGATGAGAGGTAAAGTGGTCCCACTGGGTGTACCAATTTGTAAGCGACTATTTTTCATTTCTGAAAAATAGTAATCAAGAAAGGAAAATAGCGACAAACAACAATATTTGTAATCTTTATAAAAATCTTACAAAAGATGTAGTCATCTGATTCTTCTCCTCACAATCATCAACTAAAGATCTTTGCTTTGTTCTTGAATCGAACAAATACTTATTGAAACTTCACTATGAATACGGAGCAAGCTTTAATTATTATTGTAGAAATATGGGAACTTGCGGCTTACAACTTGGAAAAAAACTCTTTTGTATGCGGAAGACTTGAGGATCACCACTGAAGAGAAGAACTTCTCTATGCATTTCTCTTCTTCTTGTTTCTCTTCTTTTTTTTTTCTCTTTGTCTTATGAAGACCCTTTTATCTAGTTGTAAGTTAGGGTTTTAGGGGTATTTTGGTCCTTAATTAATTTTAGAATACCTTGAGCTTGAAGAACACGAGTTGATCTCATCTTGTCAACTTAATGGACCGACCCAAATATAATTTGGATTTTATTTAAATCATAAAATTTTAACGTAAATATTAGTTGAACCTCATTAACCAATAATTTGACTTGGTCAATATATCATGAATTTAAGATTTAATTCATATTTAATATGGATTGATCAATAAAATTTCTCTGTCTACAACTATCAATATCTGTAAAGCTTTCATAGCAAAATTTATTTACATCTATACTTCCATCCTATTGTTGTATCCTATTTTTTCCTAGTGGTTCTACCATTCTGGAGCATAGGAATTCTGATACTGTGAATGAGAGTTGAATTATGAATCCATCTATGGCACACCCTTGTGATACTGCTCTAGTTCCTTCCTGGAAGTGAGTACCTTTCATCATCTACATTAATCACTAACATAGCTTAACAGGGTAAACTAAGATCTAAAAGACAATTCAAGTGCAGCTCGTCTTTGTTTATGCATGCTAAATTTTTGGATAACCCATCCTTTCTATTAGTTAGCTGACTCATTAGTTTTTTTCTTTGTAATTTTTCAATTGGTTAGTAAAGAAACATACATAATACGTTTTAGTAATAACATAATGTTAATTCCCTAGGGGATTGCCTAGTAACTAAAGCATAGGAGTAACAATTTGGAGATTCCTTGTTTAAATCCCTGTTGCAATGCCTAGTGGGGGCATTTGGTTTAGCCTTGGTGGGCATCATTACTTTATCAATATGTGCTATGGCCTCCAATTCTTGCTCTGTTTCAACTTTCCACGCTTATGGCATGGTGTTAAATTTGCTTCTTCGTTAAATGTTGCACAACTCAATAGGAATACAGGTTCCCTTCCCTATAATATAGTCTTGCTCTTCTTCTTTGCAGTTTAGGTAAAGTTTTGACATTTTAGGTGCTCTAGAACTTGCATTTGGGATAAATATTTGTACATAGGCTCATCCTCCTTCCAGAGTTAGGCATAAGGGACATGAGTTTTCAGGGCTATTGCCTAATACTCTTAAATTTGAACTAGTTTTGTATGAGGATATCTGGGAAGTCTATTCATCAATAACCATCGGGGTAAAGAAGATATAGGTCTGTATTTCTTTGCAAGTAAGGGAAAAAAGTCAGAATCCAATCTATCCGAGAAGGGATAAGGATTGCAAAGTATATGTGTGCTCCTTCTCAGGAATGTTCTTACTAGAAATTGATTTGCATAGCCCGTTATATGTAGGTTTGAGATATATGTTGCTTTGGTGGAATTCATTGCAACAAAATAGTTCACGAGGGGAAATTCCACCACTAAATGTATAAATTTGATTTTTAGTAGTCAATAACGACTGGTAAAAATCCTGCCAGCACCAATCATTGAAAGTTAATGACAGGTTAAAATAGCTTTAATGACTACAAAAATCTAGTCATTCTACCTATTTTCAGCAATTAGATTGCACTTTCGGGGAAGGGCGATGTTAGGACTCGTAACGTAATTTAAACCCTGAAAGTCCTTAATTGGTTCGCTTTAATAAAGTTTGGGACCGAATGCAACATTTCTTCTAAGTTTGGTCCTTAAGGACAATTGGAGGTGGGGTCAAGGTGTGTGTGAAGCTTTGATTGGCCCAAGTGGTATATGAGTTGCCTATATATATGGCCATATATATCTTGTACAAGATCAACATCCCATACTTAGAAAATATTAGCCAAAAATTGTTGAACAAGAGCAAACACTCTCGGATTGATACAGTGCCCAAAGAAAATTCGATTTTTTCGTGTTTTCGATTATTTGATGCTTCAAGCTTGGTATATTGAAGCCCCTAAGTAGCATGGTGGCGTTGGTTGGTCAAGAAAACGCGTAGTCTGCCAGTTACAAAAGATTGGGTTGTAGTAGAGGATTTCAAGGTATGTTAATTTTTATATTTGTTTATGTTAATTAAAGGTTATGAAGGTGTTAGGAAGCTGTTAAAATGAAGGTAAAATGCAAAAATAGGATTGATTATTAACGGAATTACGAATTTCGAATTTATGGTTGAATTGGGAATCGAATTTGTATATGGTTGTATATTAAATTGTTGTCATGTATTTGTGTTTATTTGATATGGAAATAGTCTTTATGGGGTAAAAGAAGTGTTAGAAAATGTTTCTAATAATTATATGAACGTTAGCTTAAATTGGAGGCCCGTCGAGGGCATTATGTTGCGTTTTAGCGTTAGGGGTGTCCGTTGGGCGTTAGTGTGATGTATTGTGGTTTTTGGAGAATATTAGAAGGCTTGAATATGATAGATATGAATTTGATTCATTGTTGCCCTATTTTTTGATCACGTCGCAATAGCGTTTTGTGGCGATTTGACGTTATGGTGGTATTTGAAAAGGTTTATTGATTTAATGAGTTGTTGTTGTTGCTGTTGACTGATTATTTGAGCCGAGGTGAATTCTATGGGTAGTGTATTTTAAGGGAAAATGCTGCCAATATTTTTATAAATTTTGAACAGAAAGTTAGGGATTAAGGTTCGACACGAATATTAATTGTTGGTGTTATTATAATTGTGTAGACGCTGAACATCCAGGAGTCTAAGTTTGGATTGACTTTGCAATGGAGTTAGTTCGCGAGCGATATTGAGGTATTTAAAGATTTCCTACCCTTTGGCATGAATCGGTAAGCTTATTCGACATTAGATGTTTGAAATATTCCTTTCCTGTACAAATTGAGTCTGAAAATAACATACGTTCATGTTTGGCCAAATTTTATGATAAATTTATTCCATCTTAGACTGTTGAGTTCTAAACCCATGAATAGTATTCGTTCGATTGGAATTAGAAAATTAGAAAGCTATAAGTCTGTTTGTTCCGAAATTACCTCTAAATGCGAGTTTGAGCAGTTTTGGCAAAATTTCATCAAAGGATAACTATTTGATTT
>JAOTQJ010000072.1:18502395-18578396 GCA_025642045.1 Solanum sejunctum | reverse complement strand
CTAGTTTGATTGATTAGACGAGAACACATCAATTGAATCCTATTAATTAATCTCTTTTCCTATTCATTACTACCTTGGTCCAGTCAGTAATACTGGGCGGGTTCTAATGTTGGCCACAACTAGAAAACATGCAAACCAAAGAGAGTTAATTAATACATGCATTTATACTTTCCAAACATTATGAATTATCTAATTTTACTTTGTTAGTTCTTTATGCTTCCCAGAACCCTAGTTGTAGATTTAGCTACTCATGCTATGTATAGATGCAAGAATTATGAATTGGAAAGACATAATTGAACACTTACACAATAGAAATAAGAACAAGCAAAATCCAACTTCAATAAGAATCACAAGCTTCAAGGTAAAATTCAAACACAAGTATTCTCAAAGACTCTCCAATATAATCTTACAATTTTCTCTCTCTAAATATTGAGTTCTCTGAGTACTATAGGAAACCTTCTAAAAAGTAACCTGAAAAACCTTTATAATAATTAAAATTATCCTAAAAAATTAGAAGAGCTAGTCAGCATGCCATATGAAAGGTGTTTTATGGGCCATATTGCATTCCACGGTCCGTAATCAGGGTCTCATACTCAGCTTTGGAAATTTGGACTTGGTCATGATAAGGGTCTCATACTCAGCTCTAGTAATTTGGACCTCAACTCTATGACACCTCTGTACGACTCTTAAAGTGGTTTACGATGCGTTAAGGGGGTTAGGTCTAATGAAATTCCTAAAAGTCCAAGTCTATAATCCGCGGGGCACGAACCATCTTGTATAACTCGTAAAACTCTTACGGCTCATCTGCATATTCATTGAATAAACTTCAAAAAATAGCCTCTCACTGGAATTGTTCACAAAACCACCCTACGGCCCGTAGAATGATCTACGGACCAAAAAAAGGTCTCATATAACAACAAAAACTTAGCAACTTTTGTAATTTTTCCTAAAATCAAGACCAACATTTAATCCTACAAACATGAATACAAAAACACATAAAACCAACTAACATTGCATTGAGAACACACAAAATTCCAAGTTTTAAACATCAAAAGTGTTGTATTTTGGCAGCACATCAACACCCTCAACTTAAAATTGTCGCTTGTCCTCAAGCAATGGACTCAATCTATATAGATAATACAATAACACATGGGCCTCAACCCAATGGCATACGTCACATAAATCTTAGACTCAGACACCCACACCAAATTTTCAAAATAGGATCAAATAGTTATCTAGCAAACCAATACAACCTGCTTCATGTGACAACATAAATATGATAAGCAAGGGACTATTAATAGTTCACAATCACTAAACAAGTTTAGTACTAACAACACAATGCAAGTTCCCTCACAGAACGAAGTCCCATATTTGACACTCAATGATGTTTTGATGCTTAACCTTAGGACTAGGCAAAATTACTCACTCTCACAATAGAGATTCATGCATAATATCTAATACCATAGGCTTGCCCCTATACTCATGACTCAAACATTCAACTAACTGGACTAGGATAACTTTAGGACTTTCTAGGCTTGTAACATAGGTTCAGGGGGATTTTTTATGCTATTATGGAAAATAGTCACTAAAGGCCCTCCTTGACACTGTATTTTTGTACATTTTCACCCTACCAACTCTGTTCTTTTCACTTTGTTCTCCTGTTTTTCTTTTGCAAGCTTTTTTGGGTGCTTTCTCAGCTTTTTCCCTTGTTTCTAAACTTTATTTTGCTTTTTAGCTTACAACTAAGGCATCACTTATTCTTCTTGCACCCAGTACTTAATTTTCTCTTTTTCTCTACATCAGTAACTCACCTCTTTATTTTTATGTTTTAAGCATACACTAACGACCCTCAATTTAGGCTTTTGACTTGTTTTGAGATATATAATATCTGTCCTCAAAGATAGTGCCACTTTCAGTAGTGACCCACAAATTAGGCTTTTTACCTCAATCAAAGTGTACAATGTTCAAAGATGGACCAGGACCTATTTTAGGATTTTATAACTAAAAAGGCTAGGTTAATCAGGTTTTTTCAAAAAATAGGTACATGTTAGGCTTAAACATTTAGAACAGGGGATTATATCATCATTTTGGTTGGTGAAACGACCCTAAAAAGTTTTCAAAAATATGCCTCAAAAATGCTCGGAATCTTAATTTCCATATATCTCAAAATCCATGTGTTATTTCATAAATCCGACTTGATATTCTTGCTCAAGGGGTCAAATTTAAGGGGAGAGGGTCTAACCCCGATCTTAGAGAGAACATCATTTCAATTTTTAAAGTGATGAATTCTACTTTTGTTTTCTCGTTACCCTCGCGATGCGCACCAGGCTATTTTGGTGCCAGTTTTTATTTTCGATCAAAGATTTTTAAGTCTTGGGCCTAAGGCTTCCCACACATGAAAATACCTACACTTAGCCTTATTTCACTCTCATATCATCCTTAAAATTCACTAATATCCTCTCGAACACTTAGACTCATATTTCACCCTAAATTCAAGTCCCAAAACTCAAGACCAATATTAAGGATTTCATCAAGTTCTCCTTCAAGCTTCAAGTCTCCATCTCCAATCTTCACCAAGCTCATCTCCAAAGATGAGGTATGTAGGTTGTACCAATTGGCTTCTTCCACCCATGGTGCTCTAATCACCTTTTTACTCAATTTACATGATTTAAAGTTGATTTACCTTGGTTATACGACCAAGGATGTGTTATGATATTCTATGATTCTTGTTTGGGGTCCTTTTGAGTTCCCTTTATGTTCTAAGTCATGTTATAGAGTTGGGGTAAGTTTTCCCCCTAATGATTATTCTTTGCTATGCCAGATCATGCCTAACACTCCAAGAACAAGGGCCTAAACACCCAAGTAGCAACCTACCAATGGTGAGCTAAGTGATGCTCTAATTATGCTTGCCAAAGTTGTGGCCAACCAAGTTAATCAAGGGGACCAAGCCCCTCATGCTACTACCCCGGGTGCTAGGGTAAGGGATTTCTTGAGGATGAATCCTCCAGCGTTCTATGGGTCAAAGGTGGATGAAGATCCATAGGAGTTCATTGATGAGGTCTATAAGATTTTTAATATCATGGGTTTTGGACCGATTGAGAAGGTAGAGTTGGCGGTGTACCAACTCAAAGGGGTATCCCAAATATGGTATGATTAATGGAAGGGTGAGAAAGAAATTGGTAATATGGTATTTTGGGAGGAGACCTTAGGGAAGCTAAGATGGTAGAGTTTATGAACTTGAAGTAAGGTTCTATGAGTGTGAGGGAATATGCTCTCAAGTTTAATCAACTTTCAAAGTATGTTCCTCACTTAGTGGCCGACCCTAGATCTAGGATGAATAAGTTTGTAATGGGGGTATCCGACTTGCTGAGTGAAGAACATCGGTCTACCTTGCTAATTAGTGATATGAACTTGTCTTGATTGATGACTTATGCTAAGCAATTGGAGGAAGAAAAGATGAGGAAGAAGAAGGGTAAAGAGGCCAAAAGATCTCATTTTGAAGGGAAGTTCCAAAGTCCCAGGGATAGTGATGATGCTATGTGTCCAACATATGGTAAGGTTCATAGAGGCCCATGCTTGAAAGGTAGCAATATTTGGTTCTATTGTGGTGAGGAGGGGCATAAGAGGAAGGATTGTCCTCGTAATCAAGGTAGGGCTGAAGATGTTCGTCCTCAAGGTGATGCCCCAAGGCACAATTGGTTCTATGCTCTCCAAGGAAGGCGAATGGAAAATGAGGCACCCAATGTTGCCACTAGTAAGTTGAAGTTTCCTTGACTTGGATGTGTGTGCATTGATAGGTACGATGTGTCACTACTTCTTCCATTGCCCTTATGGTTGATAGTGGGTTCCTTATGTGTCCTGAGTTGTTGTGTGGAATTGTTGGTGTTTATTCCGTTGGTGGTTCTATGTTGATGGGTAAGGCCTTTGGGGATTGTTTCATGATCTTAATGCTTTAGGTCTTGTCTTGTTCTTTGGTTGAATTGGGTGTGGTGGTTTTTGATGTCATACTTGATCAACAAGAAAAAAGACTTTTAACGACCATTTCTTAACGAAGGAAAGTAAATTCAATCATTATAAATACACTTATAGTGACTAAATTTTTATCGATCGTTATAGATATACTTATAGCAATAAAAAAAAATTCGGTCATTATAAATATATTTATAGTGATCAATGTTTTTTTTGGTAATTATAAATATACTTATAGCGATCAAATTTTTTTCTTGTCGTTACAAAAACACTTATAGTGACCAATTTTTTTTGGTTGTTAAGATAAATTTTAATCCAATATTAATGAGGAGATAAGTTTGATCATTACAAACATAACATCCCATCGTTAAAACATATTAATTAGTATAAAAATGTATTTTAACTAATATGAGTGCAAAGATATTAGACCAAATCATGTTATATGTATACCAAGTGGCATTTTATCGATCATTTCATCATTATGATAAGAATCTTCCATCTTTTATAATTTTGGTTATTTCAAAATAACAAATGTTTAATAAAAAGAAAAAATATCAATATATTATCTTCTAATAACTCTATCATATTCTTATTATAATCAATCATATAAAATTTTAAAATATTGTAAAAGCATTTAGTTACAATCTTTTTGGCATTAGTTTTTGTAACTTAAATATTTTCTTGATATAGTTTCTATATATGTTTTTATTTTGAGAGACAATTTATTCATCTTTACTTGACTTTTTTAAAGATGCAAGATGAAGTAGGTCAAAATAAAAAATTATTATGAAACAAAAAATTAAAACTAGAAGTAATAATATTAAATAATAATTATGAGCTTATGAGATTAATGTAAGGTAGAAAAGTTATATAGATTTGGTAGTAAGTGATTTTCCCAAGAGGATAGATATTTCTCCACTTTCAAATTTCCTCCATCAACAAACTTAAGAATCAGTATTCAGTAATAATATTTTTCAAATAAAAAATATATATTGTGTCGAATTTGTTTTCATTGTTGATTGTGAAACTAATAGATGTATACAAAGAAAAATCAATTGTTTAAGTTACAAAAGTACAAAGTAAAATTTTACAAACAGACAATTCAAAAAGCTTTACATGACATATAATCAACTACTAAATTAATTAAAATCTACTACTAAATTAATTAAGAGGTTGTGGTTTTTTTATTATTTAAAATTTAAGATGATATAAATAATTTGTACCTCATAATATTTTAATGATATTGAATTGCTTATATTAGGTGAATACTATTAGCATAAAAAGTGAAACTAAAAGAAGTTCCCGGGTTTTATCCATAAATTAATGTGCAAAATTTTAATAATTTAAGGTGCAAAACACAACAAATAACTTTATGTCTAGAACTAGAAAGCTCAACTTTCTTGTTATTTCATTGTGAGAATAGAAACAAAGTTTATATTTCATTATAGTTAATCTTTGATTTGCAAAAAAGAAAAAAGAAGATAATAGTTATTAAGAGTGTTATTAATAACCTTACATGAAGTTTTTACACTTGTATTTTGACAAAACATGCAGTTTGAAGAACTCATCCTCAGAGAAAGTGTAAAGAAATATACGGAACGAAAAATTTTTGAAGCATAGAAAGAATGTGTTTCATATTTAAGAAAAGATATTCTAGTTTTCCTTTTACTAAGTGTTAAAAATAAAATATCATATAATTTGTATGTCTATATTTTTGTAACATTACATAATATCATTCTTTATAGTTACTATGAAATCTAATATGAATATAATCAATTTGTATATTTTCATATTATTCGTATGCATGTGTATATGCACTTTTGGTGATCTAATTTGTGGTCATAATTAAGGTTTATATAACTAGAACTAAAGGGATCTTTGGAGTAATTAGTAAAGTTGTTGTCATATGACCAGAAGGTCACAAGTTCAAACCTTGAAAACATCATCTGGCAGAAATGCAAGATAAGACTACATACAATAGATCCTTGTGGTCGAGCCCTTCCCTAGAAGTGCACCTGGCTTTCCTATTTATTTTTAATAACTAGAATATCAATTAGCGAACAAAAAATTTGGTTGCTAAAAAGAGGTAATGGCCTAATTTTTGTTATCATTAAAGGTTTTTCAATGATAAGATTTAATTCGATCGCTAAACTTTTAACGATGGAGCTTTGAACAACCGATGATGATTGGATTTTTATTGATCATTGTTGACTAATAACGATAGGATTTATACTTTTAGTGATAAAATTTTCCCTTGTTAAAGACCTATTTTCTTGTAGAGGTGGATTAGTGACATGTATGGTATGTCTTCATTATTTGTAGGGCCCGTAAAATTAGATTCCAATTCTCTAATGAAACTATCTTTGAGTGGGAGGTTGTCAAATAGTAGCAAAAGAGGTAGGTCCAATCTTGTCTTAAGGTTCAATTGATCTCTAAGGGTTGCCCCATGTTCTTATTGCATAAAAGTCTTTGTCTTGTGATCTTGGTTGAACTTAGCGTGATGTGTTAGAGGCCTTAGGGTAGTTTGGGCTATTTGCATAGCATGTTTCAAATAAGTATAGAACTCGTAAAGTTGTTATATGATAGTTAAGTATGGTCGATCTATTTGGTCAACTACAATGGGATAGTCATTTCTCTAAAATTGATCTTTGGTTTGAGCTTTGTCCCCAATTGAGCATTATTATTATTAGTGGAGTTGTTTGTTGATTTATGCATTGGCTATGTTTATGGGTCTCCAGAATAGGGTCTTAAAACCCTACCTTGGTATGTTTGTGGTGGTCTCTAGTGATGAGGTATTGATTTGCTTAGAGCTTGTGAATCATTTTGGGGGTAGTGTTGCAAGTCTTGGGAAATGAGAGATTATTTGTTAAATATGATAAGTGTGAATTGTGGATAACAAAAACATGGTTAGAATTCTTTAAGGATTATGAATGAGTGTGCATTATTTTCCTTAGTAAGGCTAATATTTCGGTCGGTGCTCTAGGGAGCCTAGTATGTGTTGTTGATAATGGCAAAGAGGAGAATAGTGTGGTTCATCGGTTGGTTAGATTTGAAGTTAAGTTGAGGGAAGTTGAGCATGGTGGTGCAGCATTCTTGATAGTTCCAAATCTTCTTGGGTTAAGAGGTCAAGATTAGGCAAGGTCTTGATTCGCTTTATTAGGATTGGAAGTTTTGGGTGGAAAGATGGTAGAGTGGAGGTTATCTCCCAATGGGGAGATGGTGATTCATGGAAACAAGTGGAATAGGTGTGGTTAAGGTTGACAAATGATTTATGGATTGTGAGTCCTTTTAGAGTGTAGAAAAAGTTGGTAAGGTTGCATATGGATGGGATTTGCCTAGGGATATGATTATGGTTTGTTTAGTTCTTCATGTTTCTAGGTTGAGGAGATGTGTTGGTGGCTCTAGTTCTATAGAACCCATTGAGATGGGGGGTGACATGGAGGATAAGTTGACTTAGGAGAAGGTCTTGGTGGAGGTGTTGGATAGATGCGTGGAGAGGTTGATTAATGAGGATATGGTGTTCATTAAGACCTTCTTGAAAGGATCATCAAGTCAAGTGTCTCTAAGAAAGCTGAATTGGTTTTATGGGAGCGATATCCGTACCTCATTCACTCTAATCAAGCCTAATATAGAAACTAAGTCTTTCATATGATTCCAAGTCCTATGTTTCAACCCCTATGTCATTCATATACGTTCATGTTTAAGTTGGTAAGTTTATGATGATTTTACACTTATGTTGAAATTTTGAAAATGGTATTTTAAATGTAATATTGCATGCTTATTGGGGATCATTTGTTTATGATCACTCTGGTTTCTTTCAGATTTGGGGACGAATGTTCCCAAGGGGGAGATATTGAAACGACCCCAAAAAGTACTTGAAGATGCGCCTCGAAAATGCCCAAAATCTTAATTTTCATATATCTCAAAATTCGTGCATTATTTCAAAATTTTAACTTCATATTCTTGTTTAGGGGGTCAAATTTTGGGGGAAGGGGGGAGAAGGGTCTAACCCCGATTTTAGAGCGAATCAATCATAATTTCAATTTTTAAAGTGATGAATTCGAGTGTTGTTTCCGCATTACCCTCGCGACGGGTACCAGGCTTATTTTGGTGCCAGTTTCTATTTTCAGTCCAAGACTTTTAAGTCTTGGGCCTAAGCCTTTCCACATGTGAAAATACCTATACTTAGCCTTATTTCATAATCAAATCATCCTTAACATTCCCCAATATACTCTCAAACACTTAAACTCATATTTTACCCTAAATTCAAATCCCAAAACTCAAGACCAATCTTAAGGATTTCATCAAGGTTCTCCTTCAAGCTTCAAGTCTCCATCTCCAATCTTCACTAAGCTCATCTCCAAAGCTAAGGTATGTAGGTCTTAGCCATTGGGACCTTCCACTCATGGTGCCCTAATCTCTTTTTTACTCAATTTGCCTGACTCAAAGTTGATTTTCCTTGCTTCCGTGACCAACGATATGTGATGATATTCTATGAGGGTTGTTTGGGATCCCGTCGGGTTCCCCATTTGCTCATCTAGGCCCTAGGCTTGGATTGTCACAGTTGGTCACTTTTAGGCTAAGTGGACTATTAAGAATAATGACCTAAGATCTTTTCCTAATCCAATTAATTTACAATCTAACTTTGAGTAACAAGGAAAGTTCTGAATTAGCAAAAAACACGTGAATCTTATCAAATTAGACTCACACTCACATGGAACTGCATACATTATCAACAAAAGACTCTCAGATCATGTTTTTGTTCTCAATGTTCCCTTACTTATCAGAACAAACATTGTCACACACCTAAATATGCATCATTGCTATCTAACTACTAATCAAAATTTTGGTGGGTATCAGTTTTTAGACAACATAAAACATGCTATATGCCACAATTATTGGTACTATATACTACAAATACTATCTAAACATCCTAAACGTGTCGATTCAATATAAAGTAAATATCCTCGAGGAAAAAGAACACATGCAAGAAAACCCTAGGATCAAAAATTGGGGTAGTTATGGACTCAAGATACTTAGACTTCAATGAGGCCCATAACTACCACACCCCTTTGAAAAGATATGCGTTGTCCCCAATGCACAAAATCAAAATGAATAAACACATAAGGGGTTAAAAAAGCATACCTGGTTGCCTAAGCACTAGTGTGTGGCTGAATCTAGCCACCATTCTCTTATTGGGTGGTCTGCTCAGCAATAGTTACTCTGTCTGGAGAGGCCAGCACCCCTCACCTATTCCAACTCTTGAGCTCATCGCATCTACTCATTATGTCTAGATCTCTTTAAGACAAGCTCGAGCACTTTCTCCTCTGTGAGCCTTACATGTACGCATCTCTCATATGGCTGATCATTCTCTATGTGGGGTCTCCTCCCGAGGAAAGACTAGATAGGATCATTAGGAGCAAATAAATCAACCATCAACATTGGAGGTATGGTCATTGGTAGTGCAATTATTGTTACAATTACTATTGTTATATCAGCTTGGAGCTGCTAGAACTCTGTCTAAACAGCAGAAAAATCTAAAGGTCAAGCCTCACATAGTCTCTATTGTACCCTCTTCTTAAAGATGTCAATTTGTGAACATACATGATAGATATACGGTCCTAAATGGTACCGACCATAAATGCCTGGATTTGACCCTCCGAGTCTATAATGGCCTGGCGGACCCATGGCCTAATCTGATGAACAAGCTAAGTCAACTGTGACTCAGTATGTGATAACCTCTACGCTAAGGCCTATATAGATCGGCGGATATATAGACTATGCATGCAATAAAAACCTGGGAAGTCATGGAATTTGGTGCAGGAACAGTAGTAGTGGGCCCCCTCTCTTGAACTAGCTTGAGCTACGGGGGCCTCTCCTCAGTAGCAGCAACAGTAGTAGTGGCATTCTCTAAACCCTTAGGTGGTAGTGCTGGGGCAAACAACTCAGGCATAGGTAAAGGTTGTGCTCATCGGAGTGCCACTGGATTTTCCTTAGTCTTCATCAAGATGGGATCCAATGTGCATTGGGCCTCAATAAACTGTTCTAGTTAGTGTTTTATCTCCATTCTCGACTCTAGACAAGCTGATATATCAAGCAAGATTATGGGATATAGGTGGACCTCTTCAGTGCGGCCTCATCAATTTACACAATAATGAGGTAGGCCTAATCAATATCATAGCCATCTAAGATGTTGGCAACAAAATCGCACACTTCAACGTCAATGTATTGTTAGCAAGTGTCGACTGTATCATGAACGAATAATCACCCACCAAAACTTGGCAGGGAAACTAAGCGTAGACTTTTCGATAGGCTCCGAGTGAGTGGTGACCTATGTAGTTTTAGAACCTGCTCAGTAATATACCCATCCACCTATCACATTAAAATGGCCAAAACGCCCCCAAAAAGTGCTAAAAACTGTACCTCGGAAATGCCCATAATCATAATTTTTATGTATCTCAAAATTCATGCATGATATCAAAAATCCAACTTCTATTCATGATTAGGGGGAACAATTAAGTGGAAAGTGGGTATAATCCCAATTTTAGAGCAACCGTATCAAAATTTTATTTTCCCAAAAGTTTCTTATCCAGTATCGATCCATGCCCCTGGCACGAGGCGGCCAAGGCGCGGACTTGTGTATTTTGTTGCCAATTTTTTTAGTTCATTCCAAGGCTTTGAAGCCTTGGGCCTAAGTCTTGCTATTCATAAAAATACCTATACTTAGTCATTTTTCAACCTCATATCATTCAAGACATTCCAGCAGATAGTATTACATACTCTTATCAAAACGAGCACTATACTCTTTCTTAGTTTAGGGCAGAAACATACTCAAGGAATGCAAAGATAACCCTCAAAATGGAATATTACCTCACTCAAAGGTTGTTTAATGAGATATTTCTTATCAAAGTGAGCATTTTAGGCAAAATCAAATCAGAAGCTATTTCCTAGATGGACTCAGATAGATAGGGAGAATTTACATATTATGAGAATGTCATTGAAGTGGGGTAAGGGGGAGGGGGACAAAATCAATGAGTAAATCTCACCATCCCTTCCCCATAGCATCTTTTCCGGGGAAGTGATAAATAGAATCCCCATCAGCGTGCCGGATTAGGGTTCAGGATTACATCCAGCACCTCCAGTGAGCCACTCAATTGAGTGGCCTACTCCACATTCGACGGCTCATCTCTAAACCTCCTCTTTAGGGCCTGAATCTTATCACATTTGGGTTTTGCGGCCATAGTTCCTAAAACATAACAAATATGCAACTTGGTTAGCCCCATAATTCAAAATAAGAATGCAAAAAGTTGTATGAGTTAAGTTTCAGAAAGGTTTTACAAAAGTACCTTTACGGGATGTAGTGCATACTATAATCCATAAAGAGCTTTCATAAAGCAGTGGTTCAAACAGTTTTTTCTATTGGAAAAGTCTATGAGACCAGGTATGACTCATAAAATATTTTACGAGTCATAGAATGGATCATAGAGATTTTAGTAAGTAATTTATTCCATGTAGGGATCTACGAGACTTATCTACAAGCCATAAAGTTTTTAACAACTCATAGAAGGTCTCATCTCATGGATACGTAGAAACATCAAGTTTTTGGAATCTTGCACGAGGGGAAAGTACTCAGAGAATAATCCATAGGCCATAAAGGCCACTCGTGAACTAGAAAACTCAGACACTTGTGTTTCTAAGCTCATCACACGGACCCCAAAAGACTTTTTTTAACAAACAAATTACTAGTTTCAAAGCAAAAACACATGCACTCACAGGATTCCCATAACATAACTATTACCCCCAGCATTTTCTACACACATACACCCCATCGATAGTGATTTAGGAAGATTTATCCTACAATTCCAACCACCTATGGTTGATTTCAACAAGATCATGCACCTATATCATCACCCGCCAATTAAAAAACACAATCATCCAATCACACACAGTGAGGGACTCAATAGGCACAATAACTATCTAAAACATTTCACATAAGGCCAAAGTGCCTAATTCTAGCAGGTAGAGTTGGTCGTAGAGACCCTCACACTTGGCAAGTCTTTTTCAATAGACTTACCTAGGGTTTACGAGCCCTTTGCATGACCTATAGTTTGGTCGATAGATTTTAAAGTTGGCTCATGGTCTAGAGTGCATAATTATTTTGCTCACCGGGAATCTCTATGAGATGGGGTATAGGTCATAAAATGTTTTACCATCTGTTAGCCCAGTCGTAGGGACTCAACTTGATGTTCTTATCAGCCACATTGGCTAATTTAGTTTTGTACATGCAAACTCTTAATAAAATACATTGTTACAATATATGCAATCAGCCCAATGTCCAAAATTACAATCAAAATAAAGGAAAAAAAATTACCTATGATTTTGAAAACTGAAAATAACCCTATAGCTACACTATTACATCAAAAACCTTAGGTTTCCTCCTAAGTAGTACCTGATTTATTATTGCGGAACATCTTGGACTAATTGGTTACTCAAACTGACTTTTGCTCGTAGGTCAATCTATTCGACTTTTTCTTGCAAATCCTCTCTTTATCGCTTTCTAAGGAATGTCAAGCCTATTTGTTTATGAATCCTCTATTCATGAATTGAATGTACGATAGGACCCCTTCCTTGATGAGGATAGCTAAAATCTTTCTTTTTTTAAAAAAAAAGATTGAATTTCTAAGTGCAATGTGGGAAGTGGAGGTTCTGGAAACAAGCTACACACCAATTACCCAGACTTCACTCTTCAAATCATCTAGACACTTTAGGAACTTACAGATATTGAAGATGACTTTTACGTCATTCAATCTGAACCTGAATTGACTAGCTTCCATATCCACTAGTGTTATCCTAGTGGCTAAGAATGGTCTTCCCAAGATGATTAGGATGTCGAAGTCAACTTCAAAATCTAAGATCATAAAGTTTGTAGGGAATATGAACTTTTCAACTTTGACCAACACATCATATAGTATCCCTACAGGTTTTTTCATCATGTGATCCGCCATCAGTAAACGCATGCTAGTTAGAGTAGGGGCTTCCAATCCAAGCTTATTGTAGACCACAAAAGGGCATCAGGTTAATACTAGCACTTAGATCACATAGTGTCCTTGTGAACTCCACATCTTCGGCGGTGCAAGGTATGGTGAAATCACCTAGATCATCTCTCTTTTCAACCAAGGACCTTATAGTAATAGCAGTGCAATGTTGAAGCTCTTGAGAGAGATCCTAACTTATAGTGCACTTTTTAGTGACCAAGTCCTTCATGTACCTAGCATACCCTGGCATCTTCCCCAATGCCTTAATGAGAGAGATATTAATGGAAAGTTATTTAAGCATGGAGAGAAAGTACTTGAATTTGTCTTCCTCCTCCCTCTTTTTGATTCTTTGAGGGAAGGGGAGAGGAGGCCTAGGAATGGGCTTTAACCTCTATGGTGTGTAAGAAACTTCACTTACCCTATCCTTGCCACTATTATCTCCTTTCTCTATATCCTTATCGCAACTGTCTCCTCTCGAACATCTTCTACATTAACCAGCATGGGAGGATCAATAGTTCTCTTGCTACCCTGAGTAGTGGCCGCCATACACTGCCCGTCATTTTTAGGACTTTGAACTATGTTGCTAGGCAGTGTACCTCTTGGACGCTAATTAAGTTGGGTTGAAACTTGACCAGTTGTTATTCCAGTTGTTTGATAGCCACAAAGTGAGACTCTATTTTCTTATTAATACTCAAAATTACTAATTTCATTCCCCTTAGAGTCTCATCCTATGTCTTAGATTACTTCAACAAGCTATAAAACATCTCCTCAATTTTGGAACTGCTAGCACCTACGTCGCAGTTGTACATGGCACATAAGGACCATTTTTAAAGCCTTCTCTACAACCCCAATTTGTATCTCTCTCTAGATCCCTATTCCTATCACAGTAACCTCTGCGGTTATCCCGGTAAGCTCTATCTCTATTGAAGTTCTGACCTTGGTTTCTTTGACCTTGGCGCCACTAGTATTGATTGGACCCTTGGACGTTGGTACATAAACTCCCCATCCAATTAGCAAGAAAACATGCATCCTCATCATAATATGGCTCCTCATACATCAGCACATGGAGGTTGATGAACCACTGCATTCACTCTCTCATTACTCTGCTTTATCATCACCTTTATACCTGTGCAAATCTAAGCAAGTTGTTGCATTATTTCATCATTAATTCTAACCTTCTGTGGACCCATACTGACAACACACAAGCTCTTAGTGGATTTTCTATCTCGCTTCCCAAATAAGCGATTAGTCTTGTCCACTCTTTCCATTCGCTCTGCGATCCTTGAAATTGTTGGTCCAATATCATGACCCTCATGATAGTTTTAGCACACAGGTCTGACTGTTCCCATCAGGGGTACGATAGAAGATCTTCTCCAAAGCATCAACAACAATTTTATAGTCAGGGATACTCCTCAGACATTTGATGAACTCGCTATGAAGTAGTACTGATTGAATCACTAGGAGGTTGCTCGAAGTTGTTGATCTGGTCCTTCAACTTGAGCCTCTTTGATCTAGGGAAGTACCTCTAATAAAAGGCCTTTTGTAAGTCTTCCCAATAGGTGATTGAACTCTATAAGAGCTTAAATAGCCATAATGATACATTTCCCATAAGAGAGAATAGGAAGACACAAAGTCCCACAGAGTCCATAGAAAGATTTTGTGTTCCCATCACTTTCTTGCAAACTAATGACACATTGTGTAGGTGGCTATGAGGATCCTCTGAAGGCAAGCCTGTAAATAGCCCATAGTTTTGTAGTATCTGAAGTAACCCACTCGAGACTGTGAACTTTGAGTCTACCGGTAGTGGTCGCATCACAATAGATCCAATTACCTCCAAAGCCATAGGATTCAACCCATACTGATTCTATTAGTAAGAATTGGCATTAAAATCATGTGGATGCAGAGAAATATCCTCAAGAGGAGGTGGGTAATCATTCTCAGCATCCTCATTATTATTCCTATTCAAAGCTACATTGGCCGAGTTATTGGCATTGTCTTGGGCCATTCTCCTCAGTGTTCTGTGGATCTCTAGGTCAAATAGGGTTAAGGGATTTCTTTGACTTTGAGTGTTGGGCATAACTAACTTATACCCAGAAAAAGAATAAAAACAACAAACAAAAGTAAAATAAGGGAACTGAAGATTAACACTCGAATTACTAGTGAATTCACTAAGTCTAGCCGTATTCCCCAACAATGGCATCAAAAGCTTGATGTCGCCCAAGTTACACCTCTTTTTTGGAGGATAAAGCTGTCATTGTAAAGAAATAGAACCTAAAAAAGGTTAGCGTTGAACCCACAAGGATTACATAAACTCAAGAGAATTGACCAATTTGTCATCCAAATGATTAACCAACTTACTTCCGCAAGGCACGACGTGAATCATGAAGAAGAAAAAATTTCCTAGCCTCTCATTCATGATTGTGGCATTGTTCATAACTATGAACAAGAATCTATTTGATGTGGTATATTAGACATCCAAGGAATATTCAATACTTCATTCTCTAATACCATGTTTGTCATGACCTAAGCCTAGGTCCTTGACATAATACGGAAAATGAGGGACCTAAAGGCATCTCACCTAAACCTCTCAGCCTTCAGCTAGCATGCATAGGTATTTAAATCAAATAAAGTAGAATTCTTAAAAATAGGGAAAGGGACTAAGGGAATACATAAAAGTCTCATAAAAAAGAAACAACTTAAACTTTATACATATCGGCCAATCGTACCATCTATATAAAGGACTTGGCATGGGTTAAGACATATTCAAAGCTCACCATCAAGTGAAATGTATCGAAAGCATTTCCCACATAGAAAGTAAAAATATCCAAAATATAACTCAAGACTAAAATAATATCTCAACAGTACAATAAGCATGAAGAAAGAGGTGTAGTCTCCAAACTAGAGGGTTCGCCAATAACACTAGCCTCATACTCTGAAATTTAACCATGTGCCACAGGAGGAGGTAGTAAGTTACTACATGGTGATATCATGTAGCCAAAATATGCATTTGTATATTGGAATATACTAAGTATGTGGGATGTAATGCAAATATGAGATTGCAACATCAACATTCATGATAATGTAATGCAATAATTCAAAAACATGCTTAGCCATATTCAAGGAGTATAGCACAATATGAGATAAATTATCAATGCATCATGCAAAAATATTTTTTGAAGTAACATAAACATCATTTATATAGCTATGTAGGTGGAGACCATAATTTTCATTTAAGACCTGTAAGCTACTACATGGAATCAAACATGACCTCTTGTCTCATTAGCCTACAAAGGTACATAGTTAATGAGACAAGAGGTTGCTACTAAAGCTACCTTACAGAACCCACCTTATTGCCTCACTCAGTGCTAAGGCAGGTCCCATGGGAATATTTATAGCATTGTCAAATACTTAAACATTTACATACTTTAAAATATACTTTGACATCATAGAGTAGCTCATTAACTTAGAGCTCAACTTAGGTAAAAATTGTCCTTTCAAATTGAAGGTCCATGTTAAACATTATTAAACGGATTTATAACTTTCATAACATACTTTTAAGGCACTTATAATTAACATCATGTAGGAATTCAACTTAAAGCTTAGTGGACTTATGCAAAAGGCTTAAAAATGTGCAATGTAAAAATATTAGATCAATACGAAGAAAAACATTAATTTAAAATAATTCTTAAATAGTCTACTTTAAACCTTAGGTAGGGAAATCATGTAACTCAATCTGAAAACTGTAGAATTCCATAACACATCCTTATATTGCATCATTATAGTCAATGAAACTGAAAATATATCATTATGACATCATTTAAAACATGTTCATGGAACTCATAAAATTTCATAGCTTAAAGAAAAAGTAAAAAAGAAAAATATTTTGGACTTTGTGGATGAAAGAAATTCATAAATAAACCCATCCCACATACCTGATTACAAAGCCTAAGGGAACTTGATGATGGGTTGGGAATTTGATGAAACCCTATTTCCTTCTTCTTCTTTGGAGAAAACTTTTGCCTTATAAAATTTTAAGGATTTAGAGTGGGAGAGAATGAGGGTGTTTTGGAGGAATTCGAAATGATATTAGAGGGAAAGAACCAAAAATAATGTAATTTTAGGCTTGGGATATGGAAAAGGTCAAAAATAGCCTTCATTAAAAACTGCCAGACTCGAACAATAACCCCTGTTTATAGATCATAGATCAAACCACGGGTCGTAGAAAAGAGGGTTTTATCCTAGTTACATTTTTGGACTTCTGAAACTACCTATTATCCTCCATCTATGACCCTATTCTATGAGTCATAGAACCCTTTCATAGAAACCCTTCACACTTACAAATTTTTTCATTATCAAGATCCCATTCAATGAGACCATCCTATGGCTCATAAACAGGACTACGATTTTTCTTGTTTGTTTGTAGTTCAAGTTAAAAAAAAATTTAACCAACCCAAGACCCTAAACCACAAACAATCTTTATGGTCCATAGTTCCATTTATGAATCGTAAATACCTCTCATAGATCCTCCACACACCTAAACAATGTTCTATTTCGATTAATCCCATCTATGGACTTTATTTTATGACATGTGGTTTGAAACATAAGCCATAACTGAGACTCATACTTGGGACTACATGTAATGACCTTGACTTTGTATATCCTTAATGGTGCTTGGATATTGGTTTTGGAAAGTTTTTTACCAAGGTGACACCTTAAGTGCACTTCCACGGGCTGTGTAACTGATGTGCTATCAAAATACAGCACTTTTGGTGCTTAAAACATGAAATTTGTGTATTCTCAATGCAATGTTATTAGATTTGACGTGTTTATGTGTTTGTTTGCAGTATTTCAAGGTTGGCATTGATTTTGGGCAAAATATGCCGAAGTTACTGATTTTGAAGATCCATAAGACCTTTTATAGGCCGTAGAGTATTCTATGGGCTGTGAAGGAGGTTTCATGTGTAATTCCTATGAAAGGTGGATTTTTAAAGTTTGGTCCATGAACAAATAGAGAAGTCATAGAACACTTTACGAGTCGTAGATCAAGTTTCGTACCCTGAGGATCAGAGAAGGAGGACTTTCTGAAGTATCATCAGGCAAAACCCTCTATGGGATGTAGACCCTTGTATGGGCCATATAGGGGTGTCATAGAAGCCAAGTTTAGAAGTGAATCCACAAAGAACGAAAGCCCGACTAGGGGTCGTAAATCACTATACGGCCCATAGTGCATCTCGTGAAGTATACTGACCCAGTTGTCCTATTTTATTTTGGATTTTATTTTAAACATTATAAATAGGTTTTTAAGTTACTTTTATTAGAGGATAGAATAAAATCAGTAAGATACAATAAAGAAAAACATTGGAGAGTTTCCAAAACACTTGTACACTTTAATTTCATCTTCTAATTACAATCTTGTGATTCTCATTGAAGCTTGTATTTTCTTGTACTTAATTCAATTATGTAAGTACTGTATTATGTTATTGAAATTCATAAGTCTTGAATCTACACAAACCATGAGTAGCCAAATCCATAACTAAGGTTGCGCCAACCATGAAAAACTAACAAGGTAAAATTGGATAATTCATAATTCTTGAAAACTGTGCATGTATGTATTAATTAATTCTCTTCATTTTGAATTTTTCTAGTGGCTGCCAATATTAGAACCCCCTAGTGTTAGTGAATGGATCAAGGCAGTAATAAATAGGAAAAGAGATTAATTAATAGGATTCAATCGATGTTTCTCGTCTAACAACCGAACTGGGCCAAAGGGAGGTATACTAGGATGATAGGTAAGGGTTAATGATGTCACACTATAAAGATGGACCAATTCACATAGTGAAATTTGCCTCTCGACTAGGACAAAGGGTTAGGTTAACATAACTTATCATTCTGCATGCTATACACTAGAAAAGAATTTGGTTATCCAATGATGCTAAGTTAGGGAATCATGGAAAATACAATACCCTATTTTCTCTTCATACTGGTTAAACACTTGTTTTAGTTTAGCATTAGTATTGTCAACCCCCGTCCCTTTTGAGGAGATAAGTACGTCAATAACCAAAATTGAAACACTGAATTCTTCTAAGTCTACCATATTCCCTTGGGTTCAACCCTAACCTTGGTTAGGTTCTACATCTTGACAATGACGACTTTAACCTCAAAAAGAAGGTGTAGCTTAGGTAACATTAGTGACTCACCACAGGCCGTGGAGAGGATCCTTTAGGTGGTCCCTGACCTTGTATGTAGAGTGTTGGCCTTAACTTTGGAGTTCAAGACTAAGGTTCACACAACATAGACCCACACAGTCCGTATGGCACTTTATGGGTTGTCTAGTGATTTGTATGATGTGGCCTTATCCTTGAAAACCATATTTTGGCCAAGGCAATTCACACATAAACCTCATACGATCCATATAACTCTGCATGGGTCATATGGCCTTTCGTATGGGCGTTGGTGTGAAACTTTTCCAAGTATGGAATCACCATTTCAGAACTTTATCAGTGAAGCTTTTGGTTAAGTGATGCCTTACAGAAGGATGCACAGTCCATGAGCATTAGTATGATCCATTTGGCCCTGGTACAGCACCCCTGGCAACATTTTATCCTCCGTTTTATTATTGCTATTCTTGTAATTTTAGCTATTCCTAAGGGATGTTTGTGACTTTGTATGCTATCCTATACCCTTCTCATGTTATTAAAATTCATTAAACACTTAGAATCCATTCAAGCTTTCTCATAAGATCTCCCCTAAAGTGAACTTTGGAGGATTATGTTGAAGCTGAAGCAAAGGGTCTCTTCTTCATCAAATTTTTCTTGTTTCTTCTTGGCTAGATAAGGTATGTGGGATTGATTCATGGACCCTTTCAACCATAAACACCCAAGCTTTTTTTACTCCTTGATTTATGAAATTAAGTTTACTTTGAATATAGGCCTTTTAAATTATTGTTTATTTTATTCAATTAAGATATGGGCTATGTTTTCTTGTTGATTTTAAAGTGATTTAAACCCTACTATGTTAAATTACATGAATGTTATGATGATTTGAATATGCATTATTCCTTTAAAATTTGATTTGAGTATGGGTAATTAACATTGTGATCTGAATGTAGATTTTACTTATGGATTTACTTGAATTTCATATTGAATTGTTGATTTAAGATTGAATCTCTAATGCCCATTGCTATTTTCATATCATTGATGGCATATGCATACATGCACATTGAATTTTGATGAAAATGAATTAGTTGGTTAAGCCCACATATGTTTATGAAAATGAATTCGGTGAGTTAAGCTCACATATATGGTTATGACAAGAATGTGATCATATAAATATCTATGATATAGATCTTTGAGCAACATTGGGTGTTTACACCATATAGAAATTGTGAATGGGTTATTCCTATTCATGAAAAGTATAATCCAAAGTATGATATGGCTTTTGAGCCAATATGAATGATTATGAAAAAGTTTTGGCTTTCAAGCCCAAGTATGCATTGAAATGATTTAAAATGACTTTCACCTCTTTTAAAAGCATGTATAAGTATATGTATTCTTGTGGGATGATGAATTAGCATCAATGAGATTGGAGGCATAAGGTCTATCCTTGAGGGTCCTCTTTCTTTCTCTTAAACTATATGACAGCATAGGTATTTGACTAAAATGGGAGGCCCATAAGGTATGGTTACAACTTTGATATGATAGATAGAATGTGAAAATCATATCTAAAATAAGAGGCCCGTACGGATAAGTATGGTTTATCTTTGGCAAGTAGACCACCTTTTGTTCTAGTATGGGGATAACATCAGGATTCCAAGTAATAGCTCACTTGGTCTTATATGTCGGTTGAGGTCTCATCCCTTCTTTATATTAGCATCATTGCATTTCATGTATCATGTATTTCATGGCATATTGTTATATTACTTTTTTTGGTTATATACTTCTTTCTATATTATATGCCCTTGTCATCCAACATTGAATGGAGTTTTAATAAGTTTATATACATTACATGCATGTATTCTTAGTACATTCTAATATATAACGCATACCTTTTACCTACATGATCAAACTATGTAGGGACTAGAGACTACATTCATCCATAATTTGACGGCTAGTTCAGAATTGAGAAAGTTGTTATGGTGAGTCCTAACTTCCAAGAACAAACCACCATCCATCTACCTTATGTTGCTTTCGCTTATGTTATGTACTTCGAAGGTAAGCCCACAACATGTGTTGGCCCCCATCCTATTATATGACTAGAGTCATTGTTGGACATTTTGTAGACTCTTGTACGGATATATGCTATATGTTGTTATTCGGAGATTATGGTCATGGCTATCTATTAGATACAGTTATTATGATTTGGTTATGATATGATTTTAATTTATATTATGATATGGAAATGTGGAAGGTCCTAAGTCCCATTTTGCCCTCGTAGAGTGAGTCATACTTACCCGTCCCTTAGTCTTTATGTGTTATCTGTTATCTGAATCCATACAAATCTATATCCTTATTATATTCCCATAGCGTGAGTCATAATTTTTTTTCCCTTAGAACTATGTGTTTACTATCTCTTTATACACTCCTAAATTGATAATGTGAATACGGATAAGCTTGGTATCAAAGCACTATATCCAGGTCATCACAACCTTGGTATCAAAGCACTAGGTTTATCAATGATTCTCAGAATCCAACATGCCTTGTCAAGTAGAGTCCTATTCATGGGTGTGAAGTGCACCATACCTATGAATGGGAGGCTATGATGGCGTTCTAGGAATTATCTCACTTTCTCATGTCCTATGTCATGCTTTGGACCTTGTATTAAGGTTTCTTAATCCTGATGATTTCCTTGCTAGATTACAGAAGATACCTCCACAAAGAAATCCCCTACCCACGCAATCCCCGATTAATGAGGAACAAGTTCCTTAAGGGCCTGTGGAAGAACTGATCACTAATAGTGAATTCGATAATGTTATTGCTATGTTTACCCAAGTGGTGACCACTCAGACTGGAAAGGCTAATCTTCCTCCTCATGATCCCACTTTGGCTGCTAGAGTGAGAGATTTTACCCAGATAACTATCATGCCTCAAAAGGGTACCCTTGGTGTGACTAGCACTCAAAGACTATTGCTAGCCCACGAGAGAAGCACTTGACCTCATCGTCAATTCAACTCGACAGCAGAAGACTAACTCAAATATAAATTCATCATATATAAGGAAAGAAATAAAACACAAAACTCAACTGTATCATAGTTTCAATAAAAATGATACAAAAGACTCCTCAAAGTTCTCTACTCAACTGTCTATGATGCCTCTACTCAACAGTCTAGGTTGGTGCCATGACTGGCCATGGACACCTCAAATCAAATAAAATAAAGTACTCAATGATAATAAAAAGATAATAGGACTTCTACGGAATGCAAGGAGGGCTCACAAACTCTAGAAGTGTACTAAATTGGACCTTAATGATGCACAGGATGAGGTCATCTATCACCTGTATATGCATCATAAAATGATTTAGGCCCAAATATACATTACCATATAGAATATACTGGTATGTAGAATAGCTCAATAAAATTAAAGCTTGACTCACTCACCTCGGCTCAAAATCTCATGCTCAACTTAGTATATGCAAGTTTTATAGTAAAATTATTTTTTTAAAAATAGGCTCAGTAAAACTGACTCGGATTAAAATCTCATGCTCAATCAGTATTGCTTGGCAGTTTCCCTAACTGACATATTATCCACCCATCATAAATTATGGTGATGTACAATAAATCAACATCGTTGCCATACCTGCCCTTAACTTGCCATGGAAAAGGGTGATCAACTCTCTCATGGATCCAAAATAAGTCTCCACTTGCGGGACAAGAGTCACCAGGTAAGCTATAATGACTATCCTACACTGGCAACGTAGATTTGTGGGTTAAAGTAAAAGTTTACTCATTCCCTTCTTAGTGCTCGATACTCCTCCTAAGACTAAAACATGCTCAACTCATCAATCAACTCAATCCTCAACACTCAATAAATCAACTCAAATCTCAATGCTCAATCAATCAACTCAAAGCTCAATGCTCAATCAATCAACTTAATTCTCAATGCTCAGCTCAACTCAGTTTCTCATTAGCTCAATCAATCAGTGCAAACAAATCAAACTCAACAGTCATTTAGACTCGCCCATTTTGCCTCATTATGTAGTTCAAATAGGATAAATCACGGATAGTGATGTATGTGACTCAATGCAACAAGCTCCTCATACTCAATCATGCTAAATTTACTCATCTCAACATGCTCAAGGCTCAATTTATATCAACTCAAATACTTAACAATATGAATAGAATTTCATAAAAAGATGTGATTTAGGTTTAATGCTATAAAGTAGGAAATACATATGTAAATCTCTGTTCAACACTTATGCAATATACTGATTATCTCATAAAGTATAATAAAACCTCAGAAAAACAGAGAAATAAAGCTAGGATAGTAGAATTTCTCAAAATCTCAACTCCTTCCAAATCTTGACTCAAGATGATGAAGCGGCATGTGAAGAAAGGAATTTCACACTTTTGTAAGCCTTACATATCTAAGAGTGAAGGAAATATCAATCTTCAATTCAATCCTTGCTCTTGAGTGAAAATCGTAGCTTCTTCCTTCTTATCCAATACTCTCAACAAAACCTCAAGGTATGGAATGACTAATGAATGCACCTAGGGTGAGTCTTAAGACCTTATACACGTCTAAAAATGACTAGTGTTTTAATAAAAATGAACTAAAATAGATGAAATTGCCCCTCTCAAAAACTATTGTCTGGGTCTACAAGTCCCTGTCTACGACTCGTAGAGCATTCTATGCATCGTAGACCACCTCTCATAAACTGGAAACCCAAAAATTTGAGTTACTAGAATTTACCACAAAACCCCTCTCTACGAGTTATAATATGCTCTACAAGTCGTAAACTCATCTCATAAATTGAAGGATCTTGAAATTTGAGTCATTGAAATTTGGTAGGAGACCTCAACTTACGAGTCATAATGTGTTTTATGAGTCATAAACTCATTCTCGTAAATAAGATGAACCTAAAATCCAGATCACTGGAATTTCCTACAAAACCTGTTCTACAAGTTGTAAACCTCTCTATGACTTACAAACATGCTTATGCATCTTTTCTCAATCTTTCCTCAACATCATCCAGCACAATCACTTTAGATTAGATGAAAAAATTTGGGGATGTTACACTATCTCCCCGTTGGGGTCATTGTCCTCGATTGAAGAGAAGGATAGGAACTTAGGTCAAGGCACGAATCTCCTTATGGACTCTAAAAATCAACTAGCTCTCATCTAACCAATGTAATCAATCAAATAACTCAGCAAATAAAATAGTCAAGTATTCAACAAATCACATCAATCCTTACTCAAACTCTAAAACTCTAGCATCTATCATATGGGGAGTGAAAGGAAGACTCTGAGAAATAAAAACTCAATAATTTAGATGAAACGTCCCCAAAAAGTACCCAAATATGTGCCTCGAAAGTGCCCAAAATTATAATTTCTATATATCTCAAAATTCGCGCGTGATATCGAAAATCCAACTTCATATTCTTGTTCAGGGAGTCAAATTAAGTGCAGAATAGGTCTAAACCCAATTTAAGAGCAACCATAGCAAAATTTAAAAATTGCAAAAATGCGATTTCCATTGTGCATTCGCGCCCCTGGCGTATTGCGCCAAGGGCGTGCTACTGTGTATATTTGTGCATTGTTTTTTTTATCTCGGTCTAAGACTTTTGGATTTTGGTCCTAAGTGTTCCGATGTATGAAAATACCTATACTTAGCCTTATTTCACCCTCATATCATTCAAGATATTCCCCAATACACACTCAAACACTTAGACTCATATCTCACTCCAAATTCCAAGTCTCAAAACTCATCTTGATCTTAAAGGACTCATTCAAGCTTCAAGTCTCCATCTACAAATTTCATCAAGTTATTCTCCAAAGTTAAGGTATGTGGGTTTTGTTTCATGGGTCCCTTTCACGCATGATGCCCAAGCTTTCTTTTACCAAAAATTATATGATTTAAAGTTTATTTACTCATGGGTCTTACTTATTATGAATTTCACTACACACTATGTTAGGGTTTCATGAAATTGTGACTGTTTTAGCATGTTTTGAGCTATGAATCTAAGATCTATTATGAGATTTGATGAAGGGTTTTGATATATATTGCTTGAGGGTATTAGCAAGTATCTATTGATGATTTTACACTGAATTGTTTTGCATGATTCCACTCTTGAATTCCATGGTTTTACACTAGCACTACACACCCACCAAGTTTTTGATAAAATGTCTTGTTAATGTATTTTGAGGAATTAAAAGCCCAATGCATGTCTAATGAGTTGAATAACTTTATGATAATGAAAGAAATGTATATGATATTTTTCTATATAGTGTTGTAAAGTGACCATGCCTTACTCGGGGGTTTAACAGCCCAGGTAACCATATTGAGGGATTTGTAACTTGATACTAATAAAGGGGTTGTGCCTTGATAACCTAGTTGAGGGCTTAGTACCTCAATCATCAAAGGTGGTAGGGTGTGGCTATCCACCAACCAATCAAAGAGTTCATACCTTGGTAATTGGATTGAGGGTTTAGTTCCTCAATCACCATGGGTGGTAGGGTACGATGTCCACCAACCAACCAAAGGGGTTTGTACCTTGGTAACCTACAGGTTCTATAATGATGGTCTCTTCTTACATATGCATTATATTCCATGTAAGCATGTTTTACTTAAGTATTTATCATACATGTCATATTTTTATTATTCTATCTATTACTTACTATTATGTATTTTCATTATGATACCTATCTCTTGTTGCATTGCATCTTACATACTTAGTACATTCAAATGTACTAATGCATACTCTATGCGTATATGATGTTACCATGTAGGAACCGGAGCCCCCTTGATCATCCTCCTCCACATGGCTAGTACAATCTCTCTAAAGCTAGTTGGTGAGTCCTCTATTTCAAGAATAATGTTATGTTCTTATGTTACGTATTACGACTCTCTTTCTTTATTGTATATTTTTTCTATGAGGGTGAGCCCGGTTGCTTGCCTTGGCCCCCGCTAAGTTTTGTGGTTAGAGGTGTTGTTGGACATATTATGTATAATGCTATGAGCTTGACTCTTGATGGTTATGATATGAAAGATGTCCCTTAGCCCCAGTAATCCCTATTTACTATCTCTTGTTGGTATTTTATTGCTTCTGTGACCAAGGATGTGTAATGATATTTTAAGAGGATTGCTTGGGGTCTCTTCGGGTTCCCCATGCGCTATGTCATGTCTAGGCCCTAGACTTGGGTCATGACATTAGAGGGAAATACCTGCCATCAACTCTCTCATCATTATCAAGCAGGAATAATTGAGGATATATGGCCTTTATGTCCTCTTTTGCCTCCCAAGTGGCTTCTTCCATGAATTGGTTCCTCTATAATACTTTGATAGATACAACCTCTTTGGTTCTTAACTTATGAACCTGATGATCAAGGATTTGGATAGGAATATTCTCATAGCTCAAAATGTCTTTCATTGAAATACTCTCAATAGGAACAACTAAGGATCTCCCAAACACTTCTTGAGCATAGAAATGTAGAAAACTGGGTGAATGGCTCTAACTCTGATGGTAAATCCAACTCACACGCCACATTGCCCACTTTTTTTATGATCTGATAAGGGCCAATGTACCTCAGACTTAACTTCCTTCTCTTTCCAAATCTCATCACACCCTTCATGGGCGACACTTTTAAGTATACCCAATCACTGACTTCAAACTCTAAGTCTCAACTTCTGACATCTGTGTAGGATTTTTGTTGATTCTATGTTGTCCTCAACCTTTCTCGAATGATCTTCACCTTCCCTATAGCTTGATAATCCAAGTTTACTCCAATCAAATCTACTTCACCTACCTCAAACCATCCAATCGGCAACCTATACCTCTTCTTATATAGGGATTCATATAGGGCCATCTGAATGCTCGAACGAAAGTTGTTTTAGGCAAACTCTATCAAAGGTAAATGGTCATCCCAATTTCCTTTAAATTCAATGGCATAGGACCTCAACATATCCTCCAATGTCTAAATTATGTGCTCTACCTGGCCATCAGTCTGAGGGTGAAAAACAGATACAGCTTCGTACCTAAACCTTTCTAAAAAGATCTCTAAAATTGGATAGTCAATTGAGCTCCTATATTTGTGATGATGGACAAAGAGACACCATGCAATCTAACAATCTCCCTTATGTATAACCAGGCATAATCCTCTATAATGTTAGTCATCCTTACTACTAAGAAATGAGCAGACTTAGTCATCCTGTCAACTATCACCCAAATCGAATCATGTTGTCTAAGAGACCTCGATAAACCTATGACAAAGTCCATGTTAATCATATCCCATTTCCACTCTAGAATCTCAAAATTTTAAGCTACTACAATGGCCTTTGGTGTTCAACTTTAACTTGTTGACAATTCGGGCAATTGTGGACGAACTCAATAATATCTCTCATCATTCCACTTCACCAGTATACTTCCCTCAAGTCATGGTACATCTTAGCGGACCCTATATGAATGGAATATTTGGAACTATAGTCCTCTACCATAACCCTCTCCCAAACACTATCGACATCAGGAACACACAATCTTCCCCGATACCTCAATACTCCATCTCACCCTTTGGCAAAAACTATCACTTTTTATTTAAGCACATCTTCTTTCAATTGTAATAAGACAGGATCTTGATCTTCTTTCTACTTCACTTCCACTACTAAAGATGATACAGACCCTTTATGCACAAGAACTCTTCCTTCACTGATTTATCAAATTGGGCTCCTAACCATGCCAGTTTATGAACCTCTTTTGCTAACACTTTTTTCTTCTCCTCCACATGGGTGGTACTTCCCATGGATAACCTACTAAGAGAATAAGCAACCACATTAGCTTTACCTGGATGGCAGAGGATGATCATGTCATAATTTTTAAGCAATTCAAGTCATCTCCTCTGCCTTAAGTTAATCTCCTTCTGGGTGAATATGTATTGCAGGCTCTTGTGGTCTATGAATACATCAATATGTGCTCCATATAGATAGTTGGTGCCATAATTTGAGAGCAAACACCACTGCTGCCAAATCCAAATCATGAGTAGGATAATTCTTCTCATATACCTTAAGTTGTCTAGAAGCATAGGTAACAACCTTCCCGCTCTGCATCAACACACATCCTAATTCCACTCTCAAAGCATCGCAGTAGACAATAAATTCATATGTTCCATCAAGAAAGAGTAACACTGATGCAACCTTATCTTCAACTCTTGGAAGCTTTTCTCACTCTCATCTGACCATTGAAACTTGACCTTCTTCTGGGTCACTTTATTTAATGGTGTGGATATGAAATAAAATCCCTCAACAAACCTCTAGTAATAGCCAGCTAATCCTAGAAAATTCTATATCTTTGTCGGTGAGGTTAGTCTTGGCCAGTTCTTAACTGTATCAATCTTTTGAGTATCCATTTAAACTTCATCTCCAGAAATCACACGACATAAGAGATCCACATATTTGAACCAAAACTCATAGTTAGAAAACTTTGCATACAACTCAATGTCTTAGAGTGTATGCAAAGCAATCCTAAGGTGAGTGGCATGCTCCTCCTCATCTCTGGAATACACTAATATATCATCAATAAACACATTCATGAACATATCAAGATACTATCTGAATACTTTGTTTATCAGGTCCATAAATGTTGTGGGTGCATTTGTCAACCTAAAAGACACTACCAAGAACACAAAGTACCCAAAAGATATTCTCTTACTTTCAACTGATGATAGCCTGATCTGAGGTCTATCTTAGAGAAAATAGTGGCACCCTGAAGCTTGTCAAACAAATCATCAATCCTCAAAAGGGGACACTTATTCTTAATAGCCACCTTATTCAATTGATGATAATGAATACACATCCTCAGAAAACTATCCTTTTTTCGCACGAACAAGACCGGAGCACCCCATAGAGAGATACTCGACCTTATGAATCTTTTCTCTAACAAATCCTTCAATTGCTCCTTCAGCTCTTTTAACTCCGCAGGGTCCATTCTATATGATGGAATAGAAATAGTTTGCGTGTCAAGAAGCACATCAATTCCAAAGTCGATCTCCTTATCAGGATGAACTCCAGGCAGATCCTCACGAAACACATCAGGAAACTCACTTACATTTGGGATGGAATCAAGAGTAGGGGACTCAACATCATCAGGCTTGACTCGCACAAGGTGATAGATATATCCTTTAGAAATTAATCATCAGGCCTTGATATAAGAAATAACCTTACCCTTCGATGCAACAGAATCTCCTTTCCACTGAAACTGGCTCATTCAGAAACTAAAATTTGACAGTCTGAGTTTGGCAATCAATAGAGGCATAACAGGAATAAAGCTAGTCCATACCAAGGATCAAATCAAAATCAACCATCTCTGACTCAATCAAGCCAACAAGAGTATCCCTATGATAGATGGACACCACACATTCTCTATAGATCCTCTAAGTTGGAATAGACTCATCAACAGGAGTAGAGACATAAAATAGCTCAAGCAAGCACTCGAGAAGATTCTCAAATTGACCCGCCACATATAGAGTCACAAAGGAAAAATTTACACCTGGATCAAGTAAAGCATAGCAAGGAAACGTAAAGACTCAAAGCATACCCATCACAAACTCTTTGCAACCTACAGATCCTGTCGATTCCCCAATGCATACATAAGATTTTTCCTTTCACCTGCCCCTGGTTCAGTACCTCTTTAATTACCCTTTACTAGTAGTGTTGTGGTAGAAGTCTAGGACCTATTTCCCCACATCAGATAATCTCTATTAAAATAGCCCGACTGGCCACACCTGTAGCAACCATTCCCTCCCTCTCTACACTCACCCATATGTATCTTACCACACTTCTAACAAGGTAGATTCCCTCTAAAGCCAAGGGTCGCACTTATTTGTGATCGTGCACCCTGTGCCCTAAAGTTTGGCTGACCTTAGGACCTCTAATCATGTTTGTGGCTCAGGGCTGGTGCACTGGCTGAAATGGTGCATAGCTAGATGACCTCTTATGGAAATAAGACTATCTCCCTTACTATACTTAGTCTGGGTGGGCTTAAGCCCTGTTGATCTGGCCTTCTTACTCAAATGCTCTTCTCGGTCCTTCTTCTTATCCTCCTTAGTCTATTAGGTATAAACCATTATTATAGAAATGTCCATGTCTGGAATTAATAGTGGTGCCTTGCACTCTCTTTTCACCTATTTACCCAATCCAAACATGACCTTTCACATTCTCGATCTCATATCCAGAACCACCTCTAGGGCATACCTGGATAGTTGGATAAATTTCAAGCTACAATCTTTAATAGTCATCCCCTCTTATTTTAGATATACCACCTTCTCAACCTTTGCCTCTCTCAACTCTTGAGGAAAGAAGTTATTGAGGAAGGCACTCTCTGACTTATCCCAAGCAATGGGCTCAACATCATCACCTCCACCCTCTTCCCACTAATTGTATCAAACATTAGCCATATCCTTTAGCTGGTAGGCAGCAAGCTCAACATTCTCAGTCTCAGTCGCATGCATAGTCTTCAGTACCTTCCACATTATCAATAAAGTTCTGACGCTCCTCCTCAACCTTAGACCCCGTGTAGATAGGTGGGTTCATCCTTAGAAAGTTTCTTAGTTTGGAAGCAGTTGCTAGCTCATGAGAGCTAGAATTTTGGGAGTCTATGAACCTTGGTTCCCACTCTGAGTATCTACCAACTGTGTGAACATAGAGATAGCTACTCTAAAGTTAACCTTTGTGGTGGGAGCAGGTGGAGCAATACGTGTTACAGGAACACTAGTAGTCCTGGGGTTAATCTCAGCCTCTCGTTTCCATCTAAGGAGGCACCTCTGAAGTAGGGTCCTCAGCAGTGATAGCTGAAACATTCCTCTAGGTTACAGTATGTCTTGGAGGCATGATCTGTAATCTCATAATGCATGAGTTAGAAAAGAAGTTTATAGCATTTTCAACATTATCGCACGAACTTAGAATACCAAAGAAGAGCAACCATTCCTAATGTCCTATAGCTTCCTACTTATAAAGCATGGTGTACAACACACTCATAAACAAGACTCTACTAGAAATAGCTTCATAGACTCCTTAGGAATCTAGAACTTTGTGCTCTGATACCAAGTTTGTCATGACCTGGGAGGGTACCCATGGCGTGGCTGGCACTTAGAGACTATTGCAAGCCCTCGAGAGAATCACTTGGCCTCATCATCACATCAACTCGATAGCTAAAGACTAACTCAAGCATAAAGTCATCATATATATGGAAGGAAATAAAATGCATCGCTCAACTGCATCATAGTTTCAATAAAAATAGTTCAGACACAAAAGACTCCTCCAAGTCCTCTACTTAACTGTCTATGAAGCCTCTACTTAACAGTCTAGGATGGTACCATGATAGGTCATGGACACCTTAAGTCAAAGAAAATAAAGTACTCAACGATAATAAGAAGATAATAGGGCTCCTCCGAAATACAAGGAGGGCTCACCAACTCTGGAAGTATACTTAACTAGACCTCAACAATGCATGGGCTGAAGTCCTCTATCACTTGTATCTATACAATAAAATGATGTTGGCCCAAATAGACGTCAGTACAAAAAATATACTGGTATGTAAAATAGTGCACAAAAAGTAAAGCTTGACTCACTCACCTTGACTCAACATCTCATGCTCAACTTGGTATATGCAAGTTTTATAGTAAAATCATACTTTTAAAAATAGGCTTAGTAAAATATGTTGCTTGGGAGTTCCTCTAACCGACATACTCTCTACCCCACCATAAATTATGCTATTGTACAACCAATCGGCATCATTGCCAGTCAGTCAACTTGCCAGGGAAAAGGGAAATTAACTCTCTCGTGGATCCAAAATAAGTGTCTACTTGTGGTACAAGAGTTGCCAAGCTAGCTATAATCACAACCCTGCACTGGTAATGTAGTTTTATGAGGTTAATGTAGAAGTTTACTCACTCCCCACTTGGTGCTAGATACTCCTTCCAAGACTAAAATATGCTCAACTCATCAATCAACTCAATCCTTAGTAGTCAGTCAGTCAACTTATCAATGATCAATCAATCAATTCAAAGCTTAGTGCTCAATCAATCAACTCAATTCTCAATGCTCAGCTTAATTCAGTTTCTCATCGGCTCAATCAATCAATGTAAACAAATCAAACTCGACTCAAAATCAATGGTCATTTAGACTCACCCATTTTGACTCATTATGTAGTACAAATAGGATAAATCATGGATAGTGATATATTTGACTCAATGCAACATGTTTCTCCTACTCAATCATGCTCAACTTACTCAACTCAACATGCTCAAGGCTCAATTTATATCAACTCAAATACTCAACAATATGAATAGAATTTAATAAAAAAATGTGATTTAGGGTCCATGCTATAAAGTAGAAAATACATGTGTAAATCTCTTGTCAATAATCATGCAATATAGTGATTATCTCAAATAAAACTTCATGATGAAAATAGTAACTTAAAGTCAGGAGAGTAGAATTTCTCAAAATCTCAACTCTTTTCAAATTTTGACTCAAGATGATGAAGGGGCAAGTGAAGAAAGGAATTTCACACTTTGGTAGATCTTACATACCTAAGAATAAAGGGAAAATCAATATCCAATTTAATCCATCATCTTGAGTGAAAACCCTGGCTTCTTCCTTCTCCTCCAATGCTCTCAAGAAAACCCCAAGGTGTAGAATGAGTAATGAAGGCACCTAGGGTGAGTTTTAAGACCTTATACAAGTCTAAAAATGCCTAGGGCTTTAACACAAAGGAATTGGAATGGACAAAATTGTCCCTCTTAAAAACTATCATTTGGGTCTACAAGACACCGTTTATGACTCGTAGAGCATTCTTTGGGTCGTAGACCACCTTTCATAGACTGAAAGTCTAAAAGTTTGAGTTGGTGGAATTTACAATAAAACCATCTCCACGAGTTGTAATGTGCTCTAAGAGTCATAAACTCATTCACAAACTGAAAGATCTTGAAACTTGAGTTACTAAAATTTAGTATAAGACCTTACCTTACGATTCCTAATATGTTTTACTAGTTTTAAGTTTATTCTGGTAAACAAGATAAAATTGTAATCCAAATTATTGGAAATTGCTACAAAACTCGGTTTATGAGTCGTAAACCTCTCTATGACACGTAAACCTACTTCTGCATCTTTTCTCAGTCTTTCCTCAGCATCAACCTACATAATTACTCAAGATTAGATGAAATAATTTGGGTATGTTAAAATGAATCCTCCAGAGTTCTATGGATCAAAGGTTTTTGAGGATTCTTAAGAGTTCACTAATAAGCTCTCTAAGGTGTTCACTATTATAGGGGTTAGCTAAGTTAGCTACTTATCAGTTGAAGGATGTGGCTCAAGTGTGGTACACTTAGTGGTTGATGGAGGGGGTCTGCAGTGCTAGAGTTAATTAGGAAGAGTTTAAGTTTGTCTTTCTGGATAGTTTCTTCCCCTCTTGAACTTAAGAAAGATAAGATAACAGAATTTATTAACCTCAAATAAGGTGGTATGAGTGCAAGAGACTATGTCCTTAAGCTCACTAAGCTTTCCAAGTATGCTCCTATGCTAGTGGATGACCTCATGCAAAATGCACAAATTTATTTCTAGGATCTCTAATTTGGTTATGAAAGAATATCATATGGCTTTTCTTATTTAGGATATGGACATCTCCAAGCTCATGAAATATGCTAAACAGATTGACGGAGAGAAACTCAAGGAGAAGAGGATACACGATTCTAAAAAGGCCCAATATGATGGTGGGTTCTCCAACTCCAAAGGTGGTGGATATGGTTGCTTTCAATAAGGACAAGGTTCTAATGAAAGAGTTACCAATCCTAGGGTGGCTCCTCCTAAGTCACAAGTTAGAGGTTGGCCAATACCTCCTCAGTGTACTACATGTGGGAAAAATCACTCTGGTACTTGTTGGAGAGATTTGGGTGCATGCTATGGGTGTAGTGATAAGAACTACTAGGTTGTTGATTATCTGAAATCCACCTAAAAGGTTGAAGGTCAAGTGTCCCAAGGAGGTCAAGGCCAGTAAAGACCTTCACAAGGTGGTGCCCCCAGGCACAATAGGTTATATGTTTTGCATGCTCATCAGGGAGTTGATGAGACTTCAGATGTTATGACTGGTATGTTAAAAGTCTTTGATTTTGATGCTTATACCTTGCTTGTTCTAGGTGCAAATTTATCTTTCATGACTCTTATTTTGGTTGTTAAGTTTGCTTTGAGCCCTAAAATTCTAAGGGAGCCCTTTTCGGTTTATACTCCTGTAGGTAAGTCTATTATTGCTCGAAGAGTCTTTTGGGGTTGTACTATATCTGTTTTGCATAAAGTCCTTCCATGTGACATTATGGAACTTGATATATTTGATTTTGATATTATTCTAGGGATGGATTGGTTGCATGCTTCATATGCCTCTATAGATTGTAAAACCTGGAAGGTCAAGTTCCAATTTTTGGATGAGCCCATTCTTGAGAGGAAGGGTAGTGACTCTACTATTAAATGTTGATTTATTTTCTATATCAAGGCCTTGAAGATTTCTAAGGGGTGCATATATCATATTGTAAGGGTAAAAGATGTGGAGATTGAATCACCTACTCTTGAATTGGTTCAGGTAGTTAATGAGTTTCCAGATGTGTTGTTTGAAGATTTGCCTGGTATTCCTCTAAAAAAGAAAGTAGACTTTGGCATAGATTTTCTCCCGAATACTCAACCTATCTCTATTTCTCCTTATCACATGGTACTGACTGAGTTGAAGCAGTTAAAAGATAAATAAAAGGACTTGTTGGACAAAGGCTTGATGTGCTATCACAATACATATTGGATGCCTAAAACAAAGGATTTTTGAGTTCTTAATGCGACTTTTTATGGTTTTTATGTGTTTTCTGTTGTTCTTGTAGAAATAAGTTGGCATGATTTTGGAGAGAAATTGCATATTTTATTGAAGCATAGGATATACGAGTTCACCTATGAATCATACCCCATGCTACGAGTCGTAAGGTGTTATCATAGCAAAAAATAACAACCAAAAATTAGAAATCTGCTAAGTAGAGGTCAACCCTAAGAGGCCATCCTATGACTTATAAGTCTCGTTACGACTCATATAGGTGTACTCATAGCAGGAAATAGAGAGCCCAAACTTTGGATCAACAACTGAAAGCGTAGACTACGAGAGGAGCATACGAGTCATAGGCCAAGCTATGACTAATACTAGTTGAGTCCAAGATGCCAAGAACCTAATACGAGACCCCGTTTATGACTCGTAGGTCACCCTACAGTCATGCCTGTGAGACGTACTAGCTGCCAACTGTCTTTTCTATGTAATTTTTAGGGTTAAACTTGTAACTACTATAAATACTTTAAGTTAGGTTTTATTTGAGAGAGGGCTGAATGAAATTCGAATAGAGAGACATTGAAAGAGACTTTGAATATTCTCTCAAGAATATTTTTGGGTTTTGGCTTAGTTTATCAATTTTTTTTGGAAAACTAACTTTTGGGGTTACAAATCTTGCCTTGTACTCATTGTCAATCTATCAAGCTTTTGTTTACAATTGATGTTATCTTCATTCTTCATTCTTCATTACTTTGGATAAAATCCTCAACCATGTTTTGTATTTGCATTCTTACTGGTTTTGCCTTAGCCATGAGTAGCTAAGCACCCACAACTTGGGGTTGTGGGAACCATAGCTTGTTGACTTGAGATGACCTAGGTTTATTACATTTATACTATTAGAGTTTTGCATGTATTGTCTATTTCCCTTCATTATGATTATTGTTTAGTGGTGGCCAACTCCAAACCCCCTACTATCACGATCCTGACCAAGGTAGTGATAAATAGGAAAAGGAAAATAGATGATAGGATTCAATTGATGTGTTCTCGTCTAATCAACCAAACTTGACTAAAGAGAGGTTGACTAGGACAATAGGTAACTGTTAGTTGGCATGGCATGGTGGCCGACCAAGCTCTATGGTGAAATTTAACCTTTATCTTCACAAGAGGGCTGGAAGAACCTAAGTTATCGTACTGCATACGAATCTATGATTCTAGTTATGTTACCTAGGACAATTGAGTCAACGAACCATGGGGAACACAATTCCCATGAGTGTTTCCTGCATTGTAGTATAGTGTTTATTTTACTTTGTTCTTGCATCACAACCCCCTCCCCATTCAGATATTTTAGTTATAGATACTTAAAATGATTCGTAGTGAATTCTCATAGTCAAACCCTATATTCCTTGTGGATTTGATCCTAATTTTTGGTTAGGTTAATTGTTGACAGCGGCCGCTTTCTTATTGGAGCATGGAAATCATCAAAAATTAGGGCGTCGTTACAGGGAATATGGCTAGGTTTTGACTTGATTTCACTATGAGTTAGTTCTAGTATTAATTTCTAAACTCTCTTGTATTTTAATTTTGTTTTTGTTCTTGTTGTTTGATTTTAAATGTTGGGTGTACTGGGTTGTATGTCCAACATAGGAGCCAAGGCAATCTCTTAGGTCCGATCAATTTGGAGATCTATCGACTCTTTAGAATAATGGCTCAACTGAATGACGATATCACAGTTGAGGAGGAAATGAATGTGAATGATGATATAGGGATAGAGGAGAATCCACAACCAAAGGATAATAGGCTATAGCTTAGGGAATCTTACAAAAATGCTTATGGATGGAACCAATATCCCTTGAACCCTATGGTCATGGATGTTACTGGTGCTATAGTGTTGCCTCTATTACCAGCAGATGCTAAGTTCTTGGTGTCAAGTCGATTACTTGAAATACTCCAAAACCATGGATTATTCATAGGGCTACCCTCAGAGGTCCCCACCATCATCTCCATAATGTGGTGTTTGTTTGTAAGAGTGTCATGGGGACACAAAATCTTGCTCTTGATGTTGTTCGTTTATGAGTATTTTCATTGTCACTAACTGGGAATATAGCTATGTGGTTGTCTGAACTTCCTCCAGGTACTATAACAAGTTGGGCAGAACTTCAGAGAATATTTCTTGAAAGATATTTCCCAAGATCTAAGAAACTAAAGCCTAAGGGTCAAATAAACAACTTTCAGCAATTATCGGGTGACTCCATTAGCACAAGATGGGAGAGATTTACCAAATTCTTGAGGATGGTCCTCGATCACAAGATTTTTGATAATGCCTTGTACATATTTTTTATCGGTCACTTAATGAGAATAGTCAAGCTTGCGCCTACACAATCATGGGAGGCATGTTTCTTGTCCAACCTTTTCAATTGATAGCCGCAAAAATGGAGAAAGTAGTTAAAACCAATAAAGCATGGGGTTAACAAGAGCAAGGTGCAATGAAGACTTCTTTTACAGTCAACACCAACAATGAGCAAGCAAAGATCAATGAAGAGATCATGGAGCAACTTGCTCAACTTCGCACAAGTATGGACTTGGACTTGAAGTAAAACCATGCAAGTATCAAAGCGATCACTTACCAACCTCCTAAGGCTACCATATATGAAGATGAATTATTTGATGAAGATGCTTGTTTTGTGAGTAATCAAGCATCGGGTTTCTGAGATAATCCTCAAGGATCCAATTCGGACTATTGGAGGTAAGATTTTGAGAATCAAGGTCAAAACTACAACTGTAATAATGCTTATAGAGATAATTGAGGTGGTTACTATAAAAGTGAGAGGGTGCCAGATGTTGAATAGGGTAGAAGAGATGGTTTTAGGAATGGTCCCTATGTGCCGCCACACAACCATGATGTTGTGCCAAGCACTTCTAGGCTTGAAGAGATGTTTGACAAGTTGTTAAAGAGAGACAACCACCAAGATGAGACCTTGAAGGGAATGAAAGTGGATATTTCAAGTATTAACCAAAAAATAGAGTCTCACTCGGTGGCGATTAAACAACTAGAACAATAATTTGGGCAAGTTTCTTAGCAATTGAACAAATGCTAAAAGGGCACCTTACCAAGTAATACAATTCAAAATCCTAAAAATGAAGAGCATTGCATGGCAGTCATGACTTGAAGTGGCAAAAGCGCTATAGATCCCCCTATGCTAGTAATTGTGGATAAAGTTGATGAGAAGGATCTTGGTGGTGAACTTGTGGTTGAGGGGGAAGGTCGGAAGATTGTTGGGATGCAAAGAGAAGAGGTAAGGGAGCACAAAAAAATGAAGTCAATTCCAAGAACTCCTCCTTTCCCTCAAAGAGTTAATAAAAAGAAAGAGGAGGTTAAATGTAAACACTTTCTCTCGATGCTGAAGAACTATCCATCAACATTTCTCTTGTAGAAGCTTTGGAGAAGATGTCTAGGTATGCCAAGTACATGAAGGATTTGGTGACAACGAAATGCACTTTGAGTCAAGAATTCCCATAGGATCTCCAACAATATAGCGCGATCATGACCAAATATCTTGTTCAAAAATGAGAGGACCCTGGTGCATTCACCATCCTTGCACCATCGCTAATGTTAAGTTTGTGAGAGCATTGTGCGACTTAGGAGTGAGCATCAATCTAATTATTCTTGCCATATTTAAAAAGCATGGCTTTGGCACTCCCACTCCAACAAATATATGATTGCTAATGCCAGATCAAACCATCAAAAACCTGGAGGGAATGCTTCTTGATATGCTTTTTAAAGTCGATAAATTCATCTTTCCAGTGAATTTCATGATCCTTGAGTGTGAAGTTTATTTCAGGTGCTTATTATTTTGGGAAGGCCATTTTTTGCCACTAGGAGAGCTATAGTGGATATGGATTTGGATCAACTTCGGTTTAGGGTCAATGATGCAGAAATCATTTTCGACATCCTCCGGTCAATGAAACACCCAGATGAATTAAAGGGTGAGGTATGGACACTTGATAATTTTTTATGAAGGATGATGACAAAGTCGAGCCACAACATTAAACAAGGCGCTTCTTGGGAGGCAACCCAAGCATTTTTTTATATTTGTTTGTTTGGTTAAGTGTTTTTAATGATTGGAGTTTTTATGTAGTAGGGTGTTTATTTGTTTTAAGTTCAAAGACATTGGTGCATTTGTAAAATTTTGAAGATTATTGTGTTTTGAGACTTGATCTGCAGGTAGAAATTAAAGAACTAAAGATGTGAGAAAATAGTACTTGGAGCAGGCCTATGAGTTGTAATCACCATTATGACTCATAATCATGTCTTGTAGAGGGAAATAGTGAGTATCAGAAGTTGGTACACATACTACAAGCCAACCTTATGATTCATAGGGTCTTCTACGATTCGTAAGTGGGGTTCATAGTGCCCAAGGTATTGATCCTAAATTTTCATAAGTAATGGGTCTGCTATGAGACCGGGACCTACGAGTCATAAGACACCCCATGACTCATAGTCAAGGTCTCATAGCCCCGATCTGTAACTTTTTAAAGGGCAACACGATTTATTACAAAAGGGGGACAAAATAAAATTTGATCCCCATTTTCATTTCCAAACCCTAATCTTAATGGAAACCCCCAAATCATTCTCCTCTATTCACTATTTCGATTGAAATCCCCCACATCATTTTCCATAAAGTACTCTGGTAAGGGCAACATTCTCTAGGGTTTTGGCATGTTTTTCAATCCCTTTTGCTTTGGTTAAATTCTTCTATCAATTTGTATGCGTTGTGGTTAAACATAAAGCACTATTGTGGTGAGCTCATTTTTGGTATGATCATATGCTTGTTTTAACCATGAATGTTCATGCCCATGTGGTGATATGTAGACCTAGACATGAAACCTAGGCTTTGTAAGCTTTGAAAGATTTTGTTATGAATCAAACCTTGCTCAAAGTTCTTGAGTAGGTAGTTGTAACTGTGGAAATTATTGGTCTATAGAATGTAATGCTTAATTGTTGCCCTACCACTGTGAAAATTGTCTTCGAAATTAGAATTTAGGAAGTGTGGGTGTGTTTTATATGTCATGGTTTGTTGAATTTGACTAAAATTGTTTGAATTGCACCTGCACCTCAATGGAATGCAAGTTTTGAGATAAAATCATCCTTGGTTGTGCTTGATATAATTTGGAATCAACATCGATTTTTAGGTATAATGGTTATTTTAATTGTATGATTTTGTAGTGGGTCCATTGATGTGTCAAATCTATTGTGTTGCTCTTATAATTGCCAAATCTTAAATTGTGTTTGTTTAGCTTATGCTTTTTGTGGAAAAATGGTAGGCACTCTTGGTGCCTTTTGTTTTCAACTATGAGGCACCCCTAAGAGTCGTAGGTTCCCCTACGATTCATAGTGGTTCCTCGTAGCAAGCACCAGTCACTTGTGGTTCCTTTATGTTTCTTATACGTGACCAACAAATGACTCATAGTACCTGCTACGACTCGTAGTAAGGGTCTCATAAGCCTGACTGAGTTCTTAAAATGGTCTCTTGAAAGAGGTACTAGGCAAGACTATGACTCGTAGGTCCCCCTACGAGTCGTAACTGCACCTCATATCTGCAAACCTACATCTGCATGAGTGATGCTCTATACTTAGATTAGTTTTGTGTCTTGTTCTTTGTTATGTGATTTATTTGCTCAAAATCTTGATGCTTACATGTATTGTGTGTTGTAGATATCATGCCTCTAAAAGACAAACGAGCAATCCAGATATTCCAGCAAAGATTGGTGGATGAATCTTCTGAGGCTGAGAGATCCGAGAGGTCTCTAGAAGTTCAAAGGGTCAGAAAAGACCTCACGGCTAATATAGCTCAGACCCGAGCACACATAGCTCAGACACCGATAAAAGTCAGTAGTTCTTCCTAGTCTAAAGAGGAGGAATAGCAGGGTAATAAAGATGGGTCGGAGAGCAGCTTACCACAGATAACCCCCTAACACTTAGGGTCATAGTCGGAGTCTGAGAGCACCTCCTAGTCCCAGTAGGAAGAAATCCAATCACAGCCCCCAAACGACTATATATGGTGTGTCCCAAGGATGAAGGAGATTTATGACCAGGGGTTAGAGCCCAAGGGATAGGGAAAACTAGTGTGGCAATTTCATGAGGAGTTTAGACTGAATGAAGGGTTACATAAGGTGTCAGGATGTGATAAAGAGATAGACAGACATGGACTATCATGGATTACATAACAGCTAGACAAGTATGCCCCTTACATGGTCTATGAGTTTTTTGCAGACTATCTTGCTACACTCTGCCGAGGGTTACCAAAGAATAAGAAGTCAATTGAGCAGGCGAGGTTATGCGTGGTGCCAGTCCAGGGTTGGAGATTTCCTATTTCAGAGGAGACTATTCAATGGATTCAGTTTGGGCCCACTTATAAAGTGCCTCAGTTCACTGCAAAGTATGGCAGTTGCATCAACAAAATTAGGAGAGCAGTGAGTGAAAGAAATGTTGGGGCCAAGACCAAGCTACTACAGTGGATGGTTAGAAAGATATGTAAGGAGGGGTTCAAGCCAATGTGGGTTACAAACCACGCAGATTTGAAGTTAAAGCCCACCTCTCTTTTCGAGATAAGTTTTGGTTGTCCATTATCCGTTGGCTTATCTTGCCTACTTTCATAGATCATGTGATCAAACTAGAGCGAGTTATATTATTAGCTAGCATTCCAACTGGTTATGAGATAGATTGGGCTCGGATTATCTCTGCGCAGATCTAAGAGTCCGCCATTCGAACAAATAGCTCATTATCATTCCTTGTTTTGATCCACCGATTATGCAGTGCAGCAGGTGTTCCTATAGACCCCCACCAGGACTAGCATATCAAGGTCACATGCACTATGGATCCTAACCTGATAAAGGCTAATGAGAACCTAGTGGCCCTACTATATACAGCTCCTTCGACTATCCCAAATCTTTTCCTAGTTGAGGATCAGACTCAGGGTTCAACTTCAACTACCACAGAACTACTCCAGCAGCTACAAAGCCTATGCCAGCCGTTGAGATTGAACACACTCCATCCTTCAATACTCCAGTACTAGCAGCATCTACATTACAGGTTGATTATATTATCTTTGTTGTTGCTTTTTAGGCACTATTATGCAGGGTGGCTATAGCGGAGTCCAGGCTACAAGCTTTAGCAGAATAGGTCAGACCTTGGGTCAGTTAGACCATTAGGGACTTAGAGGAGACGATAAAGGCATTTGCCCGCAAGTTGGTTGATGAGAGAGTTAGAGCAGTAGATACCAGAGTAGATGCATTTGAGGCGAGTGTCCAGCGAAGGCTTGAGGGTGCTCGACCTACTAACATGAGCTCAGTGAAACAGGAGTTGGCCAAATTTAAAGGTGACTTATTGCAGATGTTAGCAGCCTCTGTTGCAGTCTCGGAGGTGGCACCGGCGGGTTATAAGGTTTTTGATTAGTCAGTTGACTTCCTGCATGCTCATGGGAAGAGGCCCCTCGATATAGATGACCCAAAGGTGAGCCAGAAGAGGCCTAGACATAATGACCTAGCAACCTCGGAAGAGGAGCTGATACTAGAGGAGGTGGTGCAGGAGTCGATCCTATTGGCAATAATATAGAGAGATAGAGAGCACCAACCTTCACATAGAGAGGGTAGCTCACATACAGCTGCGACCCAAATTGCTGAAGAGGAGGTCGTGACCCAGGACCCTACTGACCAGACAGATACCGGTGCTTGACCACCATGATATTTGATTTTTAACCCCAGTCCTTATCTTTTATATATGGATACTTTATTCTTTCTATTAGACAATATGTTTTTTATGGTGGTTTTTGGATTTATTTAAATGTTTTTATCTAGGATGTTGTTTTTACTTATATTTTGGATGCTAGCTTTTGGTTTTTAATATATATATATATATGTTATCATGTTTGGTTTTTCATTCATGTATTTACTTTGAGAAAAAAGTATTCTATTATGGTGGGGTGTGAGAAGTTAAGGATTAAGGTGAAGTCTAAGCATCATCGAGTCCATATATTTCCCTATTTTTGATCCCAAGGTTTTCTTGCCGTGAATCTTTTTCCTTGTAGATGTTTAGTTTTCTATTGAACCGGCATGTTTAGGTAGTGTAGATAATGTGTAAATTCATAGTAGTGTTATCTTTTGGTATATACATAGTATTTAAATGCTTTTTGAATAATTAAAATTGGGTACCCTCAAAATTTTTGAGATTGTGGTTGTTGATGCATTCATGCACTTGGAGTATCTGGCAATGTTTATTCTAATAATACAAAGGTAAGTTAAGGCATGAAGTATGACCTGTGAGTCTATACTTGATTGTGGGTGCAATGTCATATGTGTTGTGAGCCTATTTTGCTGCATTCATGTATCATGTATAGACTCAGAACTTGCTTGTTACTCTAAAATTAGTTTTGTGATATGGTTGATTTGGAAAGGATTTTAGGTCTTTGTTCTTTTGGTGAACCCACTTTTAGCCTTAATGACCTACCAAATAGGTTAGTGAATCCGTTGTTCCAAATTTTTGAGCTTCTCATGTATTCGTTCTTTCTTGACACCTTACTAGATTAACCTTGTTTGATGAAATACCTTGATATTAGCCTTGGTCTATCCTTGAACATATTAACCTTGATTGAGGCTAAAATCCCAAGTTGAGGGTGGCTACAAATAGTGGCCCTAGTTTGGGAAATAGATATTGTGTACTTCACCTCAGGATGAAGCCTAAGTTGAAGGTGGCCTTTATTATAGTAAAGTAATAAAAATAAGGTGGTTGGTTGGAAAATAACGAAAGAAATGAATAATCATGAGCCCAGGGAGGAAAAAGAGATTAAAAATGCCTTGAATTGAGAAAAATTAGCAAAAATGAGTTCAAAAATAAGGCACAACTGAAAATAGAAAGAAAGCACCCTGAGGAAAGCTTGAAATAGGAGAATAAGGGTGGATTTAGTGAAAATGGTTGGGTTATGAAGGCAAAAGTGTTGGTAAGCATGATTCAAGGATAGCCTTTAGTCACTACTTGCCTAAAATGCCATACCAAAGCCCCCTAAACCTATGTTACAAGCCCACATGTCCTAAAGTGAACCATATCCACTTTGTCACCAAGCCAGAAGATGAGTATAGAGGCAAGCATATGGTATTAGTCATTTTGTAAAGAATTTCATTTGTGAGAGTGAGAGTGCTTCCTTAGTCCATGAATTCTAAATGCTTCTTGAGTGAGTAAGAGGGACTTATTTTCTGTGAGGACATTTGCACAACTTGATTAGCATATGGCTATACAAGTGATTGTAGATGGTTGATTCTCCTTAGCTTATCATAGTTGGGTTGCCAAATTCATCATCTTGTTTTTGTCATGCTTAGTAGCTTTGTAATTTGGTTTTGAAAATGATAGTTGGATACCTGGATTATAGTGAATGATGTATATGCCATTGGTATAGCTGCTATGTATTTCTCATTGTCTGCATGGATTGAGTTGTTGTTTCTGGATAAATAATAATTCTAAGTAAAGGGCATTGATGTGATATCATAATACAGCATATTTGATGCCTAAAATAAGGAATTTTGTTAGTTATTTATGTGATTTTTTATGGTTTTTGTGTTGTTCTTGCAGAAAAGTTAGGTTGCATAATTTTGGAGAGAAATTGCATATTTTGTTGAAGCATAGGACATACGAGTTGACCTACAAGTCATAGTCCAAGCTACAAGTCATAGGGTGTTATCGTAGCATGAAATAGAGACTAAAAATCAGAAATTTGCTAAGTGGAGGTCAACCTTATGAGGCCATCCTACGAGTCGTAACTCTCCCTACGACTCGTATAGGTGTACTCATAGTAGGAAACAAAGAGACCAAACTTTGGATCAATAATTAAAGGTCTAGACTACGAGAGGAGCATATGAGTTGTAGCTTGCGCTATGAATCATACCAGTGGGTCATACCAGTTGAATCTAAGATACCAAGAACCTGATACAACTCGTAAGTCACACTACGAGTCATACCTGTGAGGCATACCAATTGCCAGCTATCTTTTTTGTATAATTTTTAGGGTTAAACTTGTAACTACTCTAAATACTTTAAGTAAGGTTTTATTTGAGAAAAAGGGGGAATGAAATTCCAGCAAAGAGACGTTAAAAAGCCTTTGAATATTCTCTCAAGAATATCTTAGGGTTTTAGCTTAGTTTATTATTTTCTCTTGGAAAACCCACTTTTGGGGATTGCAAATCTTGCCTTGTACTCATTGTCAATCTATCAAGCTTTTGGTTTGCAATTAGTGTTGACTTCATTCTTCATTACTTTGGGTAAAATCCTCAACTATGTTTTGTATTTGCATTCTTGTTGGTTTTGCCTTAGTCATAAGTAGATAAGCACCCACAACTTGGGGTTGTGGGAACCATAGGTAGTTAACTTGAGCTAACCTAGGTTTATTGCATTTCTGCTATTGGGGTTTTGCATGTATTCCCTATTTCCCTTCAATATGATTGTTGTTTGGTGGTGGCCAACACCAAACCCCGCCTGCTATCATGATCCCGACCAAGGTAGTGATGAATAGGAAAAGAAAAATAGATGACTAGATTTGATTGATGTGTTCTCATCTAATCAACCAAACCTGACCAAAGAGAGGTTGACTGGGATAATAGGTAATGGTTAGTTGGCACGCTATGGTAGCCGACCAAGCGCCATGGTGAAATTTGACCTTCACCTTCACAAGAGGGCTGGAATAACCTAAGTTATTGTCCTACATGTGAATCTCAAATTATGGTTATGTTACCTAGGATAATTGAGTCAACGAACCATGGAAAACCCAATTCCCAAGTTGTCCCTAAAATTGAGTGTCTTCCCACATTATAGTATAGTGTTTATTTTTGCTTTCTTCTTGAATCACAACCCCCCTCCCCATTTAGAGATTTTAGTTATAGATACTTGAAATGATTGATAGTGAATTCTCATAGTCAAGCCCCATATTCCCTGTGGATTTGACCCTAACCTTTGGTTAGGTTAATTGCTGATAGTGATCGCCTTCCTATTGGAGCTTGAACATCGTCAAGGCTTTATTAAACCAAGTATATCACCATCGGGTGCTTTGGTATTATTTGTAAGAACAAAATATAGGTATCTTCAAATGTGTATTGATTATAGATAGTTGGATAAGGTAACATTAAGAATAAATATCCATTGCCAGGATCGACAACTTATTTAATCAACTTCAAGGGGCCACCCGTTTTTCAAAGATTGACCTTTGTTTCAGTTATCATCAATTGAAGGTTAGGGAGTGTGAAATTCCCAAAATGGCTTTTCGAACTAGATATGGACATTTTGAATTTGGTATGATGTCATTTGGTTTGACTAATGCTCTTACTATATTTATGGATCTTATGAATCGGGTGTTCAAGTCATTCCTTTATAGTTTTATGGTTGTCTTCATCGATGATATCCTTATTTATTCTCGAAGTAAGCTAGAGCATATGGATCATTTGAGGTTGGTTCTTCAGACTTTGAGGGAGAAGCAATTGTATGCTAAGTTCAGCAAATGTGAGTTTTGGTTGGGTAAGGTAGTTTCTCTTGGTCATATGGAAATTAGCCTATACCTTTGACTCCTTCGGATATTCGAAGTTTTCTTGGGTTGGCTGGTTATTATAGGAGATTTGTTAAAGTTTTCTCATCCATTGCATCTCCATTGACTAAGCTGACTCAAAAGAAGGCCAAGTTTGTATGGTCAAATAAATATGAAAAGAGTTTTCAAATATTGAAAGATCGGCTTACATCAGCTCCTTCTTTGACTATACTAGTTAGGTTTGTGGTGTATCGTGATACTTCTCAGATTGGATTGGGTTGTGTATTTATGCAACATGGTAAGGTTATAGATTATGCATCGAGGCAATTGAAGGTGTATGAGTGTAAGTACCTGACTCATGATGTTGAGTTAATGGTTGTAGTGTTTGCTTTTTGAAGATTTGGAGACATTATTTATATGAAGTTTATGTCGATATTTTCATCAATCATAAGAGTCTGCAATAAACTTAAGGCAAAGGAGGTGGTAGAACTCCTTAAGGACTATGACATAAGTGTTCAATATCATCCCTACAAGGCTAACGTTGTGGCTAACGCTCTTAGTAGACTATCTATGGAGAGTGTGGCAATAAAGGAAAGAAGGAATCGGTAAAAGATGTTCACCCTTTGGTTGGGTTGGGTGTTAGGTTGGCTGACTCTAATTAAGGTGGTATTCATGTTCAGAATGGGGCTGAATCTTTTGTGGTTGTCGATGTCAAGGCTAACCAAGATCTAGACCCATCATTGATTGAGTTAAAGAAGTTGGTTGTCGAAAAGAAGATAGAGGTTTTCTCCCAAAGGGGAGATGGTGTGCTTCGATATTAAGATCGATTGTGTGTCCCAGATATTGATGATCTTAGGAAGGTGATCATAAATGAAGCCCATAACTCTCATTATTCTATTCACTAGGGATCTACCAAAAACATATCGAGATTTGAGGGAAGTGTATTGGTGGCATGGTATGAAGAAAGATATAGCCAAGTTTGTATCTGAATGCCCTAATTGTCAACAAGTGAAGGTAGAGCACAAAGGTCAGTGGTTTTGCTCAAGATATTGAGATTCCTACTTGGAAGTGGGAAGAAGTGAACATGAATTTTATGGTTGGTTTGCCCCAAACCTGAAGGCAATTTGATTCAATTTGGGTTATTGTTGATCGGATGACTAAATTAGCTTATTTCCTACTGGTCAAGACTACCTTAAATGCTGAAGATTATGCAAGGCTATATACCCAAAAGTTGGTGAGGTTGTATGGTGTACCTAGGTTTATCATATTGGATCATGGCACCCAATTTACTTCTCCCTTTTGGAGATCTTTCAAAGAGGACTTGGTACCAAGGTGAAGTTAAGTACCATTTTTCATCCTCAAATTAATGGACAAGCCAAAAGGGAAATTCAAACTTTGGAGGATATGTTAAGGGCTTGTGTGTTGGAATTCAAGGGTAATTGGGATGATCATTTACCACTCATCGAGTTTGCTTATAATAATAGTTTTCATGCTAGCATTGGAATGGCACCATTTGAAGCTTTGTGTAGTAGAAGATATAGATCTCTGGTGGGTTGGTTTGAGTTGGTAAAGGTGGCTTTTAGTGGCCCAAATTTGGTGTTAGACGCTATGGATAAGGTGAAGTTGATTAGGGAGAGGTTGAAAATAGCCCAAAGTCACCCAACGTCTTATTCGAATGTTAGGAAGAGGGATCTTGAATTTCATGTTGGAGATTGGGTATGTGAAAGTCTCGCCTATGAAAGGTGTAATGCATTTCTGGTAAGAAGGGTAAGTTGAGTACCTGGTACGTAGGTCCTTATGAGATTGTTGAGTGGATTGGAAATGTGTCTTATAGATTGGATTTGCCTTCAGATTTGAATTCTATTCACCCAGTTTTCCATCTGTCTATGTTGAGGAAATTGATTGGTGATACTAGTACAATTGTCCCTTTAGAGGGTATTGAGGTTGAGGAGAACTTATCTTATAAGGAAGTCCCAATTGAGATCTTGGATAGGCAAGTGAAGCGGCCTCACAATAAGGATGTTATTCAGTTAAGCGGCTTTAGAGAAATCAACATATGGAGAGTGATATATGGGAGGCAGAGTTGTACATGATGAAACAATATCTCCATCTTTTTCAATCTACTCAAGCCGAAGGTATTAGGTTCTTCCTATTCCAAGTGGTCCTAACTCATTCACCCTTGTGTTTCATGATATAACATGCATACATGTGCACAAAAATGATTTAAAGGTGTTTTGAATGATTTAAAGATGTTTTTGTATGAGTTTTAATAACTATGATTTTCAAATGATGAAATATACATTGTGATCTTGTGTTTTTTGGATGTTTCATGTTCCAATTCAAGCCTTTTAAGCCTTGTTCTAGCACATTCAAGGATGAATGTTCCCAAGAGGGAGATGATGTAAGGACCCGGACTTTGTATAGGCTTAATCGTGCTTTGAAATTGGTTCTAGAAAGTTTTTGACCAAGGTGACACCTTATGGGCACCTCCATGGGCCATGGAGAGGAGCCTTGAGGTGGCTTGTGTGATAGAGCCTTGGCCTTGAAAAACACATTTTAGCCAAGGCAATTCACATATGAACCTCATACGGTCCGTATCACTCTTCACGGGTCGTATAACCCTCCATATGGACCATGGTGTAAAAATTTTCTAAGTATGGAACCACCATCTTGAAACTTTATCAGTGACGATTTTGGCTAAGTGATGCTTACGGAAAGGTACACGGTTTATGAGCCTTGGTATGATTCGTGTGGCCCTTGTATGGGACCTTTGGCAATAGTTTATCCTCCGTTTCATTAATAGTGTTCTTGTAACTCTAGAAATTACTAAGGGACATTTGTGACTTAATATGCTATCCTAAGACATTCAAGTGACCTATACTCTTCTTCTTTTATTCAAATTCATTTAGCACTTAGAAACTATTCAAGAACTCCTCTAAAGTGAACCTTGGAGGACTGTTTTGAAGATTAAGGAAAGTGTCTCTTCTTCATAAAATTCTTCTTGTTTCTTCTTGGTTAGCCAAGGTATGTGGAATTGATTCATGGTCTGTTCCAACCATGAAACTCAAACTCTTTTTACTCCTTGATTTATGAAATTAAGCATACTCTGAATATGGGTCTTTCAAATTATTGTTTATTTGATTCAATTAAGATATGGCCAATGTTTTGTTGTTTATTTTAAAGTGATTTGAGCTCTAATATGTTGATTATATGAATGTTATTAAGATTTGAATGTGCAATGTCTCTTTAAAATTTGATTTGAGCATGGGTAATCTAAATTGTGATTTGAGTGTGGATTTTACTTATGGATTTACTTGAATTTCATATTGAATTATTGATTTAAGATTGAATATCTATTGCCTATTACTATTCTCATATCATTCATGGCATATGCATATATGAGCATTGGATTTTAATGAAAATGAATTAATGGGTTAAGCCCACATATACTTATAAATATGATTCGGTGAGTTGAGCTCACATATATGATTATGACAATAATGTGATCGCATAAATGTCTATGATATGGCTCTTTGAGCAACACTGGGTGTTTATACCATATTAAAATTGTGAATGGGCTATTCCTATGCATGAAAAGTATGATTCAAAATGTGATTTGACTTTTGAGCCCAAGTATGAATGATTATGAAGAATGTTTGGCTTTCAAGACGAAGTATGCATTAAAATGACTAGCACCTTTTTAACATCATGTATAAGTATATGTATTCTTGTGGGATGAAGAATTAGCACTAATGAGATTGGAGGCATCAGGGCTATCCCCAAGGGTCCTCTTCCTTTCTCTTGAACTATGTGCTAGCATAGGTATTTGATATGGTAACCCTCACTAAAATGAGAGGCCCATAAGGTGTGGTTACAAATTTGATATGATATTATAAAATGTGAAAATCCTATCTAAAATGGGAGGCTCGTAAGGAAAAGTATGGTTTACCTTTAACAAGTAGACTACCTCTTTTTCCGTGTGGAAATAACATCGGGATTCCAACTAATAGCTCGCTTGGTCTTATATGTTGGTTGAGGTCTCATCCTCTCTTTATATAAGCATCATGTCATTTCATGCATTATGGATTTCATGGCATATTATTATATTAATCTTCTTTGGTTATATACTTCTTTCTATATTATATGCCCTTGTCATCTAACCTTGAATGCAGGTTTAATAAGTTCATATGCATTACATGCCTGCATACTTAGTACATTCTAATATACTAATATATACTTTTTGTCTACATGATCTAACTATGTATGGACCGAAGATTACATTCATCCACCATTTGATGGCTAGTTCAAATTTGAGAAAGTTGTTGTGGTGACTCATACATTCCAAGTACAAGCCACTATCCATCTACCTTATGTTGATTTCGCTTATGTTATTTACTTTGATAGTGAGCCCGGGACATGTCTTGGCACCCATTCTATTCTATGATTAGAGGGATTGGTGGACATCTTATAGACTCTTGGGATATATGCTATGTGTTATTATTCGTAGATTATGGTCATTGCTATCTATTGGATATGGTTATTATGATTTGGTTATGATATGATTTGAATTTATTTTATGATATGGAAATATGAAAGGTTTTAAGTCCAGTTTTGGCCCCATAGAGTGAGTCAATGCTTACCCATCCCTTAGTTCTCATGTGATGTGTTATGTGAATCCACGCAAATCATTATCCCTATGATATCCCCCATAACATGAGTCATACTTTCCTACCCCTTAAAACTGTGTTTACTATCTCTTTATACACTTCTGAACCAATTATGTGAATATGGATACTTCGAGGCTTATTTGGGGACTCACGGATTCCCATTCGCCATATAACTCCTAAACCCTAGGTCTGGGTCGTGACACTACACATTTCTACTTCTACTTCTTCTGCACTTTTCAACTTCCTAACTTACAAAGCCTTACAATAAAATAGCACATGTTGATTAAGGAAATAGACATTTCAAGGCTTATGACATATGCGAAGAAAATTAAAAATGAGAAATTGAGAGAGAAGGCTCGAGAGTCCAAGAGGACTCGAGTTAATGGTGGTAGTTTTTTCCACCAAAGGTCCAGGAATGGTAGGAATAGTAGAGCTCAAGATTTACAAAGATATTTTGATCAAGGAAATCCAACATCCCTACTCTAAGGTTAAATAAAGACAAAGGGCCAAACCTCAAGCTCAAGGAAAAGGTTCAAGTACTCATGCTACTCTAACTTGTAAGAAGTGTGAGAAGAATCACAAAGGAGAGTGTTTAGTTGGATCTAATAAGTGTTTTAAGTACAGTAAGTTGAGTCATCATGCTAAGGATTGTAGAGATAGAGGTGTCCCACCACAGGCATAGTCTCAAACTTAGAAAAGTACAGCTTAAGAATTAGGTGATGGTGTTCAGCACCACAATCGATTCTATGCACTCCAGGATACAAAGTAGGTAGAGGATTCCCTAGATATGGTCAGAAGTATGATGGGTCCTTGACTATGATATATATGCTTTACTCAACCTGAATGCCAATTTGTCTTTTGTTTTTCTTATCTTTTCATAATATTTGATGTGTATCTTGAGGTCTTATTAGATTGGTGATGTATTTCTAGCCAGTAGAGTCTATAAAAATTGCCAATTATGATACTTCATAAAGTGAGTTTATGTGATCTCATAGAACTTAAATCAATCGACTTAGATATTATTTCTTTCATAGATTGGCTTCATGCTTGCTATGCTTTGATTGCTTATAAACCTCGAGTGGTTAAATTCTAATTTCCAAATGAGCTACTCTTGGAATGGAAGTGTAGTGATTATATGTTCAAAGGTTACTTCATATCATGTACTAAAGCTCAAAAACTAATTTCTAAGGTTTGCATTTATCACCTAGTGTAGGTTAGATACTAGTTCTAAGGCCCCTATTGTTGAGTTGATTCCTATTGTTAAAGAATTTCTCCATGCCATCCCCAATGACTTTTATGGTGTTCCTTTGAAAAGGAAATTTGATTTTGGTATAAATCTCTATCTCAATAATCAACTATCTCCATTCTCCCATACCATATGGCTCAATGAAACTTAATATGTTGAAGGAACAATTGAAAGATTTGTTGGATAAGGGTTTCATAAGGCTAAGCATTTCACTATGGGGTGCTCCCACATTGTTTGTCTAAAAAAAGGATGGGTCACTCTGAATGTGTATTGACTATCGAAAATTGAATAAGGTTACTATTAAGAATAAGTATTCTATTCTAAAGATTGATGATTTATTTGACCAACTTCAAGGAGCAATCTACTTTTCAAAGATCACTCTCCAGTCTGGTTATCAACACTTAAGGGTAAGGGACTGTGATATTCTAAAGATGGATTTTAGAATAAGGTACGGACACTCTGAGTTTTTGGTCATATCATTTGGGTTAAAAATATTTCTACGACCTTCATGGACTTAATGAATCGAGTTTTCAAACTATATTTGGACATATTTGTGGTGATATTTATTAATGACATATTGGTTTACTCCAAAAGGGAGGAGGACCATATGGGTCACTTGAGAATCATATGGTGAACCTTGATAGACCGACAACTATTTAACAAATTTAGTAAGTATGAATTTTGATTGTGATCAATGGCATTTTTTATCATATTGTCTCCAGTGAAGATATTATTGTTAACCCTAAGAAAATGGAGGCGATGAAGAATTGGCTTAAACTGTTGCCTCTTTGGAACATTTGAAGTTTTCTAGGTCTTGTTGGATGTTATAAAAAGTTTGTAGAGGGGTTTTCATCCACTGCATCTCCCTTGACTAAGTTGACCCAAAAGAAGGTGAAGTTTTACTAGTCGGGTAAGTTCAAGAGAAGTTTTCAAATATTGAAGGATCTCTTAATTCAACCCGTCGAATGTTGTGGGAAAGTTCAGACAAGTTTGTTGTGTATTGGGATACTTCACGAGTTGGATTGGGTTGTCTGTTAATGCAACATGGAAAGGTCATAGAATATGACTCAAGACAACTTAAGTGCATGAAATAATTATCCCACTCATGGTCTTGAATTGGTGGCAATTGTGCTTGCCTTGAAGTTTTGGCAACATTGTCTTTGTGATGTGCATGTTGACATACTCACTTATCATAAGAGTCTTCAATATGTATTCAATCAAAGAGAATTGAACCTTCAGAAAAGAATGTGGTTTGACCTACTTAAGGACTATAATATGAGTATGTTGTACTCTCTCCAGAAGGCAAATATGGTTGTTGATGCTTTAAGTCGAATGTCTAAGCATTGCTCATATAGAGGATAAAAAGAAAGAATTGTCTAAGGATGTGCACTAATTGGTCCATTTGGGTTTTATGTTGAGTGGCTCTAATAAAGGTGGTATTTTGGTTCATAATGGTTTGAAGTCCTCTTTAATGGTGGATGTGAAAATAAAGCAAGACATGGATTCAGATTTGGTTGAGCTAAAGAAGTTGGTTGCTTAGAAGAAGATTAAGGTTTTCTCCCAAGGGGGAGATAGTATACTTCGTTACTAGGATCGCTTATGTGTTCCAAATTTTGACGGCCTAAGGAAGATGATATTGAGTGAATCCCTTAACTATTGATATTCTAATCTAGGATCCACTAAAATATATAGAGATTTGAGGGGGTTGTATTGATGGAATGGTATGAACAAAGATATTGCAAAGTTTGTAGAGAAATGTCCTAATTGTCAACAAGTAAAAGTTGCACACAAAAGATCAGAAGATCTAGCCCAAGATATTAAAATTTCAACTTTAAAGTGGGAAAAGTGGATGTACACTTCATAATATGGTTGCTTTGTACCCATAGACAACATGATTCAATTTGAGTAGTAGTTGATAAAATGATCAAGTCAACCCATTTTCTATTAGTCAAGACTTTTTATGGTGTTGAAGTCTATGAAAAAATATAAATTTTAGAATTGGTGAAGCTTCATGGTGTTCCTTTTTATCTACTATTTCAGATCATGGTATTCAATTCACTTTACACTTTTGAAATTCATAGCAAAAGGGTCTTGGTACTAAGATTAAGTTAAGTACTGACTTTCACCCTCAAATTGATAGGCAAGCCGAGAGAATAATTCAAGCCTTGGAAGATATGTTGAGGGAATGTGTACTTGATTTCATAGGGTTATTAGGATGATAATCTATCGTTGATTGAGTTTTTATACAAAAATAGTTACCATGCTAGAATTCAAATGGCTATTATGTCTCTCATTGGGTGGTGTGAAATAGGTGAAATAGCCTTGATAGGACTCGAATTGATTTTCAAGGAAATGGAGAAGGTGAGACTTAATAGGGAAATACTAAACTACCCAAAGTGGTCTAAAATCCTATTTGGATGTAAGGAGAAGGGAGCTTCAATTTAAGATTGATGATTGGGTCTGCTTGAAGATTTCTCCAGTTAAGAGTTTGATACATTTTGGCAAGAAAGAGAAGCTTAGTCCTTGATATATGAGCCTATATCAAATTTTGAGGCATAATAGTAAGGTGTCTTATGAATATGATTTACCGCTAGACTTGGCACGGTACATCTGGTGTTCTATATGCTTTGCTGAGAAAATGTGTTGGTGATCCTAGTTCCATAGTACCTTTGGAGAATGTGGGTATTAAGGACATTTTGACTTATGAAGAGGTTCCAGTTGAAATCCTAGATTGGCAAGTTTAAAGTTGAGATATCAAGTAGTATCCGTCAAGGTTCTATAGAGGAATCAAGAAGTGGAGAATGCTACATAGGAAGTGGAAGCGGATATAATGAAGTGTTATCCTTACCTATTTCCTTTTGTTCCAAACCAAGTTATTTAGATATTCATGTATAAATCCTCCAGATTTCTACGTTTCAACTTTTCTATGTCATATGATATGCATTCATACCATGAAACTAATTTTAACTGATCTTTTAAAAAAAATTTAAAATTACATATATTTGATGTTTAAATTGTATTTATGATATGTTGTTAGATATATGTTCTAAACTACTCAAGCTAGCTTTTTTCTAATTTGAGGATGAACATTTTTAACGCAGAAATATTGTAATATCCCATAAGTTGGAATAAGAAAGATAATACTAAAAATTACTTACTGGTCCAGATTGTACGAGCACTATCTACGGCTCATATATCATTTTATGGGTCATTGATGGGCCTTTGTGAATGGCTATTAGACATAGAATTCTTTTTAAAATATTTCGTAAACTACGAGAGGAAGTACGAATCACAAAATCATCTGGGACTCGTAGATAGTGGTCGTGGATAGGGGGCAGTAATGGAAAGAAAGTTTGAGCCTTGGTACTTTTATTACGATTGAACAGGACAAGCCCATAAAGGTATGTACAAGTCATACATTGACTCGTGGATTGAACATGGAGAACTAAAGAATTTGGCTTAGTATGGGGAGGTTCTATGAGTGGTGTTTATAATCCGTAGAAGGATCTACGGTCCTAGAAGCACTTTTGTGGTTGAGGTCCTGTAGCATGAAATTTTATCTAATTTTCAAGAATGGACTCTATCCAACAAAAATTTAATTAGGTATATTTCTGACTTTTTCTACCAGCCTAACACCTAAACTAGTCGTTTGAATCTTATTAATTCACTTATAACCATTTTTATACTATTATTTGACCCTAGTCCCAACTTTTTCTTCAACTCCTCTCAAATCCTCCTAAGTCTCCTTCTCTAAATTCTCTCAAAACTCAAGGAAGGTCAAGCTTGGGTTTTTTGCAAATTCTCTATTAAAGTTTAAGTTTCAAGCTAATTTTCTACTCAAGGTATGTGAGTATTCATCCATAGGTCCCTTTCACCTATGGAGACCAAAGAAACTTTAACTTTTCAATCAGTTAAAAATTATATAATTTTATGGATTTTGAGGTACCCTCTTCCAATTGCATGAATTAGGTTTTATTTAATAATTTTTTATTCAATTATGTGTAAATTGCTATTAGTTGATATTTTGATGGTTTACAAATAATGTCACTATAAGAATTTTTAGGGTTCATGGATGACAATATGGGCTCCTTTAATTTTGATTTCAACTGATGATTTTCATTGTAGTTAGGCATGATTTTACCAATTTACATATTTTAAAGATGATTTGAGATTGAGTTATGAAAGTTACCCTAGCCTGTTATGAACTATGATCATGAACGAAAAATACTTCACCCAAGTTTCATAAAAATGTCAATTATGATTTATGAAACTCCGTAAAGAATGAATGAATGTTGATGAAAGATTTTCTCACCTAGTCATGGATTCAATAATGCGATAAGGACAATTCTCACATTGATTGGATCACTAAGGTTTTAAAAAGCTATTTTATATGAATGATGATTTAATGATGAAGATATGATATGTTCATTGATTTAATGTACTATGACTTACTATTCCATTGGCATTTGACTTAGCACCGAGAAGGCTTAAGGTGGGGTTTGGTTTGGAAGACGTAAGGTTATCTTTCCAATAAAATCCTAGTAGCAACCTCCAGCCCAAAATTTTACTCCACTGTGTCTTTGCGTTATAGGCTTAGCTAGTGGATCCACATGTCACTCATGATATTGAATGAATGTACCATCACGGAGTCTATCTTGGCAAAGTAGACTTTTTGTTCTCGATGTGGGAATTACATTCGATTTTATAAATATAACTCACATGGTCTTATTGTTTGTTAAGGTTGAGATCCCATATAAATGACTATACTACTTTCAGGTTTTACCTAATTTAATGCATTAACCCTGTGACTTGCCTCATGTTTTACTTCATGCTTTTATTATTATGGTCTTACATCCAACGGCTCATGCATTATTTATCTTATATTTGTTCATGCATATTACTCACAAACTTAGTACATTCAAAGTACTAACACATACTTCTTTGCCCATATTATTTTATAATATAGGGTCTAGCACTCTTCACTCGTCGAATGGCTAATTCAGATTTGATTGAAGACCTTGCTTGGTGAATCCTCATACCATGATGGTGAGCCCATGACACTTCCTCTTATTACCTAAAGACTATTTCTTTTCTATGTTGAGGGTTAGATGGAAACATATCCTAAGTCTCCGTCTATGTTAGCTTAGTAGAGGCATGTTTAGACGTCAAGAATGTAAGTGCGTTTGATTGGGTAGGTTGCTTTGACTCTTTTTGTTCTATTGAATCTTTCTTGAGACTTTATTCTGCTTGATATTTTAACCTAATTTCTTTGATTACCTTATGTATGCTTAATAATATACTAAAATAGATTGGTTGGGATCCTTTGGGTCCGATCACCGTATCACACCTAATGCATAGCTTGAATCATGACAAAGTTTTCAGCTAGTGTTTAATTTTCTAGTATTTGAATATCGAGCCACTGCTTACTTAGGGATGGCAACAGGGAGGGTTTAGAGCCATGCGGGTGCGGGATGGGCGCGTGACGGATTGAAATAGCTATTTTTAAAATTAATGTGGTGCGGATTGCGGGTTTAAAAAACCAAATAGGAATGTGAAGAAATTAAATTTTTGTAATTAGTAAAAATCAAAGATATAAACTTTTTTAATTAAACATTGACTTTAATTTTATTTTTCTCTAAAATTTAAACTAGACATGTCTGGTAAATTGTTAGTTGTTAAAATGTTAATTAGAAACATTTAATTAATGATTAAGAAATAATTATTAAAATATCAACTAAAAATAGTTAACTAGTTGAGACGTTAATTAACGAAAAAATTAAATTCAATTAAAAATAAAAGAATTTTAAATTTTAAGCGGGGCAGAACGGGTTAAAAATGAAAAAAGTCATCATGCAGGACGGGACAGGATAATTTTCAAAATTTGCGGATTGAGGTCAACCCGACCCACACCCGCCCCATTTCCATCTCTATGCTTACACCACTAGTTCAGTTGATGTTTAATTTTTGCACTTCATATGATCAACTGGTGTTTAGGTTTTTTTTCCCTTAGCAGTCAACTTATGCCTAGTAAGGCTTATGATGCAAAAATATAAACTTATGCTAGGTTGAAAAGTTATTTATCATGAAGGGAAAAAATTATAAAACAACACAAAATAGACAAAAGTGCAAATGAATCCGCAATAAATTGGGGTTCATTTTTTTTTACCTTTCTCATCTCTGCCTTTTTCAAGATTGAGAGGTTTCAACTTTCAAGTCTCGAGAGTACCATTCCCCAATTTTCAAAGTTTACGGAGGTTGAATAGAATTAACACAGACAAAAGAGAAGAAACCAAATGAAAATACAGGGAAGGGAAATTTCAAATTTGTTGCCATTGTTTGGCATCTTCAATATATATGTACTGTGATTTCTTTTTGTTTTTGATTTTTTTTGGGACCAACTCATGATCCACAGTCGCAGTCCAATTCATTTTCTAGTTCCCTAATCAATAATTCCATCATCTTCTTATACATTGGCATATAATGATCATTTATCATGGTCTTTGACAAACGAAGCTTACTATACAATTCTCTAGGGGTCTCATATATCCCGACATGGTTTTCCATCGGACCATCATGGTCCACATCACTTGCCTCTGTTGATGGTATAGAAACCATATGCATTATTCTTCCAGGAGGGTAAAAATGGTGGTTATCTGACATATCTGATGGAGATATTGGTGTTTGGTTTTCAGCTGCATCGGCCAGCACTTTCTCCTCTTCAGAAATTTCTTCTTCTGCAGCAGCTGCTTCTTGGTCATGGACATGAGCTTCACGCTCCTGCCTCTGTAGCTCCTTCTCCAATTCATACCACAATTCACCTTCCGTGATGTCCTCCTCTATGGCTGTACTACCAATTGCTTTGTCCACTCCAGCTGCGTCTTCCTCTTCATCGGTCTCATCTTGTCCAGATCCACTGCTTGAAGAACAATATTCAACTTTGTTCCCATCAGGAACACCACTTACCACTTCACTCACAAACGTTTCACGTGTTCTCGGAGCTATAAGGGGAGCCTCAGAGAAATCATCTGGTCTGGAATTCGGCGAAGGCGAGACAACACGGCGACGCACACCCATACAACTCCATGATGACAAAGAGGAGCGTGTCTTGACTACTGCTTGGGCAACATCTTGTGCGCGCTTCATCACCACCTGCACATTAAAGCAATAAAATCAGCCTTCTCCATGATATTTTTTCCTTTTTCTTCCTGCCATGGAAAGTAGGGAAAGCAGAAAGTTGAGGATGTGGCAAACATTATTAACATGAAAGTTTCATTGGCAATATCCTACTAATATTTGACCTAAACTCCATCTATGACTAACAACTTGACCAGAACTACGAAGTAAAAGTACTAGCGATCCAGAAAACTCAAACTACAAAATACATAATCCATTTATTCACAAACTTAATGTTATGCTGCATTCAATAAGGGAAATTTAGTATCAAAAGACAGAAGGGGCTTAATCAGTGGAAGGCTCCAACCTCCTACCTGAGTACTGCTTGAGACAGGACGCAGAAGTGCACCTGCACCAGCAACCCTTGCTTTCGCTACAGCTATAGATGGTAGACGAGAACCAAGAGCAGTGGCAGATCGATAAATAACCTTCAAAACTCTACTGCGCTCAACTTGGTCACGTAGATCATTTACCCAGGATGACGCAGTTACCTGAAAATGATTATTTTGAAGTTAGAAATCACAGCATGTCCAAGTTGAGAACTGAAGCATATGAATGTGAGTAATGTGTCGTACCTCAGAACGAAGAACATCTATAGAAGCGGTTGAAAATGTAGGCACCAGATCAGAACCATTAATTATTGTAGTGATGAAGTGCTTTCCAGACTCCGCCAACTCCCACGTCATACAGGCAGCTGCACAACACTAACTCAGTAAGGATATAGAAAGGAAAAACACATCAAGGCATTGGAATTCATAGGAAATTTTGTAAGAGATGCTAATTTATCATCCAATATTGAAAATTGTAGGCACTGCACAAGGAGGAAAAGAAACTATGCTATTATACAGCCTCTCAACATATGCAAAAGCATACTAGAACCAGAGGTCATTTCATCAATTTCATAAATTCCAAAAAATAAAAAATGACAGATTCAACAGACTATCACATGAATAAAGATTAAATAGCTCGTGCAAATATTTTAGAGTACTAATGGAGCATAAAAGAAGTACAAAATCTAAACCTGGTAAAGAAGTCCCTCTTCTTTCTTACAGATATTATATATAGGACACAGTTGAGTAAAGAAGGTCGAAGATTGCGCTTTTCCCTGGTCAAGGGATTGAGACCTAGAATTTTTCAAGAACTTCACTTGTTTTCTGCCTCGAGGAAAACCATATTAACAAAAGAAGATGGAAAGTAGGTCTTAAGTCTCAAGTTTTATTTTTAGAATGACACAATTTATTTTGTGTTTGAGCACATGTCTAGCATCCAACTAGTGAATGTCATGAATACACAGCCCAAGTGTAATACCCCAGAAGTTGGAAGTTGAAAGTTGGAATAAGGAGGAAAATAAAAAAGAAGTTGAACTGATGCAGGTTTTACAAGGACCACCTACGGACCATAGATGAAACTACAGCCCGTAGATGGTGGTGGTGGAAGTGAAGTTAGGATTCTGATAATTTACAAGTCCCAGAAGTTGAGTTACAAATCGACAGGACAAACCATAGAACAGGGTCGTAGATTGGGTCCTGAAAGTTGAAAATTTGGCAAGTGTTGAGGGGTTCCACAAGGAGGTTCTATGGTCCATGAAAGTAACCACGAGCTGTAGGAGGTGGCTCATAGAATGGGGTTTGAGCGGCTCAAAAATAGGGATTGCAGAACTTTCATAGAATGGGGTTTGAGCGGCTCAAAAATAGGGATTGCAGAACTTTTTCTACGGACCAACAAGACGGTCCATAAAAGGTCTTACAGTTCGATTCTTGGATCGTAGACCCAACTTCAGTGACTTAAATTTTGGCCCAGTTCTCATGAGCCAGTTGTACGACCCGTGCAAGGATCTATGACCCATAGATCCCTACTCGTGGTTCACTCCAGACAAATTTAATGAAGAGTAATTTAGACTTTTTCTACTCTCCTAACTCCTTAACTAGGTTGTTTTGGTCCAATAAACTCCCCTATAACCATTTTGTTCATGATTTTTGCCTCATTCCCAATTCATTAACCTAAATCACTCTCTCCAAATTAAATCTTCTCCAAGGCTCCATGGAAGGTCAAGCTAGGGTTCCTTACTTCCTCCGTTAGTTCTTGGATTTCTTCAAAAATTATGGTCCAGGTGTGTGGATATGGATTTCAAGTATGGAATTTGGGATTTTAATAAATTATGGTTGGGTCTTATGATTTATATTTTGTTCATTATTATCAAGTGAATTATGCATGAATTGATATTTAATTGATGATTTTAAGGCCCTTTATCGCAATTCCTCTCAAATTCTATCTAGGGTTCATGAAATTTATCATGAGTTCTTCCAATTATGATTCAATTGATATGGCTTTCTATGATTATGCATGACTTATTTAAATTACATAATAAAAACCAATTACATGTGAACCCATGCTCTTACCTTAATTTTAACCACAAGTTATGATCATGAATCGATGAGATTCTCGCGCAAGTTTCATGACAGCTATGAATTAAGCTTTATGATGCTACGCAAGACAAGTGTGAATGATTGTGAGTTTTCTCACCTAAACATGAATTCGTAATGATGAAATATCCACATTATATGAATCAATATGAAAATGAGCTATTCTATGATCAAGTTTATGAAATTGGATAGGTATTTGATTATTACCTTTTCATATATTAAGCTTTATAATTTATGACAAGTATGATATATGAAAAGTAGTTCATAAGATTATGACTTGGCACTAAGTGGACTTTGAGGTGAGAGCTCGAGCCAAGGGGTCCCTAGTAGCAATCTCTAGTCTCATAACTGCGTGATAAACTTGCTAGTAGATCCACATATAGCCTATGTTCATGACACCCGTTTTTACGGGGTAGCGGCTACTTTGGCAAGTAGTCTCCCCTTTTTTTCGATGTACTGGAAAACACTGGGATTCCATGTAATAGTTCGTATGGTCTTATTGTCGGTTACGATTGATATCTCCCACTTGTTATGACTATTTATGGTTCATGCCCCTTTATGATTTCCATTATGATTTCTATCATGCATTGGCCATATGTTTTAAAAGGACATTAATCATGATTCTTATTTTGGTCAATTGAATGTCATGATTTACAACATGTTGCATTACTCACATACTTAGTACATTCAAATTACTAACACATACTTTCTTTTGCCTACATTGTATTATAATGTAGGGTCAACCGAGCATCCTCATCCTCAACGTGGCTAGGATCTTCATCCAAATTCAGAGTTGGTGAGCCCTCATGATCCGAGGACATGCTATGGTTCACTTTATTTTGGCTACCCTATTTCTTTTAGTTCATTTGACACCGAGTTAGCTAGGGCATGTCCTAGTAACTCATCTATGATTTAGAGGCTTTCAGGAAAAAGTGTGAGACTATGTTGTCTTTACTTTCTTCCTTGCTATGCCAAAGATTTCTAGACTTCATTAGTTCTATTCCTGCTTCTTTATGTTGTCTCTCCTTACTTTATATATGTTTGATATGTTAAGAGGTTTGGTTGGAGTCCTTCGAGAATCGCTATGTCACGTTTAGGGCCTAGTTTGGGTCGTGGCACCAAGGGAGGAAGGGTAGTATTAGTTACAAGAAACGTCCTTGATCAAGGTTTGAAACACTGCAGTGAGCTAATTCACATCAACCTCCTTAATAACTTTGTTGTCAAAAGCTCACTAAAGCTGCAGTTAATAGGCTGTGTGGCATGTGTTTAGTGCTTAGGCAGTAAATCTATGCATCTTATGACCCATAGGCTCTGTCTTGAAGAGAGCAGCACTAAACAACAGAATATTTCATCTAAATTGTCTTTTTTCTTCAATTTTTGTGTATATATAATTGTTTGGATTTATAATTAACTTTATATTTTTCATCTTTCACTTGATTTGCACCTTCTTCCTTAATGTCAGTCGTTTATTCGCAATTTGTGCCCAAAGCCCTTCTTCTTCCTGCACTTCACCTTTGACGCCAACTTTAGAATGACAACTGCTCAGAAAAGCCTTCAAATAATCTAGCTGCTGCCCAGCATTTTCTCAGGACAACACAATTTGCAAAGCAACTTTGCAATGTTCACGCTACAATCATTTTTTTGTCTTAGATGTCCAGAATCATTTTTCTTCAGAAATTCTCTTTTTTCTTTCATTATCATCAGATATTCTTCACTTACATGTTAAGAGAACCAGCTCAATCAAAACAAGTAGTCTCTTAATACACCATATGTGCCCCTATTGATGAAGTTTTCCACATAAGTTTATTTGCATACTACACTACCTTATTTACATTTTTATCAGGTTTCCTAAAACTAGATAATTGGTCCAATTCAATAACCCTTCCTTACATATTTCTTATGCTCCCAACAAATTAGATTTATACAATAAAACTTTTGGAACTATAACAAGATGTACACTGCAAGCTATTTTCCTCAAAGTGTTCCGGTGAAAAAAAAGTTGAGATATCCAACGAAGTACCAGAGATCCCCAGAACCGGACAGTTCTAGCAACAGTTTAGCTAGAACGTTTATAGATGCTCTCATCTCAGTTTTCAATCTCATTTTCATTTCAGGAGACACATTAAACAATGTAGACAGTCCCCAGTCTCTCACTTCCAGTTTGCAGTAATATGTAGTTTTACCATGATCAATTCAAAGTCAGACCTCAAAGCTATGGAATAGGAACTTTGGCCGTTCAAACCATGGCAAATACTGAATTGAGCACAGGCCAACCTTCAAGTTTCAACCTCCAAAGGAAAATCATACTGAGCTAATTGAGATGACTTTTCAGAGTCGAGAAGTTTTCATAGTTCTTTCTCATTCTAAACTAGTACTACATTTATTGAGATCTAACTACAGGTCTTGTTTAATTTGTAAAATTAAACTTACAAGCTAATGACATGAAATTACAAACTCTAGACAGAAACTTTAGCATTTCTAGAAAACAAAATATGGTCACAATGTTCAACTTTCTTAATTCATCATTCAACTAATTCAGCGTGAACTTTTAGGAATTTTTGGTCCTAGCTCCACAATTCAGATAACACATTTGCTGAATGTACGATCATAGATTGAAATATTGGTCTTACAGATACATCATAAACTCAATTTTGTGCAGAGATGTATAAATAGATGAAAAAACAACTTTATGACAAATATGACTCAATTGGAAAGAGTCACTTAAGTAGAAAACTTCCAGAAACTCAACTCTCGTATAGCACTAAATGGGCCAAAATCAACAAGGGAACATATGATGGCTTCCAATGTCACTTAAAGATTCACTAAGCAATATGTAAAAGTAGGCATGGAAGAAAATGTCCTACTTTTCTTCCAGTCACTTACAATTCTCATTTACCAGGTATAGATACACAAACTTAGAAACCATAACAACAGGGAAAAGTAACCTTCCGTCTTTTAAACAGAGATCTGCAACTGCTGAGAAAAGAAACACACCTGGTGCAAAAGTGACACAGGTACTTGAGGAAAGTTCTTTTTGCTCTCGAAGGATATAGGTCAGAAGTGCAGCAGTACCACCACCAAGTGAATGCCCAACAATCTGAGGTTCAGAACTAGCATTACGACTTTGATATTAAGCACAAACAAAAAAACTGGAAAATGTCTACATCTGCAGCAAGTCAATTAAATAGTCTGACTTTTGAAAGTATGTCAACATCATATATCCACTCGAGACTTGCCACTATATTCATATTTACAGGAATGTTTCTAAAAATTTACATGGCACCACCAAAGGTAATAATTTCTTCTTTTTTTAAATAAGGTAAATGCTTACTTTGCAAGCCATCTGAATCTTAGCTCCAAAGATATGAAATACAAAAAGAAATAAAGAAACACATCACTATGAGATTAATGTATGTCAAAGAATAGAAGAAATGTACAAGGTGACTTTCTGACTTGCTCTTTAGAGGACAACAAAAACTGGCACTGCAAAATTTAAGTTCAACCTATAACAACAGGAAGGAGATGCAAGCCACAGTACAGATTAATAACATAACATGGTATCAAAATAACAAAATGAAAGCAAATCCCATGGCATATCAATGGCAATCATCACATTGATTGTAGTAAGAAAGTTGATCAACAATCATTTCTCGTTGAATCTCCAATTTACACACATCAGCTTTCAGTCTTGACAAGATAGTGAACGGAAAAACGCATCAAAACACCTTCCAATCTCCAATGCAACAGAGAAGAAGAAAGGAAAAGAACCAAACAAGAAGCAACAATGTGACTATATTTCACCTTTATCTCATACTCAGGATTTTCCTCCAGAGCCTTTACCAAGAAAGGCATACTAAGCTTGGCAATCCACCGAGCAGCAGCAACCATCCCACAATGTGCATATCCCAAAACAAGATTGCTAATCCCACCATCATCTAAAACAGAATGGTGAAAAGGTACAACAGCGCCTGTTGCTGCAGTCAGAGTATCTTTGATGCTATGAGTGCCTCGAATTAGAAGAAGGAAACAATTTAAATTTCTGTCTTTAATAATTGTAAAGGCAGGCTTAAGAAGCTGCAAACAAAAATTTTGAACATCTTAGTTCATGACAATCAACACACTTATATGAATATGTGAAATAAATCCAAATAAAAGGGTAGTGGTACAATTAACATACTCCTGCTTTAGGCTTCTGAAGGAGGACGTCTTCTTGAGAGTAGCCAGCAGACTCCAAGAATACAGGAAATGGCTTCTTTGAGAAAAGCATACAAAGAGTCACCAACCTTAAGTAATGATACAACTGAGCTATAATCTCATCACCCTTTAGTTGCACACAGCTTTCCCCTGCATATACACTTGCAACTGGTGCATTTCCCTTCAAGATCATAAATACAAATTAAATCCACTTATAATCCAAGCATTACACAACAAAGATACAGATCATCCTGGAGACATTGTATCCCCGAACTTGTATTAAGATATGCATTTATAAACCACAATTCCTCACTTGACAAGTGAATAGCACCAAGAGTCTTGGGCCTAACTTTCAAGGCACTAAAAGGTGCAGCACATAGAATTTCTTCAATGAACAAGATGATGCACAAATATAAGGTGGCAAAACCACGTAAAGAAAGAAAAGTAACAATAGACAGAACATCTACCACAATGAAGCAGTTGGGATTATCTAGGGCATTAGACACCTTCCCAAATGACATATGCAGCCGTGTAAATTAAGAATGTCAGAGTATAATGTGAAATATGTGACAAAGATTTGCATATGCCATTAGATATCGATCCAGAATGGACTAAATATGATCTACAAGCTCGAACAGATATGTACTAAACATACAACAACCAGTCTACTTTCCAAGTAGCAGGATCAATAGAAAAATGCACTGCCAGCAACAAAGAGTACAATATTTTTCACTCTCATTTTACTTATTCAAGCAATTTCTCTAGCTAATTTGAACACACAATTGCTGATGGAAAGAAGTTCACTATACTGAAAAAACCGTATTTATCTTGGTCTATTAGGAAATGAAAAAAGGAAAAGATTGCAACACGAAATTATTCAGACAATACATGATTATATCAGAAATCAGTCCATCCTTTCACATCAGGAGACTTTCATTCACCAAGCTGAAAAAACATTTCGTGCTACAAAAGACTCCAATTTAGGATCTCAACAAGTAAAAATCAATCAATCAAATATGACTTATGATGAATTAACTGAATTGTTTTATACCCATCTGAGCATATCTCACTGGAATACTGGTAAATAAAATAATTTTTCCATTCTGATGGTGGTAAACAATTGCACAAAAAGACTCCGACTTTAGGGACTCAACAATTAATAATCAATCAACTACATTTTCAATCCCAAACCAGTTTGGGGTCATCTCTATAACAACTTCATACCAGGATTGGTATATAATTCCATCCAAAAGATAAAAAATTTTGACTTATAAAAGATGTGTTACCTGACTTCGAATAAGGTAATTGATCCCAAAAGCCAAGTCACCAATAGGCCATTTCCCGAGTGTTTCGGAATAGGTAAAGCGGAGAGTTTCACACAAAGTGGAAATAGTTTCTAGCCAGGTGGCGGGAGCTTGAGCTGGCCTTCGTGATACTCTAGGTTTGATAGATCTACTTGCTGCTATGGAGTAGTCACCCGTTTCTTCCTCCTTTGGCGTTAATCGGCGACTCAGCACATAGTACAACAAGACGACCGCCCCAGCCGCTGTGGCCATGGTGGTCGCAGCCATTCAGCTATCAATTAATGGTAATCTGTAGATCGATTTGTCAATGTACACCAAATCAAAGCTACACTGTACACCTAATTTGCACTAGCCTGAATTCGATATAAATCAAAATTGGGTTGTTGGTGAAACTGAACTGAATGAATTATACATAAATAGAGTTGTATAGATAGATGAGATATGAATTCGCCATGAATGTGCATCGAAACAGACATATACACACGCTTTCGAAAAAGGAACTTCACGGAGACGGTACACGCCAAAACGGAGTTGAGACGGAGTTTATCTTTGAGGTGAACTCAAATCCCATTTTTGCCCTTTGCGTAAGTCTACTGTCATTTCACTAACTACGCTTAATTATTAAAAATTGAATAACTATACCCCTTTTATTTTATTTTATAATCATAAATATGCAGGGCTTGAATGGGCTTATTTTTAGTGACTTGTCATTAATTTTGAAAGTATTTAACAACATAAAAATATTTTTTAAAGTTGAAAAGGTTTTTAAAAAAAAAGTTAAAAGATAATAGACTTTTGATTTTTAATTTATAGCTACTTAAAAAAAAATTCAAATCCTCCTAAATTATAAGATGGAGTAGCTCAAATAATAAACATCCATCATTTTTAGTTCAAAGATTACAAGTTCGAGTCAACAAAGAATAAAAAAAATTTAAAAACCCTAAAAAAGATAATTCTAAACAAGCAACTATTTATCATTTATTTATCGCCTCATTTTTGCCCCTCAAAAAATAAATTAACTGGCAAATCATCCATCACTAACATTTTTTGAAAAATTTTCTATAATGAAAATTAATATTTCAATACTAATAAATATATACAAAATTAATTATATAGGTGTTGAAACTTTTGATAAATACTATATCCTGTGATTGAAATGTCCTTTTTGTGTTGAATTTTTTATGCCTTAGGCATTGAAAATTTTTAAGTTTATATGATTAAGATATTTTTTAAAAAATCACGATTATATTTCTTCATGATATGAGTATATATAAATCTAAATTAAACATACTATGATTATTATTTTATTGTATTACAAAATATCAAACGATACTAAACAAATTTAAATCAATAATTATCAAACCATATTTTTGAATATTGTATCATATCCACCCTATTTATAATGTTGAAACCATCTAAAAGAAGAAGAAAAAGAAAAAAAAAACTGTGACACCTGGTGAAAAGATTAAAATACCCGAGAATTGACCATGCGCGTAATACGTCTTCATATGCTCTGTTCGTAAATTCGAGATTAAATTTGTGATCAGCGCGAAAATTTGAGTGGAAAAATAGTCTCAGCTCAAATTTTAAGCAACCGAGGTGAATTAAAAATTTCGGTAATTAAATTCGGACAGTGAGGTTTCGCACCAAGGACATGACACACCTGAGACGTGGAGCCGCACTTAGGAATTTTCTCTAAATTTCGACGGTAAGAGAATTTTGCGAAAAATGGTGAACTACACATGTCCGCGCCCTTGGCGCGATGCGGACATGCTGTATTAAGCAAAATACATATGTCCGCGGCCCTGGCGCGATGCGAACATGTTGTTCTTGCAGCAGCTTTTGTTGTTGTTTAAGGAGGAGTAGTTTCGACGTTTTCCAGCCTCCTTAAACCTTAATAGGTCGGTTTTCACCCGATTAACTCATAAAAACACCTTCATTCCTTCATTAACGATAGAACAAGTTCAAGCAAATTCAAACGTGAAACCAAGAACCAGTTAGGGATTTCAAGAATTCTTCCAAGTTCTTCTAAGAACTTATTCCTCAGGTATGTAAGGTCCTCCAAAAGTCAGTCTATTATTATTTTAATATCAAATATCCCCAAATTCTATTCAAGATCATGGTAGCAATATGAAGTCATGATTTTTCCTCCAGTATTAACTAATTTTATCCAAATATAGGTTCATGCCTTCTTTTGATATAGAATCATGTCTTTTATCAAATCAATTTTAGCATGAAGTTACAATATTGAATAAAATTTACTGTTATTGATATATTCTTGAGAATCTTGCATTTATTTTAAGAAAAAGAAAGACTAGTATATATATGCATAGTTTGAGTCAAGTTTGAGAAATACTTTTGAGATTGTTTTCGCACTATAGTTAAATAACCCAGCATATTTTAAAAATTTGAGAAGATACTAGTTACAGTTAAGCTAAAGAGTCCAGATGAGAAAGTTAAACCAGCTATGTTGGGCTAAGTTCCCGAAAGACCAAAGACATATTGAGAAGTTCTATTTCTTAAAGATATGAGCTATATATAAGTATTTTGAAGTAGTACTGAGCATCGATATGAGTGAGAGTAGAATTAATAACTTGAACTCATAAACTACATGCCAGCATAGGATAAAATTGTACCTAGGTACAACTCCTCACATGCCACTGAGATGGACCAGTTTTGAGATGGATCACTCCCCTAGTCTTTTTTCGCCTACCTCGACAAAGTACGAGACGGCTCTAACAGCGTGGACAAGACACTGTATCACCACGAAGCTCATAATGGTGGTTGTCGATTAGAGAAACTCCCTAAGTTAAAGCAAGTTATGTTTTTATATAGAAAATTTCAGTATGTTTGTTCCCAGCATGTTTATTTTCAGAATACAGAGTATTTATCCTTTATGTTATTTTATCTTGAGATATGACTGTGTAAATTAAAATGTTGCATTACCCTGAGTTTCTGTTTTAGCCATCTTATATATCGTACATTTCACGTACTGACGTTCTTAGGACCTGCATCATTTTATGATGCAGACGCAGGTGACAAAGCTCCTCAGTAGCCGCTTCGTTAAGGACCAAACTTATCCAGTCTTTGATGAGGCCTCTTCTTAGTCAGAGGCTCTTGAAGTATTTATGTTTCTTTCAGAATTTATTTCAGTTTTGGCTACTTTGGGGCTTGTCCCGGTAGTCCTTTCAGACTCAGTTTAGAAGCTTTAGCTTGTTATTCAAAGTCTTCCTACCATGATTTAAGTCTTCTGCTGAGTAAGTAGCTAGGTCAAGTGGTTCACTTGGGACCAGCAATGGTTCTGAGTGCCAGTTAAGTCTAGGGTGTAGGCTTAGGGCATGACAAAAATAATGGTAAAAATTTAGGATTGTGTTTATTACAGAATAGACGACTAGGTGGGATTAAAACAATAAAAACTATTATTTTTGTGAGTGAGATATGAGAGTTTTGAGTAATGCTTATAATAGTTAACAATGATAAGAGTAGTCAAAAATGATGATGATGGTTATGATGAAAGAAGTGGTTAGTAGTGGCAATCGATCATTATGAATAAAATGATAGTAAACATTATCAACACAAAAAATATTTCTTAATTATATTAAGATTTTATTTTAGATCCTAATGAATAAGTCCAATTAAGTGTTTTAAATCTTAATAAAAAATAAATACTATAATTAACAATCTGTTATGCATGAATTTGCAATAGGAAAAGAAATGTAATATAGTCAACAAATGGGTGCTAGTGGGCCCTACTTCTATGATAATCTTCTCTCTATATTTGCTATAAATAGGACATGAATTGTAAATGAATGGTAGTGAAATATATAATACTGATACATATTTTCCCCCTCTTCTCTTTTTTATTAATTTTAGCTTTTATTATTCCGCTATAAAATTTATTCGAGTCAATTCTAGATTTATATTTCACAAGACATTATTAGCACGAGGTTCTACCCAATTGAGATTATTTTAAATAGGTAAAAAGGTAAGAATTTTATTAAAACGTCTAATATTTTAAAAGTTGAATTTACTATTTTTAGCATTTCTAGTAAAAATTATGCATGGGCTCTTGATGCTTAACTTCATTTAGTATCAATGGGTTTGGAAGGCACCATAAATGACGACAATAAAGCTTCCAGTCAGAACAGTGCCAAAGCCTTAATATTTCTCTGTCATCACCTCGATGAGAGATTAAAAATGCAATATCTTACGTTAAAAGATCTTCTTACACTGTGGAATAATTTAAAAGAGAGATTTGACCACCTAAAGTTGGTTATTCTCCCATAGGCACGTCATGATTGGCTTAATTTAAAATTAATGAATTTTAAAAGTATTACTGAATATAACTCTGCTATGTTCAAAATAATATCACAATTAACTTTATGAGGAGAAAAGGTGACAGAAATGATAAACTTGAAAAAATATTTTCAACATTCCCTCCTGCAAGTATGCTCTTGCAGCAACAATATCGGGAAATAGGTTTTAAAAGATATTGTGATTTACTTTTACACCTGCCTATTGCTGAACAACATATGACTTATTAATGAAAAATCATGAAAGTGGACCCGTTGGTTCGATGCCTCTCCCTGAAATGAATCAGGCAAATCACCACCAAAGAGAGAGAGGTCGTGGCCCCAGTCGAGGTTATGGTCGTAGTCGTGATCGTAGTCATAGAAGAAATTATAATCATAACGGTCGTGTTGCACCCAGGAATAATCAGCAATATGAAAGAAAGGGTGAAAAGTAGGAGGCGATGCAAAAAAAAAGTTCGGAAGATATATGCCATATATGCGGAGGAATGGGGCATTAGTCCCGGACATGTCGATCATCTAAGCATCAGGTTCAACTCTATCAGGTATACTTGAAAAGGAAAGATAATAATCCAGAGGCAAATTTTATCTCTGAAAATAATGTTGAACCCACAAATAAAATGGGCGATAACACATTATTGAAATTTATGTCCAAAGATAATATTGAACCCATGTAATTGGATGATTTCATTAATCTCACAGCAGGAAAGATGATCAGTGATGAGTCTCCCATGATCTAGATAACTCTTTTTCTATTTGTTTGTGTTTGTTGACGTATGTTGCTATGTCTACCTATTAAGTATGTAATGGTTTTATTTAATAGTAATGTTTACTTTATTTTATCTTTGAATAAAAAAAATAGATATGCCTCAAATTTTATTTGGATCAATAATCAATCGCTAGGATATCTGTGTAATTGATAGCAGTACGACTGATGAAATCTTTAAGGATGAGAAATATTTTTCTACCTTACTAAAAGAAATGCAATTATTACTACAATATCTGACAATGCAAAAATAATTGAAGGCTCCGGAAGAGCTACTATGTTTCTGCCTAACGAGACAAAAATTATTATAGAAAATGCATTATTCTCTTCTAAATCCCCTAGAAATCTACTAAGTTTTAAAGATATCCGCATATATGGATATCATATTGAGACACTAAATGAAATGAATGTTGAATATCTTAGTATAACCAAAAGTATCTCCAGACAGAAATATATTTTGAAAAAATTGCCGACCTTATCATATGACCTATATTATGCAGAAATTTATGTTAGTGCAGCACATTTGGTCATAAAATAAGAGTTTACCGATTCAAAAATTTTTGTGCTATGGCATGACCTAGTAGGTCATCCTAGACCAATAATGATGAGACGAATTCTTGAAAATTCAACTGAGTATCCATTAAAGAACCTGAAGATTCATAATAATAATGAATTTCCATGTGTTGTTTGCTACCAAGACAATTAATTGCTAGACCATTGACCTAGAAGGTCGGCATCAAATCCTCGAGATTTTTGGAACGTATACACGAAGACATATGAGGACCTATTCACCCACCTAGTGAAGTGTGTTTAGATATTTTATGGTCCTAATAAATGCATCATCAAGATGGTCTCATGTGTGCCTTTTATCATCTTGCAACTTGACATTTGCACGACTACTGGCACAAATAACAAGATAAGGGTGCAATTCCCAGATTATCCAATTAAATTCATTGTTTAGATAATGCTGGAGAATTTACATCCCAAGCTTTTGATGATTACTTATATCAATTGGAATAATAATTAAACATCTGGTAGCTCATGTTCATACATAAAATGGCCTTGCAAAGTCATTTATTAAGCCCCTACAATTGATAGCGAGACCATTACTTATGAAATCAATATTACCCTCTATCATGTGGGGTCATGCTATCTTACATGCAGCAACACTTGTACATCTCAAATCGACTAGTTATAATAAATATTTTCCATCACAATTATTATTTGGTCATGAACCGAATATAGCCCATCTATGAATTTTTGATTGTGCGGTATATGTGCCTGTAGCACCACCACAACGTACTAAGATGGGCCCTCAACAGAGGTTAGGTATGTATGTTAGGTTTGACTCACCCTCTATAATTTGATACCTTGAACAGTCGACAAGAGATTTATTTACTACCAAATTTGCAGATTATTAGTTTGATGAAATAATTTTGCTGCAATTAGGGGGAGAGAAAAAGGAACCCCCAAAAAAATTGGAGAAATTGCGTAGAGAGTCTCATCTCTAGCTCATTTGAATCCACGTACGCGCTTATGTGAACAGAAGGTCCAGAAGATCATCCACTTGCAGAAAATAGTGAATCAAATGTCAAATGCGTTTACTGATTTGAAGCGAATAACTAAGTCACATATCCCTGCAGTGAATGTGCCTATCCAAAATGATATCCCAAAGGAGCCATCTGCTAGTATCACAGCTTTTGAGTCCCAAACACGCCTGAAGTGTGGTAGACCATTGGGTTCAAAGGATAACGATCCTAGAAAAAGAATCATAAAGAATAATAAAGATGATACTACAAACGAACCTCCTAAAGAAGGTCAAGGCTTAAAAAATCCTGATATTCCTGAAGAAATCAGTGAACTCGAGACTCAAGTGAATGAAGAACTGTCAATAAGTTCTAGTGATGATAAGATAAATTTAGATCGATCGAAAGTTACAGTGGATAATGTTTTCGTATATAATGTTGCACTTAATCTCATGCAAGAGAGTGAGTATATTGAGCCTAAATCTGTCGAAGAATGTCGACATAGAAATGATTGGCCTAAATGGAAAGAAGCAATTCAATCTGAATTGAATTCACTTTCTAAGCGTGAGGTATTTGGAGTTGTAGTCCAAACCCCCAATATATAAAACTAGTTGGCTATAAATGGTTTTTTGTGTGAAAAGCGAAATGAAAGAAATAAAATTGTAAGATATAAAGCACGCCTTGTTGCACAAGGATTCTCTCAAAGATCCGGTGTCAATTATGATAAAATATATCCACCTGTTATGCATGGAATAACTTTTCGATATCTCATCAGTTTAGTTGTACATGAAAATCTTGAATAATGGATGTAGTTACAGCTTACCTATATGGTTCACTTGATAGTGAAATTTATATGAAAATTCCAGAAGGATTTAAATTGCCTGAAATATGTATAAGTCTCGAGAAATATTCTCAGTCAAATTTCAAAGATCATCATATGGTCTGGAACAATCAGGTGGTATGTGGTACAATCGCCTTAGTGAGTACTTGATAAATAAAGGATATTTAAATGATGTAATTTATTCATGTGTTTTCATTAAGAAATCGGGATCAGATTTTGTAATATTTGTTGTTTATGTTGATGATATAAATCTCATTGGAACTCCTGATTCAAAAGAAAATTGAATATTTAAAGAAATAATTTGAAATGAAAGATCTTTGAAAGACAAAACTTTGTCTTGGTATGCAAATTAAACATTTAGCAGATGAAATTTTTATTCATGAATCTGCCTATACTGGTAAAATCTTAGAAAGATTTTAATATGGACAAAGCACATTCGTTAAGTACTCCAATGTTTGTTATATAGCTTGAAGGGAATAAAGATTCATTCCGTCCTCCAGAAGAGGATGAAGAATTCCTTGATCCTGAAGTACCATATCTTAGTGCTATTGGAGAACTTATGTATCTTGCTACCTCTACTAGACCTAATATAATATTTTCTGTTAATTTGCTAGCAAGATATAGTTCTTCCCCAACACGAAGGCATTGAAACGGTATCAAACATATTTTGTGATACCTGAGAGGTACAATTAATATGGGTTTGTTTTATACTAACGAAGGTCGTGCAGACCTTGTTGGTTATGCAGATGTAGGTTACTTATCAGATCCACATAAAACTCGATCTCAAATAGGCTATCTATTTACGTACGGAGGAATTGCTATATATGTTAGACCCCGTAATTAATTCAACTGAAGTAATTCGTTCAATTGGAAAAGTTATGGCGAACATGGCGTATTCTAAATTAAGTAAGTTCGCGGTGCTTTATTATAATTGGGGCGTATATTTTAAGTTGGAGTCGGGAGTCCTCAATTTGATTAAAATAGAAAAGTTTGGGGACCTA
>JAOTQJ010000072.1:18457569-18496061 GCA_025642045.1 Solanum sejunctum | reverse complement strand
TATAAGAACATCTTCACACAGTTTGGTACTCCATGGGCCATTATCAGTGATGGCGGTACCCATTTGTTGAACCAGACTATGAAGAACTTGCTAGCAAAGTATGGGATAAGGCACAAAGTGGTCACAACATACCACTTGCAAACCAGTGAATAGGTGGAGGTGTCTAACCGAGAGGTGAAGTAGATATTCCAAAAGACCATGAATGCCACCCAGAAAGATTGGGCAGAAAAGTTAGATGAAGCATTGTGGGCATATCGGACTGCCTACAAGACCCCAATTGGAACCTCTCCTTATGGGATAGTATATGGCAAGGCCTGCCATTTGCCCATAGAGCTCGAGCATCAGGCGTACTGGGTGATTAAAAAGCTAAATCTTGACCCTAAGCTCACTGGAAGGAAGAGACTTGAGCAATTGGAGGATTTGGATGAATTTCGGCTCCATTGGTATGAAAATGCTAAGCTCTACAAGGAGCGGACAAAAAAGTAACATGATCGGCACATAATCAAGTGAAACTTTGAGATGGGCTAATAAGTATTGCTATTTAACTCACGTCTTAAACTATTTCAGAGGAAATTAAGGTCCAAATGACATGGACCATACGTGGTGGTAGCAACCACACCCCATGGTGCAGTGGAGCTGAAGGGCTTGACCATGAACCAAGCTTTTCTTGGTAAATGGTCAATGGGTCAAGCACTACTATAGTGTAGGTACGAATAAAACAGTGGAGGCCATTAAGTTGGCCAAAGATGAATGAGCACAACATACGTCGTGCGGTGATGTTAAATTTCGCGCTGCACTAGAAACAAGTCATGGTGAGGTAATTTTAATTGTGCTTATTTTCCTTGCTCTAAAAGAAAAATATATCCCATACAAAAGTGTGAAAAATTTTCACAAGTAAAGGTCCGCGATGCGGAGGCATCGCGGATCCTACGTAATCGTTTGTGCAAATTTTTCCATCCTCAATTCTCTACAATCCATTGGGAATTCTTTTATTGTTCTTGGTCTTATACAGTGTATTGAGTGTTTTGAAGCATGCTCGTTTATTCGGGAAATCCTTTGAGACCCGGAGCAAAAAATTAGAACGTAAGTGTTTCGCAAAATAGTAAGCACACGCGATGGTACCGCTACTCGAACCCATTGCGGATGCCTACTGTTTTTGCACCCAAGTGATGATTTTAATAAGTATGGGTTTTCGTTGCCTCCATGTCGCAGAGCAATTATGCATGCCTACTGTGTTGGCACCAAGGTATGTCATTTTGCTCAAGTGCCACTTTGCTTTGCCTCCATGTCGTTGAGCTGACGCGAAGGCTTATTATTTCTACATAGGGGAGAAAATTTATTTCACTGCTGATCCGCATTCTCTCTACAACACAGAGGGAATGCGGTACTATGTTAAATTATCCAAATTTCAAATATGGCCCCACCCTATTTAAATATCCCCCATGCGACCCTTCCCCCATTTTCCCCAAAATTTCATCGACCCCATTCCCCTTTCTCCCTACTTTTCCCATCTTCTTCTTCCCTCTACCTCTATATTTTCAAACCCCATTGCATCACATAGCATGAGGACCACCACTGCGCCAACTTCACTTTCTTCTCCAAGTATGATTTCTCTCTTTCATTTGTGCTTTGTTATATGTTGGTATGTCGAGCTTTCATGCTCTACGCGTAGATTCGAAGGGGGTTTCTTGTTTTTGTCTAGTCTTTCTTGTGGGGGTGACATAATGGCAAAAAAATTGGTATTTATGCATGGGTTTGGTGTATGATTTGCGTGGGTGAAAACCCTAGGTTGAATTTGCACCCAAAATTGGGAAAAAGTTGGGGGTTATGAGTTCTTCCCTATGCTCTGTGTTTTAATAGTTATTTGCAAGTTGGCTTGAGCCAAGTATTCAAGTGTGGGGTTGAATTCGTGGTTGTGGATGAGGGATTGCTCTTTTGGTTATCAATAAGGAACTTTTCTACTAATTGTTGTCGAGGGGTTGTTGGGGATTCTTCACCATACTGCTTGATTACTCTCTGATAGAATTGTGGAATCATGATAAAATTGAAGTGTGGAGTGAACCCTTATGTTGCACTGTGGGGATAATATTTGTGGATGCAGGGTTGAGTTGTTTGACATTGAGATGAATGTTAAGTTATACCTGTACATGTCTAAGGGGATATAAGGGCATCTAACCGTGACTTGATGTAGCCCGTAGGCCATAGGGAAGTCTGAGTACCGTCGCCTTACAGGAATGAGTTTAAGTGTGGGGTCATGGCTTTTGAGTTTAAGAACTGACTTTGCACTTCCATTTTGAAGGTAGTATGTCTTCAAGTGCACGCCAAGGCGAATTGTCCAGCAGGCCCAAAGCCACCAACACAAGAAAATGGCCACAAGATATCCCGGATGTACAATGGACACTAGGAGGGGCTAGAAACCTCAATATGCGGCCAATGCTGTCAATCGAGAGGGCCAGAGGTGGTGCCAGTCTCATGATGAGACAAAGTACTATCTAGATGTCCCTATTGGCATAGATTCCCTTCAGGACGAGTTTTCTCGAATTCTAAATCTTTGCAATTAATTGAGTTTGGGGTTCTTGTTCCGACAACCTATGCCTTGCAATCTGAGCTTGGTTCAAGAATTCTATGCCAATATAAGTAAAGAACTATGGTCCCAAATAGTGAATGTTCATGGATTAGAGGTCAACTTCTCACCGCTGGCAATCAACCGGATCCTGGGTACCCCGGAAGAGGCCTCATCAGGAGAATTCAATGAGTTGTGCCTATTTGCCGACCTTACCAAGACATCAGGCACACTATTTCTGGGTATGAGTCCACAATGAGATGGGTTAGACATGCTGAACGGGGCTATCACCTCTCTTTTCCTTTTGCTCACATGTCCAGGTAGGCTAGAGTCATGGTGAAGATCATGATGCACTCGTTCTTTCCAGGGCAACACTTCACCAATATGATAAGAGATAAAGTTTGCCTTACATATGAAATCATGAGGCCCATGTAGTTAAACTATGGGGCAATTTTTAGACTAGCGATGCAGAAGGCTAAGATCCATAAGGGTCGCAGGTATGCCTTTGGGGGCCTTATTACTGCTTTGTGTCGTAATGAAGGTATCCCCAAGGAGGAGGCAAACTACTGCCCGGTCATTTAGGCCCCTTATGTTGCCACTAACATTAAGGGGCCTGATATACACACGGGCCCAATTCTGACTACAACAGAGAGGGCCTACCAGGACTAGTTGATTATGAGTCATACGTATGGCCTAGAGATGCTGAGACACTGGACAGGCAGTCGGCCTTCTACGAGAGAGGAATTATAGAAGGTTGAGGTGGAATACCCACTAAATAATCATGCCAAAGTCATGCTACACTTTGGACCCCGGTTCACTAAGCCAGTGGATGATGATATTCCTACGGACCCAGGGGAGGAGCATGAGAACGAGGATGATGAGGAGGCTGAGGAAGATGACACAGTTGATGCGCCTCCAGTGTATGTAGGCGGTGAGCCCATCCTACCAGGTCCTGGGGATGCTTGAGCACCACAGTCCTACCTTATATATTATGTATGGTTAGCATTGAGGGCAGTGCACAGTGCTAAGTTCAAGTGTGGGGTGGGAATTTCTTCGTCTATGATATTGCTTCTACTATTTAATATTGGCATATATTAAGACCATTCTTATTTGTTGCTTTATGTTTATGTTTAAATATCTTGATGTTGGGTTGAACATCTTTCAATTTTGTTGGGTCTGTAAATAATAGTTAACTACTACTTCAATGCATGGATACTCTTATACTGATATTTTGTGAATGCATTTGATTCTGAGTAGTTATATATCTGTGGTATTAGCTATATGTTTGTTATAGTTGAGTGATGGGGGCCCTATGATAGATGGATGATGACCATCCTAAGGGAATTTATCAAATCAAGTTCATATAGAGTGTGATACTGTGCAAACGAGCATTTAGCGCGAACCTTTGAACATAGTTAAGGGTGGTTTCTTGAGCTTTGTGAATCACAATTGTATGTATACTTGATATTGAATTTATGTGAATACCTCAATAAGAACTCTAGTAATAGCCTTGAGATAAAAATATACCGTGAGTGAGTGAGCCAATCGTGAGTCTCAGTTGTAATAGGTTTGAGAACTTGCCCGGTATGTGGAGTAGAGTTGAGAGGAATCGAAAATAGAGGAAAGGATCTAGGCATTTTGTTGATAGACTGAAACAATCCTAGTTAGCCCTGTTGAGCCTTAGCCTATTCTTTGACTAACCACATTTCTAGTTAATCCACTTTTCTTTATGAATTACTTGATTTTGATCCTAATTCCCTAGCACTTGAGCACGGTGAATAAGAAAAGAGGAAACTGGAGCGGACACCCAAGAGTATTAAAATAATAAAGTGTCAAGAAATAAAAAGTTAGAGTAATCTAGTTGAAAGGAGTAGCCCAAAACAATAGGGATCCGCATTGCTTTCGCATCGCGGATGCACACTGTTTTGGGCCCAAAATGTCCTTATTGTATAGTACTGGTCTATGATGCGTCCGTGTCGTGGATCCATTGCGAACATATGATGGACTGAAAGAAAAAGAAAATATATATTTTTTATGTTCCCTTTGTTTAGTCATTGTTTGTTTAGGGTGTCCACACGTTGATAAGGAGTTAAGGAGTACTCATAGCTTTAATTCAAGAAGGGTAATAAAGGGTTGTGAGTAAAAAGGGCATGAGAAGAGGTGAAGTATATACTACAAGCACGTGGAAATTAAACCGTGTCAGCCATATCCATAATGTATCCCACCTATCCGCAACCTACATTATGGCCAATCAAAGACCTACATGATCTTCTAAGGAAAACTAGGTCTACGTTTACATTAAGGGCAAGCTTATGGAATCTTGAATCAATTTGAGACATTTTTTCAGAGAGTGGGAGTTGTTGGTATACCCATCTTTGTTCTTCTGACTAGATTCATAATGGTGTGCATGGGTAATTCTTCTTGGTGAGGACACATAATCATTTAGGGTTAGGAACTAGATGAACTATTAAGAATTCTGCATGAGTCTGCATGTATACATAAGTATGTGCAGTAATTCATTTTTGCCCAAGGCACCAAAAGTTGTTCACTATGGTTCATAGATATCATGTTGTGGTTGCACATACTATCGTAGGGAGTCTCATGCATGTGTAGCAGTTTGCCCGAGGATAGATAAAACTCTAAGTGTGGGGTGGTGATCTTAGGCGTATTTATACTCCTAATTAGCCAATAATGCCCATAAATAGAGTGAATTAGGAGGACAAATTAATAAAGTGTAAGTGTTTGTGTGTTGTTTTCTCTTATTTTGCTGATGTAAGGCCAAGTGCACCAATTGGTTGTGTGTTTGCAGGATTTTGCTTTGATTGGGACATTCGGGGTTAAAATTGGACTCGATGGAAGAGCACAACAGAGAATTTGGAGAATGAAGATCAGTAGAAGCAATCAAAAAACAAAAAATCCACCTGGGAAACCTAGGTACAAGGTTGTGAAAGCTATAAAATGTAAAAAAAAAAAAAGGTGCGAAACCCAAGGAGGTGAAAGGTCCCCATCATGGACCTGCTAAAAAACGTGCAGAATTTTCCAATCAGCAAATTAAGTGAGAAAACAGGAAAACAAGGGGTCCGCGTTGCGGACTGAGGACTCGACACGAAAAAGTCAAAAAATGGGATCTTTATTATTTCTCTATCTTACACTTTAGACTTTTAAGTATTCTCTAACGCAAGAACTGCATTAGGAGGCAACGAAGAACAGTTTTCCACCATACTTTGGTTAGTTTAATCTTTAGATTTTGGTTTTTGATGTTCTCCACTTCATTCTTGATGTATTCCACGTCCATGAGTGGCTAAGCCTCTATATTCTGGGGTTGTAGTCATAGACTATATGTAGTTCTTAACTTTTGACATCTATGGATGGTTTCTTTTGGTTATTCCTATGTTATTTATATCTGAACTTCAAAATCTGACCAACTAGGGAGTAAATTTGTTGTTCACTCTGGATTTGAGAGAAGTTGGAGTGCATAGAATACAATAGCATAGGGAGCTTGTTCAATACTAGAAAACTAGATTGATTCGTGTAAGGGAGACCTGTGACAACTCCCTTACACCTTGCTTGGTTCATATACGGGAAGATAACTTTAATGCATTTTTATTGGTCTGTCTATCCCTATTCAACAATGTAGTTAGCAGTCAATAATGGTAGGCCGGCACAGGCATGAAACCCTGTTCAGGTATATTAAATCCCATGAATCAATAATTAAGAAACCAGACGTAGAGAGATAGTGTTAAGACTAGACAGAGTCGTGATGGTTACAACTCGGGAATTGCATCTTTAATTGATATCTTGTGTGAAAGTCATATTAGTTTGTTAGAAGTTATTTCTTTTACAATTTATTTTCCATAAACCTTTTTAACAACTCCTTTTACTAAAAGCACCATAAACGTGAAAATCGAAATAACGTATGAATTACATTCAAATCCCTTGGGTTCGATAATCCGGCTCCTTACTTAAGGCCAATGTATTACTTGTGATACCGCGTACACTTGGGTGTTCTAGGGAAGCAACACTATGACAAGCAAGGCAAGAAAAATGTGGTAGCAGATGCTCTATCAAGAAGGTTTATGTTGGTGACTACCTTGGCTTCTAGAATAATGAGATTTGAAATTTTAAAGGAATTCTATACTAGGGATCCCGACTTCAAAGATACTTTTGATGATCTTACCCAAGGGAACCAGGTTGATAGGTTTCAATTGATTGATGGTTTTTTGTTCAAGGGTGGATGAACTTGTGTTCCTATGAGCTCACGAAGAGAGCTACTTGTCAAGGAGGCTCATAGTGGTTGTTTGATGGGACACTTTGAGGTACCCAAAACATTTGGCATACTAAAAAAACAATACTTTTGGCCCAAGATGAAGCATGATATGGATTGAATTTGTAGATAATGTCTTGATTGTAAGCATGCCAAATTCACAACTCGGCCTTAAGGTAAGTATACCCCTCTCCCTACTCCTAGTGGCCCATGGATGGATATCTCTATGGATTTTGTCTTGAGTCTTCCTAGGACTAAAAGAGAACATGATAGCATATTTGTGGTAGTGGGATAGATTTTCTAAAATGACTCATTTTATTCCATGTCATAAATATGATGATGCATCCCCTGTAGCATCTTTATTTGTCATCAATGTTCTTAAATTGCATGGAGTCCCTCGAACCATTGTTAGTGATAAAGATTTCAAAATTTTTAGTACTTTTGGAAAAATCTATGGGATACACTTGGTTATGTTCTTTACTTCTTGCCACCATCAAATAGATAGACAGATTGAAGTAGTCAATAGGACTCTTAGAAACATGCTTCGGTGCATGATTAGAGGGACCCTAACTAGTTGGGAAGATCATTTACCCTTGATTGAATTTGCATATAGTTGGTCTTTCCTCGCTTCTATTGGAATGTCACCATTTGAGGCATGCTATGACTTTAAACTGTTGTTTTCACTAACCATGACTCCATTATCTAGTAATATTGTTTTGAGCGTAGATGCCAAGCAAAGGGCAACAGATATGATGAACATTCATGCCAAGGTTAAAGAGGCCATTGAAAAGAACAATTCAAATGTGGTTACTCGAAAGAATTGTGGAAGAAAAGAAGTGATCCTCAACCCAAATGATTTGGTGTGTGTATATTTTCAAAAAGAGAGGTTTTCACATGTTCAAAAAGGAAAGCTAAGCTTAAGAGGAGACAGATCTTTCAAAGTACTCAAGAGAATCAATGACAATGCCTACATGATTGACTTGCCAAGTGAGCATAATGTTCATAATGTTTTCAATATTAGTGATTTATCTCCTTGTCTTGTAGGTGAATCTTTGGATTCGAGGATGAATCATTTTCAAAAGGGGGAGGATGATAACATGCAAACCATAGATGACACAAACATGAGTGGCATGTATCCCTCAACATCATTCACAAGGAGACAAGCAAAAGATCTCCAAGATCTACAAGCCATGTTCATAAAAAAAGAAGCATTAGAGGAGGTTGAAGGTCACCAAAGAAAGACTTACAATGTGTGGAAGATCTATCAAGGTGAGGAGAAGGAAGAAAAAAAGGTCATGTGTGCAAATGGCTATTACTTGAATTCAAGGATTTGAAAAGAAGGCAACCAAACAAGGCCCTTACTCATTAAGGATAAAATTGTAAAGCAAATGTCTTCTTTTATTTACTTAGTATAAATAGTCATATTTTAGTATTTGAAAGACTTAGACTATGTTGAATATTGAATCCTCAAATTGTAGTATCTTCTTAGTGAGAAATTAGTGAGTAATTAGGGTGAACTCTTAGAATTGTTAGTTGACTTATTTGCTTGATTAATTAAAGTGTTGCCCATTTGTGGTTCTTGGTTTCCTTTAATTTTTCTTTCTAAGGTTTTATTTGGGTTGTTGAAATCAATTGAGAGGTGAGGATTTTAGTCCCTTGTTGCCCATAATTTAAATATTTAAATTTAATTCATATATCCTTTTATTTTGTTCCCTTTTTCCTTTCTTTCTTGTTTGACCTTTATCAACTTACTACTAAACTATGGCGTTTTGAACTAATTTCCTCAGACTATAAATAACCAATTTCACTCTTTTTTTCATTCTTCCATAAATCACCAATTAAAAAAAACTTCTCCTTACAAAAAGGGCCAAAATTCTCCATTAAAGAATAGCAAGCAAATCTCTCAAGTTCTTCACCAAATCTCAAAGTTTCTTCAATTTTCTTTTGGTCCTATACTAAGGTATGTGAGTATTCATCCATGGGTCTCTTTCATCCATGGAGCCCAAATAATTCTCAACTTTTTTATTTAATTTCAACTATTATGAATTTTATGATCTTTATTTCAATTACATGAATTATGATTCAAATCACGATTATGATTTATTTTAACATGAATTGATGATTATTACATGAAATTGTTGAGTTTTCATGAACTTTTCTACATTACTCATTAGAGTTGATGATATGAATGATGTGTATTTTCAATTATACTTCAAATTTATATTAATTCTCATGAATTATGTAGATTTGATATAAATTGGATTATATTGAGGTTTTCCATGCAATTTACCTCCTATTTCATCTTGGGATCATGAAGATCAAAGTGGATTCTTTTAATTATGATTTATATGATATGCTTCTTCTCAATTTAGCATGAGTTTATTCAAATTATACAATTGAGTACGTAATTCAATTTTATGATTTCTAAGTCAATTGATTGTGAGCCTATATTTTCATCTTAATTTCAAGTACAAGTCATGATTATGGAATTACAAGTGTTCAAGCAAGTTTATAAAAAAGGGTAACCTAAGACCCTAAATATGAAATAAGATGTGTAATGATGGAAAACCTACACTCACATTACATGAAAATGAGCTATTCCTTAAATACGATACTATGAATTGGATTGGGTGATTTGAATTGCCTTTCCTATATGACATGTCCATGAAAGTATGAACTATGATTTATGATAACTTTATGAAACCTATAGTATGACTTTTATGACAAGTATTCCATAGAAGTTTGACTTAGCATCGAGAGGACTTTGAGGTGGGGACTTGACCTATGGGGTCCATAGTAGTAATTTCTATTCCCATAACTACGTTGCCACTAAAGGATTATGTTGCCAATATGGCCTAGCTAGTGGATCCACATATACCCTATGATTTATACTACTCGCTTAGCAGGATAGATTTCTGCCTTGGCAAGTAAACTCTCTTTTCTCTGATGTATGGGTAGAGATTGAGATTCCATGTTATAACTTGATGGTCTTATGATCACTTATAGTTACATCCCACATATGTATGGTTCTTTATGATGCTTTACTTAACTATTTTAAGCCATTGCTTTACATGGTAATTTTATGGGTTACTTGTGCATTGACCTCTTTTTATGTCTACTTATTCTTAAAATGTCTTTTTGTAATGCTATTTAAATTGGTCATTGTACAACAGGAGTTTTATTTCATTGCATTGCGTAAATATTTAGTACATTCAAATGTACTAATACATACTCTTGCCTACATTTTATAATGTAGGAGAGAGTTCCCATTTTACTTGTCACGCCTGTGGCTATATTCTGGAGTTCACTTTGAATATTTGTGTTGAGCTTTTCATACTTTGAGGGTGAGCCAAATGCTACTGTATATTATGATGTTTAGCTTTTATTGATATTTTAAAATTGTCGTTTTGCTACCTTTAAGGGTGAGTTAGGAACAGGTCCATATCCCTCACCTATGTTATATGTAGAGGCATGTTGGATTGTGTATGGAGTCTATATTGTCCTTGCATTTCTTATTAGGATTGTTCCTTTCCTTTGAAGTAAGATGATACCCATTCCCTATCCCTTATTAGATTGTGATTTATGTTTTTTATATCTTATGTATGCTTATGATATGCTAAGAGACTTGGTTGGAGTTTTCTTGGAATCCTAATCACCATGCACACCTATGACCTAGTTTGGATCATGATGCTCTTGATGATTGATTAGTGAATCCTCATATTCTGAGGGCAAGCCCGTCATTGCTACTTCTTACTTTCTTGGTTCATGTTGATATTTTGAGACTATCTTCTTTTTTCCTTTATGTTGAGGGTGAGCTAGGAGCATAACCTATGCCCCCTTCCCCCCTCCCCCATGTTATATTAGTGGAAGCATGTTTAGACCAATGCTTAGAGTGTAAACTTGTTTATTTAGGAGATAATTTGATTTTCTTTCATTACTTAGAGTATTATGGCTTGAGAATTTATTTTTTCTCTATTAGAAATTGTTGGTTTATGCTTTATTTACTTTATGAATGCTCATGTATGATATGTTTAGATAGCTTGGTTGGTGTTCCATGGAGTTTCAATCACCGTGTCATATTTAAGGCCTAACTTGGGTCGTGACATTGAGTTTTACTTACCCGATTTCAATTTGATAAAATCGTACGGCTCTTTAATGTCTTCACTATTAGAAAAATCAGATCATACTCCAAAATCATCCCTAATCCACTCTTGATTTGCCCTATATCTTGGCTAATTCATATTTTGTTCAAAACCCAACCTAGCCTAATTTTTTTTTAAGTCATTGACAAAAATATTTTCTAGACCCAATTCCTTCACCATTTGTCTTTCCACAACAACCAGAGAGGATCATTATCGAGGCTATTCGTGGTACCTCTGTGAACTATTTCTCTAGTTTCACTGTAGTGCTAGACGTTTCTTTGTTTTAAATTATCACATATTCAGATGTTTCTTTATTTTAAGCAGTCACGTATACATGAAAATTTTTCCCTTAATAAATTAATTTTTAAGATTCTTCTTGTCTTGTTTGTAAATAAATCGGCATAGGAAAAGGACAAATACAAGATGAGGAATCAAATTATCACAAATAATGTGAAAGTTAAGGTAACAACTAATTGAACTATTAAGATTTTTTGTTATAAAAAAAATATATTCTCCTATTTCATTTGTATGATGTTATTATGGAGTTTGAAATGACTTGATTATATCATTTTGGAAATACTTCAACAACATTACTTCAAATGCCTCAAAGACTCCCGCCCAATGCGTGGTAAGGGGGTCGAATGTACGCAACCTGATCCCTATGTTTAAAAACATAGCGCGACTGTTTTCGAATGACCCATGATGAGCGTCGTAAGTTGCATTGACTAATCGCTACTTCACAATTAAAAAAACGCAGACAGTTTAAAGAGTCATTTTCCTTTATTCCATTATATTTCAAAGCTAAAAAATAGTGAATTTTTGGCTCCGTCCAAAATTGATGGAAAAATTTTGCAAATACTTCAATCATAAAATTTTGAAACCATAGCATATCTTTTCTGGAAAAAAATAAAATAAAAAATTACTATACTCATTGTCAAATTTTATGTCAGGGGAGTTTGGGCATCGGTACATGTCTCACAATGCGGCCTCATCCTCGGTTTGCCTGTACAACAAGTGCTTCACTCAAAATGCGATCATCATCGACTGCCTTTTCACCAAACCCTAACCTAGCCATTAGTTCCTCCCGTTGCACCATGAAAGCCACCTCTGAAGTACCAGCAAAAGCCCACACCTTTCCTTTTTTTTCTAATCCCAAGATTACTACTACCAATATCCCGCAAAATCTTGCATCCTCTAAGTGCTTATCTTCAACAAATCCTGTTCCCATTCTGAAAGCTAATGCATCGAGGAAAGAGGAGGTGGAAGGTAGCTGTTTGAGCTCCGACCCACCGCTTGTAGTGGTTTCTTTCTATAAATTTGCTGATTTCCCTGACCATATTGATTTGAGGAAACCACTGAAGGAACTCTGTGAACAACTGGTAAATCTTACCTTTTTACTTGCTTACAGTTTATAGATCTGTTTTATTGTCGAAAGATTAAAGTTTTTTCCAGATACGAAGTTGTACGAGTATTCCTGTTATTGCAGCTTTAAAGTTGCAATTCTGTTTAGTTGCATATGGTTGTTTATTTAATTTATTGCAGTGCTAAGTGCACCCTTGTTTATCTCATTCATGTTTGGAATTGTGGCGTGATTGCTTAAAGTATTTGCATATGAAGAGGAATATACATTGTTCATTTTCTGCAGGCTTGCATAACTGGGTATGCGTAAGTATACCAAGTTTTTTTTTCTTGCTTAAGTGTCTGGTTTTGATGTTCCGCTGTTGGACAGTATCTGATAGATAAACACTAGCTTATGTAATTCTTTGAGTTTTGCTTTTGGCCAGGAAGTTGTTGCTTCTGCTTTACATGCCAGAGATGGCTTCTTTTTGTGTTTTATTGTTTTGTTTAGATGGACGATAAGCTAACTTTCTATCCTCCTCTTTGTTCAACTCTGAATAATTGGAAAAGTTGGTAGCAAGGAGCCTATATCTGTTTCCTCTTAGTTCGTGTTCAATAAATGCACGTCCCTTGAGTCATTTTATGTTTATCGATAGCCCCTTGCAAATTTCTCCTTAACCATTTCTTTACTTTTTATCACATTAAAGGTTAGACGTATTATAAAAGGAAGTGATAAGAAGTCTTGCTCCTCCTTCTGAGCATTTCCAGTTGGTTCTGTCTATGATGAAATAGTAGCTATATGTGTTCTCTATATGGCTGGTCAATCCTTTTTCGTTTATTCAGTTTCTCTTCCAAGTACAATTTTATTTCATAGTGCATTTTTCGGTGTTGCTTGTTCCTAACTAAGCTGATCAAATTCAGCGTGTTTCAGGTGGTATTATTCTTGCACCTGAAGGAATCAATGGCAGCATATGTGGTACACGGGATTCAGTGGAAAGTGTTCTTGCATTCATTCAAAGTGATGAGCGTCTGAATGAGCTTAGATTGGTTGAGTCACCAGTGAGCCCGGAGGAAGAGGCTCTTCATCATGGACATACGAGCAGCTCTCCTCTTGCAGCGGGTGAGGATGCTCCCTTTAGGTGGGATCATGTGAGGGTGAAACTCAAAAAAGAGGTAGGTTCGCTGGTCAAGTGCGAGAAAGTTGCCTCACATTGAATATGAATGCCTTTACACCCCTCAAATCTTGGAAGTTGCCTTATTGTATGTGCCTCTTAGCATCAAGCACTCATAATATGTTCCTTGAACAGATAGTTACACTTGGAATGCCTTCTGTTTCACCCATTGAAAGAGTTGGCAAGTACGTTAAACCGACAGATTGGAATGCATTGATTAGTGATCCAGACGTTGTAAGTTCTTTGTTCCATAACATCCTTATCCTGTTCTGTTAAATTATTGATAAATCGATTCTTGAAGAATCTTATCCTGCATCAACATAAAAATTCTGACATGTAACTTGTAACTTCAGCTTGAGCCTAAAATTCATCAAATTTGCTTTATATTCTTTGGCTGACTTGTGATTGAAATCATGCATATCCCAAATGATTTCCCGTATTTCTTTTTCTTGGTACATACTATCCTGTATTGTGATTTTACTTTCCACTTATATAAATCATCCTTTGTGTGTAATATTAGCTCATACCTTTGAAAATTGCCTGGACTTATTTTTTCTACCGACAGAGTAGCATCCTTACATTTGCCACATTGTTGGGTCTCATCATATTTAGTATGCCTAGAGGTAGCACTAGAGTTTTAATGCATGGAGTAGACTTAATACTGTGTTTGATCCGCCGTTTGTCCTGTCAGTTAGATTTATAATCATGCCCAATAAAGGATGGAAGGTTGGGCCAAGCAAATGTCACATACCTACTGTATCCTGAAATTTAGAGCATTCAACCTCTTATCTGAACCCTAAAATTTGACTTAAATGGTATAATTGGTATTGTTTTTTTCTTATTGTTGTTGCAACATCTTACATTAAATATAATCTTTGCTTGCAGACTTGTTTTACTGTAGAAAAACCAAAACCCCTCCTGTTAATGTTGCAATTCAGAATATTGAACTTGCTTGTGCAGGGATTAACCAAGTGAATTATTAAGTGATCATCTTTCCTACTCTTTATATATACGTTATATATATGTATACGTATACATACACATGTATACGTATACGTGTATATATATATATATATATATATGTATATGTGTGTATATGTGTGTCTCTCTCTCGCTATATATATGTATGTGTGTGTGTGTATATATATATATATATGTCCGAAGTAAGTACTCAATATTATATAATATTAATTTAATATAGCATAAAAGGTCAAGAAAACTGACTTTTTGCATATGCTGTGTAGAACCACCAAATATGATCTAAATGTCAAATGTTATTATGTATTAATAGTCATACGCTATAGCATAGGAAACAGTCCGGACAAACGACACCATTATAGAGAGGTTTGACGATGTATTACAAGAACACATATATGCTTTTGATGTGCCCAAGTGGCGATGGAGTAACATGAAAAGGGCTGTGCATGAGATTTGTGTTTGATTTGTTAACTTTTATAGGATTTTAGAACCTTTTTCGGTTCTTTCTTATGCCTTCTGAAATGCCCAACCACCACCTGAATAGAGTTTCATAGTAGAACAATAATATGCATAAATCGATAAATCTTTTTTAGCAGTTACAGTTAGTAATATACTACTAATTGCTTATATTACAAAATATATGAAAATTTCTCTGTATCTTGTATAAAAAACTTTAGCATGCTGATCCATCAAACGCCACAAGCAAGCCCAGGTTCTCCCAAGTCGACTACAACAACAACAACATCTTACCCAGTGGCATCCCACAAGTGGGTTTGGGGAGTGTAGAATGTATGCAGACCTTACCACTACCTCACAAAGGTAGAGAGGCTGTTTCTTGGGAATCCTCGTCTCAAAAATACCCTGACACTAACTTTGAAAACTAACTCAAGCTAATGTTGGACATGCTTGCTATCAGTGTTTAGGCTTATACATATTCTAATGCTATCCTGATATGCAAATGAAGTTATCACATGCTAAGCTAACATGGTATTATAGGGAAATTCTAGTTTCTAAATGGAAGGAGTTTGGGGATCTTTATGGGGTTTTACTTATTAGCAAGTATAGGAATTCATTACCTGTTCTTGATATGTTCGTTATTAGGTTTTTCTATTTGAAATAAAATTCTTGCATATCTACTCCTGGAAGAAAATCTTGACTGCAAAAGACATGCTATCCCTCCCAAGGACCAACCAAAAAGGCAACAAAACTTACTCGAGAAAATAACTTTGGTTTTCAATTGTAATACTTCACTGAATTTCAGTATTTCAAAATTAGGTTGTGATTGATGTTCGCAATGACTATGAAATTAGAGTTGGGAAGTTCAAGGGGGCAGTTGATCCTTGTACCACAGCATTCCGGGATTTTCCATCGTGGGTGGAGGATCATTTTAAACTTAGTGATTCAGGAGACAAGTTGGAGTCTTCTGGTTCTGCTGGAGCATCAGATAAGCTGACAAAGGAAGAAGAAAGCAAGAAGGTTCCCCGAGTTGCAATGTACTGTACAGGTGGAATTCGATGCGAGAAAGCTTCAAGTTTTCTCCTCAGCAAAGGTTTTGATGAGGTAAAAATTAAATCAAAATGGTTTATTCGTAAGGTTTTAAAGGAAACTGCTCATTTTCTTTGTAAATGTTACTAGTAAATTTCAGTCTATGTTTTGGTTGATTGCACTTTGATTGTCCTTTTACATTCTTTGAAAAGATACCTCTCCTACCATTGCTTCTTCCTCTTGCCAATTTTTCACCAACCCCCATCCAACCCAACCCCATAAAAAGGTAAGAGTGTAATAACAGGTAATCTCAGCCTAGCAAAGACGAAAGAATCAAGGATATACAGAAATATCTTCCAACAGGTTGAGACCTTATAATCCTCATATTTGTAGGTTGCTCCACTAGCAAATTCTTCAAACAACTTAGTGTGCAATCTAATGATATCAAGAATTAAATGGTTATAACATGATAGTGTTTTAGGTGCTCAGATGATCTAATGGTGGTGCTTTCGGCTGATTCTTACCAGGTTTATCATCTAAAAGGTGGGATTTTAAGGTACCTGGAGGAAGTTCCCAAGACCGAGAGCCTTTGGGAGGGGGAATGCTTTGTGTTTGACAAACGAGTATCTGTTGAGCATGGTATGGTGCAGGGAACATTCAAACTTTGCTATGGATGCAAGAAACCAGTGAGCGATGCTGATATGGAATCCCCCGAATGGGAGTATGCTGTCTCTTGTCCATACTGCTTTGCATCAAAATCTGAGGAAGAAAAGGAAAGAGCTAGAGCTCGACAAAAGCAATTTGAGAAATGGGGCATCATTGGTGGTCCAGACAAGGGCCGGAAACCAGCAAAGACAGTGGATATCATTGGTCAATCTGCTGCGATGTCAAAATCGTTATAGCCATGTTGGCGGCCTAGGAATTGGATTTCTTTTGTACCAATTTCCTTTGGAGAGTAAGATTTTCTGATCTTCTGTAAGAATTGATGTGATATTTCCATGAATGGCAGTCTTGGGGTTGGAGATAAATAAAGGTAGCCAGTTTAATTAAAGTTTAAGTGGGTGAAAATTATTGACCCCAGCGTTATTTTTAAAATCAAATTATCCTTTACTTTGAACAATAATCAAACTCTCAATTTATCCTAATTAAATCTTTGAAATATGTATTGTGGGCTTCAGTATCAATTTTCTTTTCTTTTTCAAAAATCATGTAATTTTAATTTTTCTTATTTTAATTAAATAAAGTTTTCATAAAAGTATAAATATTATTTTTTAGACAAAAGTGAGAAATACTAATTATATAAAGTTAATGATGATCCATAATAAAGTAAATTGGCATAATCCAAAAATTAATTTTATTAATAATAGTCAACATTTAAAGAATGTATTTATTCAAATTTTAAATTATTTTAGTTTATAATTTATGTAATATTTTATCAATGTCAATAAAAGTTTATTTATTTATTTATATGGAAGAGAATACCCACTGTCCTTCATATTACTCTACTCTCAAAGTTGTTTTAATTTACTTGTCAAATTTATGAAATTAAAGTAATCTCTTAATATTTTTTTATTTATATCCTTAGGATTAGATAACTCCATAAAGTAGTAGTGATTAAATTTAAAGTTTAAAAATATTATTTATAAAGCTGGTTTAGTGAAATATACCTCTATATAATTTTTTTAAGGGGTATCTGTAACACCGCACATCTTACGTGTACTAGTTCTATGCATATGGAATATGATATAGCTTAGTCGAAGGAGCACCAATTTCAAAAGTGCCTAACTGTTAGATTGGAGGGCTATATATACGTCTAACCGCTTAAGATGAGCGAGTATATATAAGTTTTAAGTCAAACTAAGGAGATGACGTCCCTAAATAAAGTCAAGGAAGTGAGGTGCTTGTGGGACATAGGAAGCTAGCAGGTGAGTCACCTACGTGCTTAGCTTAGATAGCCTAGGTACATGGAGACGAAGCTCAACACTGAATCCGTCCAAGTCCGATAATGAATAAAGCCCGAGTTAAGGGTGTAATTTTAGCCCATGGTTTAACATTATTAAGGGATACTTTTTGTAGCCCAAGCTGAATAGAAAAGGGGCCCAAGTACATTCACAAACCATTTGATGATTTGGGCTCAAGCTAAGTGAAGGGCAAAATAGGTACAATAGGTACAATATTCACTTGATAAAATAAGGCTTAAAATATAGGAGAAAGTCGGCCAAGAGTGTCCCTTTAAAAGGGATTAAAAGCAACCCCTTTAAGTCATTTAAAGTTGGACAAAAATCAAATTTCTTAAGTTCCTTTTTGCGCTCTTTTAACTTCACAAAAAGCAACCCTCACAACCTTATTAGAGTTCCTAAAGAAGACCTCAACCTTGAAGATTAAGATAAGTAAAGATACTTATGTATTTAGTATTATTTTCTATGAAAACAAGAGAAATAAGCCGGTTATGCTTGTGTTGGAATTTTGGACAACATGTGTTCTAAAAATTACTATATACTTTTTTTGTTTATTAAGAGGTTTTTCTTTTCTTGGTTGATTGGATTATGAAGGGAGGTTGATGTTTTTAACAAGGTTTAGTTCAGTAATGATATAATAAGGTTGCTGCACCATTTTTGTTTGCCTCAAAAATGAGTTCTTGTGTGATATCTTAATTGTGCTCTTAGTAGGAACTTGTGGGTTAGTAATTAGAAATTGTTGTTTCACGTCCTCCATCTACTTTGAGTCTATTGTTGGACTATTTCAGGATTGTTTTTATGTATAAATATGTTGAGAATAGTTTTGTTGAAGTTGGAACAAATTTGGGATTGTTGACGTCGAAATATAGGGAAAAGACATAATGTTATGCTACCTACTTGTGTGTTGTGTAGAGTTATTATGTGTTGTACTTTGTGAGCTATTGTAAGCCTATTATGGGACTAAAAAAGCTGGATATGACATGTATATGAAAATGTGTATTGAAAAGTACGATTAGAGATGGAAAGGTTGAAAGAATACTCTTGGGTTGATAATTGCAAGCTGGCTAGCCGTGCGTTATTTTTTATGAGATTGGACTGCCAAGACATATTTATTAGCTACTAATATTAGTTTATCACCTACTCTATTTAGATAAATATTTGGGGGGGAAAAAGAGGTTACTTCGAGGTAATAACGAGATGGTACAACGAGGTATGTAATTTCCTATTATTTGACATGAAATCTAGATTCTTCCTTGCACATAGAGGCAATTACAAACTCTGACATAACTAATAACCATATCTCCACTCTTTAACATGTTTATATGCTCTCACACATAGCAATTGTCAAATATGCATACATACTTTAAATACCAAGATACATGAGTTCCTTTTTTTTTTTTTTTTGCTAAATAAAGTCCATGTGTTGTTTCATCTTCTATATATTTCCTTAGTTGTGTAATCTAATCTTTTCATTGTGGTATAATATACATGTCACATGTTCTATCTGTATTTCTACTGCTCAAAATGTTATGACCACCAAAAGAATCATCTCAAAAGTAAATAAAATATGTAAAGTGAAGTTGTTTATTGATAGGTGGTATCCTAGGGGCTAGAAGAATCACCTAGCATGGGTAGATCCCATATTACGGGGGGTATCCCAGGGGTGAAAGCAAAGCCTAACATGGGTCGATCCCAATATTGATTTATCACTGATTAGTTGGCCATTTGTATTATATACTGTGCACAGATATAAAGTAAAGAAAGACAAAGTAACGAAAAAGACATAAAGTATATGATTCCACAATATGTCTGAAAGGTGGTCTTTTATCCTTACACCAATGCATTAATTCATTTGGGTTTTATTTCATATATAGTACTTCTTGCCTTACATATTCAATACATTATCTCATACTGACATCCCTTATGGGGTCCTGCATTTCATGTTGCAGGTACTGGAGCTAGTAGATCTCTCCAGTAGGAGTACAGGAGATCCAACTGCTATTACTAAGCTCCAGGTTGCTTCGGGTCTTTGTGTGTCTAGAGCCTATATTTTTGTACTGTATAGTAGTTAGTCATGAGGCAGGGCCTGTCCCGACACTTATCAAATACTGTTCCTTATCTAGAGATTTTATAGACTATGTCAAGTAGAGTGTGGTCATGTCTCGTACTTTAGACATTGTGGCTCCAATGGCCTCATGCACAAGTCATATGCATTTTCTTTTTGCTTGTTATTACTATCTACTTTCCTGAAAGCATATTGAATGTGGAAACCTCTTATAATGTTCATAGAGAGTTGATATGCTGCCAAAATACAACACTTTTGATGCTTAAGACTTAGGATTTTGTGTGTTCTCTATGCGACTTTAGTTGTTTTATGTATTTTTTTGTTTAGATTTGCAGGATTAGAGGTTGTCCATGATTTGGGAAAAAATTACAGAAGTTATTGATTTTTGCTATTGTACGATATTTTATATGAGTTGTAGAGCATTCTATGAGTCGTAAAGGTGTTTCTTGAGGATTTCTAGTGAGGGGCTATTTGCTGAAGTTGAAGTCTGCAAATATGCAAATGAGTCATGGAGCAATTTACAAGTCGTAGAGCACCATTCGTACCTTGAGGATCAGAGAAGTGGACTTGCAGGAATTTCATCAGATGAAACCCCTTTTACGGGCCATAAACTACTTTAGGAGTCATGAAGAGATGTCGTAGAGGAGAAGTCTAAAATTTCAGTAGCTGATTACGAGACCCCAACTACGAGTCGTAGAAGATGCTACGAGTCATAGAGTGCTTTCGTGGAATTTGCCGATCACTTTTCCTAATTTATTTAGGACTTATTTTTAATTATTATAAATAGGATTTTTAGGTTATTTTTTAGACTTTCTAGGCAGTTCACGTCAGTTTTCAGTAGTTTAGGGTTTTGTGCTTAGAGAACTCAATACTCTTAGACAGAAAATTGTGAGAGAGTCTTTGAAACACTAGTGCTTTAATTCAATCTTCAAGCTTGTGATTTTCATTGACTTTGAATTTGCTTGATCTTAATTCAATTGTGTAAGTGTTTAATTATGTCTTCTCAATTCATAATCTCTTCATCTACACATAGAATGAGTAGCTAAATTCACAACTAGAGTTGTGAGAATCATGAAGAACTAACAAAGTAAAATCGAATAATTCACAATTCTTGAAAGGTGTATATGTATATAGTAATTAACTCTCTTCGTTTTACATGTTTTCTATGGTGGCCAACATTAGAACCCGCCTAGTGTTATTGACTGGACCAGGGTAATAACTAGGAAAAGAGATTAATTAACATGATCCGATTGATGTGTTCTCATCTAATCAATCGAATTGGGCCAAAGGGAGGTTGTACTGGGACTTATAGGTAATGGTTAGTAATGCGCACTATGGAGATGGATGAAGTCGCATAGTGAAATTTGCCTTTCACCTTTGACCAAAGGGCTTGTGAACTTAAATTACTGTCCGACATGCTATACACTAGACAAGAATTAGATTATCCGGGGATACTGAGTTGGAAAATAATGGGAAACCTAATACCCTAGTTGCTCTCTATTATTGATTTTTCTATCGTGATTGTTAGTTAGTTTATTTTTCTCATTGATTATTGCAAACTCCCCTTTTGGGGAATTGAGTCGGTTAACTACTCGGGTTGCATATTGGTGAATTTTTCTTGAGCCTATGAATTCCCTGTGTTCGACCCTAACCTTGGTTAGGTTCTATTTATTAGCAATGACCGCTTTATCCTCTTAAAATGAGGTGTAACTTGGGCGACATCAAGACTTTGGCTCCAGTGCCAGGGAATACTACTAGACTTAGTAAATTCACTAGTGATTCGAGTGTTAATCCTTGGTTCCCTTTATTTTACTTTTGTTTTTATTTGTTGTTCTTTGCAGGGTGTACGAGTAGTGTATGCCTAACACTCGGAGTCAAGGCAAGCCCTTAACTCTATATGATCCTGAGATCTACAAAACTACAAGAAGAATGGCCCAACACAATGCCAACAACACAGCGAATGCAACCTTGAATAGGACCATCAATGAAGAGGATCAGAATGAGAACTTACCTCCTTTGGAGGACATTCCACAGCCTCAGGAGTTCAACGCCAATGCTTCCAGTGAAACCAGTACAAGTTGAACCCTATGGTTATAGGTGTGACTGGAGCTATTGTATTACTACCAGTACCGGCAAACACAAAGTTCACAGTCTCTAGAAAGCTACTTCAGATGCTGCAAAACCATAGGCTATTTGCGGGCTTACCATCGGAGGATCTACATAGTCACTTGCATATTGTGGCATTCGTTTGTAAGAGTGTGATGGGGACACAGAATCTATCTATGAATGTTATGAGACTTTATGTCTTCCCATTATCTCTTACGGGCCTGCATTGTGGATATCTGAGCTCCTACAGAGTTCAATCACTAGCTAGGCACACTTGCAGAAGGCCTTTTGGGAGAGGTACTTCCCTAGATAGAAGAAGCTCAAGTTGAAAGATCATATTAACAACTTCAAGCAACTTCTTGGTGATTTAATAAGCACTACCTGGGAGTGGTTTACAAAATGTTTAAGGAGCGTCCCTTACCACAAGTTAATTGATGATGCTTTGATGGAGATCTTCTACCGTGCCCTTAATGAGAACAATCAGGCTTGTGCTGACACTATCATGGGGGGCATGTTTCTCGATCAACCATGTGCAAGGATTGCAGAGCGTATAGAGCAAGTGATCAAGACAAATTATGCAGAAGAGTAGTGAGACAAAGCTTCCACAAAGAGTTCATATGCAGTTAGATCAACCATTTCCAAGGAATACAGAGCGTATAGAGCAAGTGATCAAGACAAATCATGCATAGGGGCAGCGAGACAAAGCTTCCACAAAGAGTTCATATGCAGTCAGTGTGGGGCCAAAGTAAGCCAAAATTAATAAAGAAATTATGCAAAATCTTGCTTAGCTTCCCACAAGCATGGATGTGATATTAAAGCTGAACGAGGGACGAGTGAACACAGTGGTCGACTAATTCACACCCATGTACGAGGAGCCATACTATGAGGAGGACGCATATTTTGTTAATGATCATATGGGGGGTTATCATACTAACACCCAAGGGTCCAATCAGGACTATTGGAGGCAAGGTCAGGAAATCAAGGTCAGAAATTTAGTAGAGATGGAGCTTACAGGGAAAACTGCCGAGGTTATTATGATAGGAACATGGGTTCAGATGCAGATTGGAGTCTCAGATATGTGCCACTACACAACCACAATGTAGGTACAGGCAATTTCAGAATTGAGGAGATATTTGATCACTTGTTGAAGAAGGATGAGACATAGGATGAGACCCTACAGGGCATGAAAATAGAGATCTCTAGTATCGATCAAAAGATATAGTCTCATTATGTAGCTATTAAAAAGCTGGAACAACAGTTCGATCAAGTGTTAACTAAGTTGAATCAGCACCAAAGGGGTATACTACCTAGTAATACAATGCAAAATCTGAAAAATGAAGGGCAGTGTATGGCGGTCACCACTCGAGGAGGAAAGAGCATAATTGACCCTCCTATGCCGATGGATGTAGAGGATGTTCGTGAGGAGATGGTTGCATAAAAGGATGTAGATGAAAGAGATAATCGTGGCAAGGATAGGGTGAGTGAAGCAGCTGAAGCACCAAAGAGGTTTAAGCCTGTCCCTAGGTCTCCTCCTCCTTTCCCTCAGAGACTCAAAAAGAGGGAGGAGGAAGGCAAGTTCAAGTACTTTCGCTCCATACTAAAGCAACTGTCTATCAACATCCCTCTTATTAAGGCTTTGGAGAAAATGCCGGGCTATGTGAAGTACATGAAGGACTTGGTCACCCAAAAACTCACTATGAGTCAGAAACTTTCTCAAGAGCTTTAACATTGCAGTGTTATCACTACGAAATCCTTAGCTCAGAAGTGTGAAGATCCAGGCGTTTTCACGATACCTTGCACTATAGGAGATGTGGAGTTTGCAACGACACTATGTGACTTAGGTGCTAGTATTTAATTTGATACCCCTTGCAGTCTACATGAAGCTTGGATTAGGAGCCCCTATCCAACTAGCATGCAGTTACTGATGGCAAATAAAATGGTGAAGAAGCTTGTAGGGATACTCCATGATGTGCTGGTTAAAGTGGAGAAATTCATATTCCCTGCTGACTTGGTGATTCTAGATTGTAAAGTCGACTTCGACATTCCAATCATCTTGGGAAGACCATTCCTAGCCACTAGGCGAGCCCTAGTGGATATGGAAGCAGATCAACCCGGGTTTAGATTGAATGCGAATGAAGTTATCTTCGATATCCAATTAGTCCATAAAGTATCCAAATGAGCTGAAAAGTGAAGATTGGGCAATTGGTAAAGTCTGAGTAACTAATTTGTCCAAGTCATGTTGTGATAATAAGTCATGCACTATTTGGGAGTCAACTTAAGTTTTTGATGTAATAGCATAGTCATAGGTTTATTTTCAGTTTTTGAATTTGTAGGTTGTTTATTTTCTTGTATTTGATTGTAACTAAAGATAATGGGTTGGTTGCATATAGGGTAACAATATATTTTATGAAGAATATGCAGGTATAGGACTAAGTCTATCATGTTAGCTAAGGAAGGGCATCAGATTAAGTCTCTACGACTAGGTCTACGAGTAGCAAAACACTCTACGACTCGTACCCCATCTCGTAGAGATTTCCAGTGAGCAAGAAAAATATGCACTCTAGTCCATGAGCCAACTTTATGATTCATAGAATAAACTACGAATTGTGAATGGGGTTCGTGAACCCCAGGTAAGTTTTCTAAAATTTTGCTAAGTGTTGAGGATTCTATGAAACCATGATCTATGAGCCACAGAACTATCTACGACTCGTAATGAGGATTTCGTAAACCCAGGCCCAGTAAGATTTCAGTTAACCCATCAAAATATAAATAGAGGGTCAAATTATTTTGACCACATATATGCCCTAATTTACAAAATCACCTAACTGATCCCCCCCTTTTTGTTCCAATCATCTTCGGCCACCAACTCCCTTTTTTCGACAAGAATTCTGGCTAACTAGGGTTCCTACTCACCTTGTCTCTCTTCTTCAAAGTAATCTCTATTCTTGGTGAGTTTCTGGTTTAGTTTTAATCCTTAATTTGCCTTGATTGAATGAGTAATTTGTACATTTATGTTGGGGAATAGTGTTTAAGCATAAAACCCATGATCGAATTGAACTTCTGCTCAGTTAGAATTAATATTACCTATTCTTGGTTGGTGTATAAGCTCGAAATTAGGTAGTACGACCTTGTAGGAATTCTAATTATTCTTGCCTATTTTGTCAATCACCTTAAGTTTTTTAATGTATATCATTGTGAATTGGGGCTTGAGGACATGGGTATATGTTATTGCTTGAGTCAATTAGAAATTGTCAGAATTATAAGATAGTTGATGCTAAATCATTTTCGATGGGGTGTGTATGTTTAGAACATGTTAGGGGTAGGGTTGTATTATTGAAATCATGTGGGTGCGTGATTCTTACTTTGATTCTGATAATTAGTTAGTTGAAATAGTCTTATGGGGTTCGTGTGATGAACTCAAGAACTCAGGTGACTGAGTTTTCTGGTTCACGAGTGGTTCGTATGACCCATGGAGTGATCCACGAGTCATAATTGCCCCTCGTGCACAATTCCAGAAACTTGATATTTCTGAGTATCCATCAACCTAGACCTTTACGAGTCGTAGATCACTCTACGAATTGTAGAAAGGCCTTGAAGGTCCTTGCCTGAGTTTAATTACTCACTAAAATTTTCTACGAGTCATAAATTATTTTATGAGTCGTTCCTGGTCTCGTAAACTTTTCTAGTAGCTAAACTTATTTTGAACCACTGGTTTACAAAGGCTCATTACAACTCATAGTATCTACTATGACCCATAAAGGTGCTTTCGTATATCCTATCTGCAATTGAACTCAGATGAATTTTGCTTTCATTTTTGGTTTGTGGGCTAACCATGGTGTGTATGTGTTGATGTTTCACATACTATAGCCCCTAAAGCTAAAAGAGATGCGATTTTGGCCCTAGAGGTGAAGGCTCAAGGATGGAGACAGTTGCTAGTCCTACCCAATCTGAGGATGGAGACAGTGATGGAAGCGACATGCCACAGATGACTCCATCCGGAGAGGAGTTTAGTTCTGAGGATAGATCAAAGACAGAGTCTTCCTCGCACCATCATCATCATCTACACTGGATGCCCTTACTAATCGGAGATGCCTCGAGGGCCTAGAGGTAATATACTTAGAAGGCATATAGTCGAAAAAGTGGGGCAAGCTGACCTATTCAATCAATGAGGAGCCCAGAGTTATTGCAAATGGACTTAGCCATGTACCCAGCCTCAAGAACCCAATGATATGGTACGAGCTTCAGTGGTTGACAGAGTATCTCGAATGGTGAGGGAGTTTTATGCATCCTCTGCAGCCACCATCTGGCTCACTCTTCCCAAAAGGAAGAAACTCCTCGCTCAGCCAAGACTAACAAAGACACAAGTGAGGGGTTGGCGGGTCAACATACCAGAGAAGATTATATATCGTATGTTATTTGGGCTTGAGTAGCATTCGCCCAGATCCACCATAGAGTTGGATTACAAGGTGGGGCACACCAGGAACCCGCTTATTATTAAGGATCCTGAGCGACGAACTACATTGATGAAATAGGTGGCTAGGTATATTGCAGAGCAGGGTTTGGAACCTACTTGGGTAGCCACTCGTACGAAAACTATCGTCAAGGCTTCGATATGTTTCCCTACCAAATTTTGGTGGACTATTGTTCATTCGTACATCTGACCGACGCTCGCTGATAACACTTTGATGTCAGAGCATGCAGTTTTGGTTGCCAGCATCTTAGCTGGCTATGATATTAATTGGGCCTGCCTCATCGCCAAACAGATACATGAGTCCTCACTAAAGAGGTTCACCTCCATCCTTTCCTATGTTTGATCTATAGGCTCTATTTAGAGTCTAGGGTATAGATACTGCACCACCTGGATCAGATAATAGAGGCCCAACACACTTTGGAGCTTGGCCTGATCAAGGTTGATGAGTACTCGGTGGCAATTTGGCAAGCAAAATCCCACCTATGCGAGAGATATTCGTCCTAGCGCCACCACCTGATGATTCTAAGATTGATAGCACTACTGCTGCTACTACTACTAAGAAGAAGCCCCCTATAGCATGAGGTAGATGAGGAGAGGGGGACCTACTATTGTTGTCCTTGCACTAGAGGCTATTACTTCATAGGCTACTATCACAGGCATGATCTCTGCATATCCTACTTCTATATAGGCCATGGCACAGAGGTCGACACATGCTGAGGCGCAGTTGACTCAGCTCTTTCAACAGATTAGGCCATGAGTCCGGCAGGCTATTTTGGACTCGAAGGGTCAGATGTGGGCATTCACGGTCACTATTGTTCAGGACCGTACTTCTACAATGGATGCCCACATCGACACCTTTAAGGAGAGAGTACAAAAGAGGTTGGCTGAGGCTCGACCTTCAGACTTATCAGCCATACAGAAGGAGATCGAGTAGCTCCATACTAACATGATAACATCACTGGCGGCACTAGTCACACTACTAGAAATGATATCTTCGGTGCTGATGTTAGACTTATTTGCTCCCAATGAGCCTACCTATTCTTAACTTGGGAAGAGACCTTACACGGATGAGGATCTAGAGAACAGACATGTATGTGTAAGGAGGTTAGAGGAGGAGTATCTCGAGCTTGCCTTGAAGGAGTCAAGGCGTGATGATAAGATGAGACAAGCTCGAGCAATGGAGCATATAGGGGGTGCTAGCCCATCCGAACAGAGTACCATTGATGAGCATATCACCTCGCAGGTGGAGGGTGGCCAGACTCAGCCACAAACTGGCACTTAGGCGCTCAGGTATGTTTTTGACCCCTTATGTTCTATTTTTGCTTAATTTTATGCATTTGAGACAATGCAAATCTTTTTCAATGGGGTGGGTAATTATGGGCCTCAGTGAAATCTGAGTAACTTATGGTCCATGATTACCCCAATTTTTGACCCCAGAGTTTTCTTGCCTGTGTTTAGTTTTCCTGTAGATATTTATTTTCTGTTGAACTAGCATAGTTAGGATGTTTAGATAATATTTGTAGCATATAACACCAATACTTGTGGCATATAGCATATTTTCGTGTTTTGTTTTGAAAAATGATACCCACCAAAAATTTTGATTAAGTAGTTGGATAGTAGCCATGCATGTTTAGATGTCTAACAATATCTGTTCTGATGAGTGAGAGTACATTGGGACAAGAAGCATGATCTATGAGTCTTTTGTTGATAATATGTGCAGTTCCATGTGAGTGTGAGCTTTATTTGATAAATTCATGTGTTTTACATTAATTCAAAACTTTTTCTGTTACTTTAAGTCAGATTGTAGATTAATTGGATTAGGAAAGATCTTAGGTCATTGTTCTTAAATAGTCTTAGCCCAAAAAGAAACTAACCAAATTGATGATATATCCCTTGTTCCTAATATTTGAGCCTATCATGTACCTATTCTTTCAAAACACATGACTAACCTAGCCTTATCTACTGAAAAAATCCTGAATTTGGCCCTATTCTTTCCTTGAAGATTATGTACCTTGACTGAGGCAAAAAACCTAAGTTCAGGGTTGCTACTAAAAGTACCCTGGTTCGGAGGATGGATATTGTACACCTCAACACAGGCTAAAAGCCTAAGTTGAGGGTAACTAGTGTATGGGTAAAACACAAAAATGAGGAAGGTGGGTTAGGAATACAAAGAAAAATGAAAAATCATATACTGGGTGCAACAATAATGAAAGATGCCTTAGATGTGAGCTAAAAAGAAAAATGAAGCGTAAAAACAATACAAAAAATTGAAAAATAAAAAGAAAGCACCCATAAAAGCTTGAAAAAGGAAAAAAGGAGAATAAGGGGCAAGTAGCTAAGTTGGTAGGGTAAAAGTGTAGAAAAATGAAGTTCAAGGAGAGCCTTTAATCCTTATTTTCCCAAAATATCATACCAAAGCCCGGTGAGCCTATGTTACAAGCCTCAAAAGTCCTAGAGTGATCCTAGTCCAGTTAGTTGAAGTTCTGAGTCATGAATACAGGGGCAAGCCTATGGTTTTAGTCACTATGCATGAATATATTTTATGAGAATGAATGATTTTGCACAGTCCTAAGGTGAAATATGAAAATATCATTGAGAGTCAGATATGAGACTTCTTTCTATGAGCGCACTTACATTGCATTGTTAGCATTTGACTTATTCAGTGATTGTGGACTATTGATAATCCCTTGCTTGTAATAGTTGGGTTGTTAGATACACTAGTTTGCATTGGTTTGCTAAATCGCTATCTGATCCTGTTTTGAAAAGTTAGTGTGGGTATCTGAGTCTAAAATATATGTCTATATGTTGTTGTGTTTAAGTCTCTGTGTTACTATGTTATCTTTATAGATTGAGTCATCGCTTGAGGACATACAAACAACAATTTTAAGTTGAGGGTGTTGATGTACTGCCAAAATATAACACTTTTGATACTTAAAACATAGGATTTTGTGTGTTCTGAATTTTAATTTAGTTGTTTTTGTGTTTAGATTTGCAAGATTACAGGTTGTCCATGATTAAGGGGAAAAATTATAGAAGTTGCTGGTTTTTGCTGTTGTATGAGACCTTATACGAATCATAGAGCATTTTGTGAGTCGTAAAGATGTTTCATGAGGATTTCCAATGAGGGGCTATTTGCAAAAGTTGAATTCTATGTACCTGTAGATGAGTCCTAGAGGAATTTATGAGTTGTAGACTACCTTTCGTGCCCTGAGGATCATAGAAGTGGACTTGCAGGAATTTCATCAGACGAAACCCCCTTTGTGTCGTAAACTACTTTACGAGCTGTAAACTACTTAACGAGTCGTTAAAGGGTATCTTAAGGAGAAGTTCAAAATTCCAATAGTTGATTACGAGACCCCGACTATGAGTTGTAGAAGACACTACGAGTCATAGAGTGCTTTCCTGGAGCTTGCTGACTAGTTTTTTTGATTTGTTTAGGACTTGTTTTTAATTATTATAAATAGGCTTTTTAGGTTATTTTTCAGAAATTCTGGGCATTTCACATTAGTTTTCACTAGTTTAGGTTTTTGTGCTCAGAGAACTCAATATTTTAAGACAGAAAATTGTGTAAGAGTCTTTGAAACACTTGTGCTTCAATTCAATCTACAAACTTGTAATTTTCATTGACTTTGGATTTGCTTGATCTTAATTCAATTGTGTAAGTGTTTAATTATACCTTCTCAATTCATAATCTCTTTATCTACACATAACATGAGTAGCTAAATCCATAACTAGAGTTGTAGGAACCATGAACAACTAACAAAGTAAAATCGAATAATTCATAATTCTTGGAAGGTGTATATGCATGTATTAATTAACTCTCTTTGTTTACATATTTTCTGATGGTGGCCAGCATTAGAACTCGCCTAGTGATACTGACTAAACCAAGATAGTAATGAATAAGAAAAGAGATTAATTAACAGGATTTGATTGATGTGTTCTCATTTAATCAACCAAATTGAGCCAAAGGTAGGTTGTACTGGGACTTATAGGTAATAGTTAGTAATGCACACTATGGAGATGAGCCAAGTCGCCTAGTGAAATTTGCCTCTCACCTTTGACCAAAGGGCTTGGTGAACTTAAATTATCATCCTGCATGCTATACACTGAGAATTAGGTTATCTTGGGATACTGAGTTGGGGAATCATAAGGAATACAAACTTTAGTTGCTCTCTATTATTTATTTTTCTCTCATGATAGTTTATTTTTCTCATTGATTATTGCAAACCCCTTTTTTAGGAAATTGAATCGATTTACTATTCTGATTGCATATTGGTAAATTTGTCTTGAGTCTATGTATTTTTTATGGGTTCGATTTTAACCTTGGTTAGGTTCTATTCTTGACAGCGACCACTTTATCCTCTTAAAAGCAGGTATAACTTGGGTGACATCAAGAGTACATGATTACAGATTTGTTCTCCCGAGCCTTGTCAGCAATAGGTGCCAGTCCGCCTTAATGGGACTTTGAGCATGACAAAAGTTGTATCAGTGTGGGTCATCATAAGGAATCTACAAAGCTGTGTCTAAATAGAATCTTGTTTATAAATGTGTTATGCACCACATTTATAAGTAAGAGGCTATGAGGCCTTTAGGAGTTGTCACTTTCTTTTCATTCTTTAGATCATGATATAGAGCCACATGTTTTAGGTGGATGGTGTCAAAACTCTAAATTACTTTATGCAGCAAGTATGCCAACGACAAGGAAAAGCAAAGGCAAAGGGAAGGAAGTAGAATTGGTAGTTGGTATGCCCAGTTAGGTGAGACAACGAAATGAGACTTAAGATGAGTCTCTGACTCCTCCATCTCCTGATGAACCAGAAAGTAGTGAAATTCACCCAAAACCACCTACCAATGTTACCATTTAGGATTTAAGAAATACAGTCCAACTATTGACTCATATAGTTGTTGGCCAAAGTTAAAGACAAGAAGGCCTAGTTATAGGTGCAAGTGGTGCGAATAAGCCGCTAGCACGAGGATACATGACTTCCTTAATTTGAACCCTCCATCCTTCACTTGTTCAAATCCTAATAAAGATCCACAAGACTTTATCAGTCAAATCCAATGTACTTTGGATGTTATGCATGTGATTTGTATAAAAGCTGTTGAGCTAGCAACATATAGATTGAAGGGTGTGGATATATTGTAGTATGAAGCTTGGAAGCAATTTAAGGGTACAGATACACCTCTAACTACCTGGAAGGAGTTCAAAGAGGAATTTCTTGACCATTACTTGCCATTAGATATTCAAGAGGCCCATGCAGATCAGTTCTTAAATCTTTACCAAGGGAATATGAGTGTGAGGGAGTATAGCCTTCAATTTAATTCTCTGGCCAGGTATGCTCCTAATGTAGTTGCTATTATAGCAGATAGATTCATCTACGTGGATAAGTTGGATTCATATCTAGTTAGAGACTACACCATTGCTTTTTTGAATAAAGACATAGATATAATGAGGATACAAGTTTTGGCACAAAATCTGGAAGATCGGAGGCAAAGAAAAAGGACACAAGAGTTAGATAGGGGGCAGTTCAAGAGGGCTAGATCTACAGGGCAGTTTACACCATCCTAAGGTTAGTTTAGGTGTTGGGTTTCTAATTAACTGCCTAGGCCATCATCCTCCTACTCTGCAACTAGTGCTCTACCATAACTTCAAGGGTCTAGAAGTAATCAGTTTAGTTAAAGAAGTGAAGGCCAAAGTGCACGGATAATAGGATATTTGACAAGCCAATAAAAACATCCTAGGCAAACTTGCAAACAATTTGGTAAGAGTCATTTAGGTACATGTCGTGTTGGGGCAGATGCTTGTTATTGATGTGGTATGCCAGGCATATGATGAGAGATTACCCGAGGAGATACATGGGTGACATAGTACAACTTACTGGGTCAGTTGTTTCATCATCATCATCACTTCTTCCATTAGGTAGGGTTCAGCAAGCACCTACAAGTCATGGTAGAGGGGTAACTAGCTCTAGTGGATTCCAAAATCGCACTTATGCTCTGGGGAGTTGGCAAAATTTGGAAGTTTCACCTGATATGGTCATAGGTAAATTACCCATCTTTTCATGTAATATATATGCATTAATTGACCCTGTTTTACACTATCGTACATCACTCCACTAGTTACTAGGAAGCTTAAAAGAACACCTAAATTATTGAACAAACTATTTGAAGTGTCTACAACAACCGGTGAATCTATTATAACTAAAAATCTCCATTAGAACTATCTAGCAAATGTTTGTGAACGTGACACATTGGCTAACCTTATTTAGCTAAAATTGGTGGAATTTGATATTATAATGGATATAGATTGGTTAGCTTTTTGCTATGCTACCATGGATTTTCGAATTAAGAGGATGTACTTTCACTTTCCAAATGAGACAGTTCTCGAATGGAAAGACAATGTTGGGGCACCAAAGAGTAAATTTATCTCTTATTGTAAGGCAAAAAAGATGATATCCAAGGGATATGAATGTCATCTAGTTAGAGTGGGGGATGTGAAGGTGGAATCACCAATTCTTCAACCTGTTCCAAGAGTAAATGAATTTGTTGATTTTGGTATTGATTTACTTTCAAGCACTCAACCTATCTCTATCCCTCCATATAGAATGGCCCCAGCAAAATTAGGTGAATTAAAAGAGCAATTAAAGGACTTACTGGAGAAGAGCTTTATAAGGTCTAGTGTGTCTCCTTATGGTGCACCAGTGCTATTTATATGTAAAAAGGATGGCACCTTTAAAATGTATATCGACTATCGACAATTGAATAGGGTGATAATTAAGATCAAATATCCCTTCCCTAGGATTGATTATTTATTTGATCAATTACAGGGTGTCATTTACTTTTCAAAAATTGATTTGATATCAGGAAACAACCTCCCTACTTCTATGAGGTAGCAGTAAGGTCTGCATACAAGTTACCCTCCCCAGACCCCACTTGTGGGATTACACTGGGTATGTTGTTGTTGTTGTTGATTTTATATCAGGTTATCACCAAGTGAGGGTTAAGGAGAAAGATATACCTAAGATAACTTTCAGAACACGCTATAGTCACTTTGAATTTCTTGTTATGTCATTTAGGCTAACAAATGCAACAACATTTTTTATGGATTTAATGAACATGGTATTCAAGTTGTTCTTGGATGTATTCCTAATAGTATCTATAGATGATATTTTAGTATATTCATGATCAGATGTGGGCCATGCAAATCACTTATGACAAGTATTACAAGTTTTTCGTGATGAACAGTTGTATGCCAAATTTTTCAAATGTGAATTTTGGTTAAAATAAGTGGTGCTCTTGGGTCACAATGTATCCAATGAATAAATAAGGGATTATTGACAAAAGATAGAGATAGTGAAAGATTGGCTAAGGCCAACAACACCCACAGAAGTTCATAGTTTCCTAGGGTTAGCAAGTTATTAACAAGGTTTGTTGAATGTTTTTTTTTCTATTTCTGCATCTCTAACTAAGTGGACACACAAGACGACCAAATACTAATGGAATGATGCATGTGAAAGATGCTTTCAAGAGTTGAAAAGTAAGCTAAGTTTTGCACCTATGCTAGTACTTACCGAAGGCATAGAGGGGTATATAGTGTATTGTGATGCTTCAGGAGCTGGCTTAGGATGTGTACTGACATAACATATTAGGGTAATTGCTTATAGCTCAAGACAACTACGACCGCATGAGAAAAGCTACCCAACATATGAGCTTGAGCTAGCAGTGGTTGTGTTTGCTTTGAAAATATGGTGCCACTATTTGTGTCGTGTTCACGTTGATATATATACTGATCATAAGAGCCTACAGTACATCTTTAAGCAGAAAGACCTAAATTTAAGACAACAGAGATATCTAAAGCTAATAAAGAATTATGATGTTGATATACTATACCATCCAGGGAAAGAAAATATGGTAGCCGATGCGCTGAGTCATAAGACAATCATGAATTAGTGATCAGACCATAGTAAGTCAAGAAGTGGTTAAGGATCTATGTCAACTTGCCAGTTTGGGAGTTTTCCTTCTTGAAACTCCAAATAAAGTTGTTGTCATGCATAATGTTGCAGAGTCTTCATTGGTAATGGAGATGAAAGAAAAGCAATTCAAGGATCCTGTTCTACGATGACTTAAGGTAATGATAAGTTAAGGTATGATGAAGGGATTTGAGCTTACACAAGATGAAGTACTTTATTGCCAAAACAGATTATGTGTCTGATACTAATGGATTAAGAAAGAGAATAATGGTAGAAGCCCATCATTCAATATATTCCATCTATTCTGGATCAAATAAAATGTATCACGGCCTGAAGGGAATGTTTTGGAGGGGAGGCATGAAAAAAGACCTTGCAAAATATGTGGCTCAATGTTTGAATTACCAACAAATCAAGGTGGAGCACAAAAAGCTGGGAGGTTATATGCAATGTATAGAGCTTCCAATGTGGAAGTGGATATGATCAATATGGATTTTGTTACAGGGCTGCCTCTCTCATTTTAGAAATTTAACTCCATATGGGTAATAGTTGATAAACTCACAAAGTCAGCACACTTTCTTCCAGTTAATAGTGATTATACTGCTGAAAAGTATGCAAAGTTATACCTCAAAGAGATATCTAGTCTATATGGGGTCCCAATCTTTATTATATATGATTGGGGAGCTCAATTCACCACAAAGTTTTGGAGTCCTTCCATAGGAGTTTAGGAACACAAGTGAATTTGAGTATAACTTTCCATCCCCAAACAGACGGCGAAGCATAACGCACCATTCAAACACTTGTAGATGTGTTACGAGCATATGCATTAGACTTCAAGGGCAGTTGGGTGGATCACTTACCACTTGTTGAATTTGCCTATAATAATAGCTACCATTCAAGCATCAAAATGGCACCTTATGAAGCTTTATATGGAAGGAAATGTATGTCACCAATTTGATAGTTTGAAGTGGGTGAGACCACCTTACTTAGGCCAGATCTAGTCTAACAAGCCATGAAAAAAGTTTGGGTTATACAACAGTGGCTAGAAATAGCCAAAAGTCATCAAAAGGCATATGTAGATGCTAGGAGGAGAGGGCTAGAATTCTCCGTAGGAGATTGGGTATTCTTGAAGGTGTCACCAGTTAAAGGGGTTATGAGATTTGGTAAGAAAGGAAAACTGAGCACATGTTACATAAGGCCATGTAAGATTATTAAAAGGTTTGGATAGGTTGCGTATGAATTAGAGCTACCCCAAAAACTTTTAATGGTTCATCTAGTGTTTCATGTCTCAATGCTTCAAAAATACATAGGTGACCCATCCCGTATACTCTTATTGAAAATGTGCGGGTTACAGAAGACCTATGAAGAGGTACTTATTGCTATTCTAGGTCATCAACTTAAGAAGCTAAGAAATAAAGAAATAGCTACAGTAAATGTACTTTGGAGAAACTAGCAAGTAGAAGAGATAACATAAGAGGCTGAGGAAGCGAGGAGATCTAGGTACCCTTATTTATTTGAAACTAAATAGGAAGTCAAAGATGCAAAGTTGGGACGTTAATAGGTATGTGAGTTTGAATTCTTCTTATATTGTCAAAAGTTTATTTAAATAAAGGCTTGAACTTGTGTAAGCTATCCAGTTATGCTAAAATTCCGGGATGAATGTTCCTAAGAGGAGGAGGATATAACACCCCACATCTTACGTGTACTAGTTCTATGCATATGAAACATGATATTTCTTGGTCGAAGGAGCACCAACTATAAAAGTGCCTAACTATTAGATCAGAGGGCTATACATATGTCTAATGCTTAAGATGAGTGAGTGTATAAGTGTTTTAAGTCAAATTGAGGAGATCGTGGCCTAAAATGAAGTGAAAGAAGTGAGGTGCTTATGGGACTAAGGAAGCTAGCAGGTGAGTCACCTATGTGCTTAGCTTAAATAGACTAGGTAGACAGAGACGAGGCCCAACACCCAATCTATCCAAGTCCGATAATGAATAAAGCGCAAGTTAAGGGTGTAATTTTAGCTCATGGTTTATCATTATAAAGGAACAACATTTGCATCCCAAGATGAATAGAAAAATAGCCCACGTACATTCCTAAACCATTTGACGATTTGGGCTCAAGCTAAGTGAAGGGAAAGTAGAAAAATGGATAGCCAAGGCCTACCAAATTGAAACCCGATAAGGCCCAAGTGAAGGCAAAAAAGGTACATGATTCACTTGATAAAATAAGGCATAAAATAAAGGAGAAATTTGGCCAATAGTGTCCCGTTAAAAGGGATTAAAAGCAGCCCCTTAAATCATTTAAAGTTGGACAAAAATCACATTTATAAATTTTCTTTTTGCACTCTTTCAACTTCACACAAAGCAGCCCTCACAGTCTTAATAGGGTTCCTAAAGAAATCGTCAACCTTGAAGGTTAAGGTAAGTAAAGATACTTATGTGTTTAGTATGATTTTTTCATGAAAAACAAGAGAAATAAGCTTGTTATGCTTGTGTTGAATTTTGAACAATATATGTTCTAAAAACTGTTGTACACTTTTTTTGTTTATTAAGAGGTTTTTCTCTTCTTGGTTGGCTGGATTATGAAGAGAGGTTGATGTTTTTAAAAGGTTAAGTTTAGTATGATGTAATAAATTTGACGCACCATTTTTGTTTGCCTAAAAAATTAGCTCTTGTATGATATCTTAATTGTGCTGTTAGTAGGAACTTGTGAGTTGGTTATTAGAAATTATTCTTTCACATACTCCATCTACTTTGATACTATATTTGGACTATTTCAAGACTTTTTTATGTATAAATATGTTGAGAATAGTTTGGTTGAAGTTGGAACAAGTTTGAGATTGTTGACGTCCAAATATAGGGAAATGACATAATGTTATGCCACCTACTTGTGTGTTGTGTAGAGTGTTATGTGTTGTACTTTGTAAGCAATTGTAAGCATGTTACAAAACTAAAAAAAAGCTAGATATGACATGTATATGAGAATGTATGTTAGAAAATATGATTAGAGATGAAAAGGTTGAAAGAATACTCTTGGGTTGATAATTACAAGCTTGTTGCCCGTGCGTTATTCTTTTATGAGATTGGACTACCAAGACGTGTTTATTAGCTGCTAATACTAGTTTTATTACGTACTCTATTGTAGATAAATATATGGGATAAAAGGTGGTTACTTCAAGGTAATAACGAGATGGTACAACGAGGTATGTAAAGCAACTCAATTTCTTATTATTCGACATGAAATTTAGATTCTTCCTTGGTATATAGAGGCACTTACAAATTCTGACATAACTAATAACTGTGTATCTACTCTTTAACATGTTCATATGCTCCCATACATAGAAATTGTCAAATCTACATACATACTTTCTATACTAAGAATGAGTTCCTATCAATCATTTGGGAACAATCATTAGGGAACAATTGAATAGACAAATCACTAGAGATCTTTTATGCATACTCATAGGACCATCAAGTTCTATCAACTTATCCCCAAGTTCACATCATAATCACAATCAACATTCACCAATCAAGGCTCTAGACTCAATCCCTAAGTTCATTCAGGCATGCCTTCAAAAGTTAACATATAGGGTTTATACAATATCTCATGAAAAGTATTTGATTCAAGAAAACAAGTTTATGATGATGATCACATATGAAAATGTCACACCCCACCCCGGGGGTCGTGACCAGTGCCCTATAGGGGCACACAAACACTTACCAAGCCAAAGTCCTTTATAACCTAGCCCGAAATTCTACAAAAATTTCGGCAGAGTTTCCTCTGTTTTGTTGACTAACCACACCTGCAGAAAAATAGATCCAGCAGCTTTCCCAATAGTAGTACATATGCATATATATATAAATGCGGGCCGACAAGGTCACCGCTGCGGTCCTGCCGCCTAACAAGCATGACACTCGAATAATTACATAATGCGGTCCCGCCGCCTGATCCAGTATACAAAATCATATAACACACTCGTA
>JAOTQJ010000072.1:18439069-18457469 GCA_025642045.1 Solanum sejunctum | reverse complement strand
GTTACATAGGTCCCAATACTTTATTAAATCGAACCAATTAAGGACGTTCAGGGTTTAAATTATGTTGCGGGTCCTAACACTTTCATCTTTAGGTTCTCAAACTCTCTTCGTAGAGTTTGAAGCTTCACAACACGTACTTTAGTTGTACCTTGAAACTCCTCCTTTAGAGTAGTCCAAGCTTCCTTCGATGTTGATGCTCTCATGATTCTTGGAAAAATAGAATCAGCAACTGCTCGTTGAATAGTGAAAAAAGCATTTGCATCTTTCTGAGTATTTTTCTTTTGACTATCTTGAGATGTTGTAGTATCTTCTTGTTTGCTTACGCCTTTCTCTACAACATCCCATAAGTCTTGTGAGAAGAAATATGTCCTCATTTTTACACTCCAAAAATCATAGTTTTCACCATCGAATATCGGCACTGGAATGGATGTTGAACTCGAACCAAGACTTGCCATTGCGAATATTGAATTTGAAGAGTTTTAGTATTGGCTAATAACCCAAACGCCCGATTAATAATCGAATGAGGCTTTGATACCACTGATGATTTATAGAAGTAAAATAGTGAATAGAAGATTTGCACAATTTAAATAATATTCGATAGAATAAGCTGATGGAATTTGGGTACAAATTTATTTTGCTTTCTACTACTAGAATTCTAGTGTAGTAGAAATACCTTATCTAAATCCTCTCAAACTCTCTTGTTTTTTTTTTTCTAATTATGCTATATATTACAAGGACAAGTGAAGCCTATTTATAGTATTTTTATAGCCTACTTGGAGAGTCAATTGCCGTCATTCCGGAGCATTCTTTGAGCTATATTTCTGCTGTAAATATGCTGTCAATAGGCTGTCATATGGCTGTCCATTTGTAGTCCAATTAGCCACCATTTCATTGCTTAATAGTGAAGAAATTCCAGCTGCGTTTTGACTGATTTATGGCTGAAAATGGGCTGTTATATGAGTCAAACTTCAGCCCTAATTCACTTAATCTTCACCATGAAGAAATGACTTTTGATTGGAGTATTCAAATTGAATTTGAATTCAATTTGAACACTTAACTTCATAGCTAATTAGATAAGTCTCGATCATAATGGATAGACTTGGATACTTATCTTTTAACTCAAAACAAATTAATTTTAACAGGGCAGTAGGTTACACCCCATAGGGTGTTTTTCCCCTAATAAAATTTGTTTTAACTATTAAAAATGAAAATCTGCTTATATGTGTTTCTGTGTATTCTATGTTGTAAGAACTTATTACATTATCTGAGCAGTCATTTGACACTGAACCTTACATTTTTCTAATTTTCTTTTCGTTAAAATTTTCTTTTGCAAATTCTCACAGAAGAGCATGAAATTTCTTCATAGAAAAAGATATGAATAGTATTCTATATTATGCGTCAAACTGAGTTATTATGTCCATTACTCAACTAGTTACAAAGTATTTTTCGTATAAAACTACCCAGGTAGCTGTACTATTAAACCCACAGCTCGTCACTTAAAGCAATGAATTAATGTGAAACGACAAGCATCACTTCATGGGCAAAGTCATGTGCTTTCAAGAAATGTGCACTTTAAACAGTGACGAGTTATCACGTCAAGTGAACTTGATTATTATAATACTGATTCTTTTTTAAAAAAATTAAAAAAAAAAATCAAAAAGGTCTCGTTGATAATACAAGGCCAATTTGACCATACACCAGTGATATACAAAAACGAGGAGAAACCTACAATATGATTTTCTCCAAAAGACACTCAATTGTCTATGCAGCAAAAACTACATGGGTGCCCCAAAAGAAAATAAGGGATTGGAGACTACTCCTTCATTGAGCAAAGCTCATCTCCACCCCTTCAAAAGCTTTCATATTCCTCTCTTTTCAAATGACCCATATCAAAGCAAAAGTAATTTCCCTGGACCTTGTGTGTTTTACCCTAAAAAAGCTTGCGCAACAATTATGGTTAAAGCCTCATGGACCTTGTCTTTTCTTTTCTCTTTTTCTAAAAACATTGTACTCTATCCACAAGACCCTTATCTCTATCCCAGTACTGGCTTCCCTTTGGTGATCATATTCCTGCAGGCCCCTAAGTTAAAAGATAAAAAAAATTCAACTGTTTTAGACACTGATTATCTTGATAATATTCAAGTCAAAGAATTACAATAAGCTGTCAGTTAATGAGAAAAATACTAAAGATTTATGATGCATTTTTACTGGCTTGTTATACCATGGAAGTTAGACATGAAAGACACAGTCATGATTCGAGCCTAGGGCGTAGGAGTGATATATGGAGAATGGGAACCCGAGAGTCCCCAAACAAGCCTTATAGCATCCATATACACATCATCCATTTGGAAGCACATAATTAAACAAGAAGCACATGGTTCTAAGAGAAACATGGATTTGGACTCAAGCTATGAAAATGTCATCGGAAAAGGGAGTTGCATGGATTTCACATAGCAAATAGCAATTAAGAACTAAGGGGCGGGTAAGTATGACGCACGATATGGGAATAGAAGAGACTTAGGACTTTCAACATTCCCACATCTCATCATAATCATATCATCACAGCAGAATACATAATCATAGCATCCCAAACATAAACATAACATATACATACAAAGGATTTCATGATGTCCAATAATGTTTCTCGTACATTGAATGGGACGGGGGCCAAGACATATCTCGGGCTCACCCTCAAAGTAAGGACATATGAATATAACATAATAGGTAGATAGAAGGTGGGTCTTGTCCTTGGAGTAAAGGACTCACCACTAGCAAGCTCAAAATCCAATCTATTTGTCAAGTGATAGTTGAAGATAGTCTCTCGTCCCTACATGTTTAGATTATGTAGACAAAAGTATGCGTTAATACATTTGACTGTACTAAGTATGCGGCTATGCAAATGTTTATGAGCATATTAACCTACAATTCAATGTTAGATGAAAAGGAGACACACACACACACACACACACATATATATATATATATATATATAGATAGATAGATAGATAGATAGATAGATAGATAGATAGATAGATAGATAAATAGATAGATAGATAGGTAGATAGATATAGAGATAGAGAGAGAGAGAGAGAGAAAGAGATATATAAAAAAGAATAATATCTCACTATGCCATGAATTAATGATGTATGAATTTCATAATACTTAACATAGTGGGGATGAGATCTCAACCGACATGTAAGACTTTAAAGTCAAATCATACTTCATGTCATACTTTCATGCATGGGAATAATTCACTCATACTTGTACATGTTGGTGAATCCTCACAAATAGTGCTTAAAAGTCATATCATAGACATTATGTGATCATATGTCATGTCATAACTATGCTTGTCTTGAAATCATAGTCATAATTATAATTGGGTCTTATTTCACATCATAAATCTCATGAAAACACTTGTTTATGCATGCATGTACTATGAGAAATGAAGTAATACCATGGATATTAGGAATTCATAGTTAAAACATCATAACAAAATGAAATCATAGTAAATCCATAAAGAACTCAACAATTAAAGTATACTTGAAATCACTCATGCATGGTTCATAGATTAAAAGGACATACATATTCAATTGTTCATAAAACCAATATAAATCATAATAATAAGATTCAAATCATCATACAATCAATAATTAAATTCATCCCATAACTCAATTTTAACAAATCAAAACTAATTTAAAAGATCCATTTGCCAAATAGACTTAGAATTCATGAACATAAGAAATAGGAGTTTTGGGTCTTCATGATTGGAAGGGAATCATGAATCAATCCCGTAACCTTTCTTAGGAAGATGAGTTTGATAAGAATTTAGCTTGAGATTGAAACTCCAATTAAATCCTAGCTTGAATCTTGAAGATGAGACTTGGAGAGATATTCATAGGAGTAGATTAAGTGAAAATCTTGAATGAGGTGTTAGAATTAGGGCAGAGGTTGTTTAGGAATGTGAAGGGGGCATAAAGGTCTTAAAAGCCTTGAGGATGAGCTAAAATATCAAATATACCTTAATATAAATGAGCCTTTGAATTTTATCCCAAAAATACCGTGGATAGCTTCAATAGTCGTGAAGCTTTTCATGAATCATAAAAGCCCACTGATCCGGCACTGACAAATTTTACCTAAAACGGACATAGCTTCTTGCTCCGAACTCGCAATTAGGTGAAACTAGATGCATTGGAAAGATAATTCAAAGAGATTACATTGTATAGGTTATGGGTTACCAGATTATATTTTTGCTAAGGAATATGACCATTTAAAGTTGACCCTTATATCGGTTCATGCGAAAAACTTCGTCAATGAAATTCTTTTGGACTTGGCTTGATGTAAGAGCTTTATAATGACCATCAACTACATACATAAGCTTGGATGGAAGTCTTGAAAGTGAATTCATCTTAAGTTTGAAGTTTCCATGGGAATTCTCTTATTAGAGCTTGAAAAGAGGCTTCAAAAAGTGTTGTGAGCGAGTGAATGAGGAACTAAATATTATGGAGTGAGAAGAGGTGACATGAAAAGCCTAGAACTGATTTGGGAGGTTAAAGTACTAGTCCCAGTTAAACGGACCTTGAAAGATCACTTGAGCATCTTCACCAAGGCACTTCACGAGCCGTGAAGTGCACCACGGCTCGTGGTGCACTCCACGTAAAGAAAGGACCACTGATTCGAGGCAAGGGGCTCATCACGGAACCTTACAATTAGTGATACTCTCCACGATTGTGATTGTGTCCATGAAAAGACCTAAGTTTCGAGACAGTGATTCAATGCTTAGAAAAAAAAATTGCCAAAGGGTCCCTCCACGGAAGCCCACCACAGTCCGTGGTGGGGTGTACAGACCATACAACTGCCTTTGGTGGCTCCCTTGGTCACAATTCTTGAAAAAATTATGCCCAACCTTGTTTCATTCTTACGAATTCTGGATACTTGCAAAATTTCTTTTGGAAATAAAATTTCTAGCCTAGATTCCGATCTTACAACTCGCATTGTGTTACACATATAATTTTTGAGGAGGAGTGCAAGTTCAAACAGTTTTCTAGCAATAATCTTTCTAAGATATTATTTTCTAACCGGCATGATTTCTTATTTTTGATTCTGGTTTACTCTTCATCTCTCTCGGTCGTTACCTTTGTTTTTACAGCTATATATTCTTGTTGTTTCATATAGGTAAATTTAGTTCTTTCAATACTCTGTTGCTTAAATTCTTTTATGAGTTGTCTACCTGTTATTAGTTTGAAAGGTTCCTCAGGATGTATCGTTGATCGTTTATTTCTTATACTTGTGTTGCATGGTTAAACTTGTTTAGGATGTGATACATATGTTAGGTTTTTAATTACAAATCTATTTCCTTAAGTTTTCTAAAATTATATATGTTCCTTTCTCTTGTTTTGAGAAAGGTAAAGAAATTTCCTATCAGGTCTGATAAGACCTTTCCTTGATGAACGTTAGCAGTTTTCTGCAGTAATGAGGAAGTTGTAATTTATGTCGTTCTCATAACCAGATAGGAGAGGTAGGTTTAATTATAGATGCTAGATGACTGAATTTGAGAAAAGTTTTATAATGCTGAGCTTGATAGGATATTTATGTAATATAATTAGTTGTTTGATTTGGTATCGTCGAACAAGATTATTTATCCATAAGGCAGTCTCAAGATGTAAAATGAAGTTGCGTATTAAGTTTTTGGAAGTACTTGTAACTCCTTTTGAAATTATTCAGTGCTTTTCCAGTTAACGTAGTTCCCTTGTAGGGAATGGAGGTTTTCAGGAAATACATGTAACTCCCTTTGAGATTGTTCCATGCTTTTCTAGTTGATGTAGTTGCTATCAGCTCAGTGTGGTATGTGAAATTGATTTGTAGATGTCATGATTAATTTGCTTATATAACTTTAAACATTTTTCACTATATCTTTGCAGCCATGAGATTTTTTAAGGAAGACATTTATTGAGAAGCAGGAGGAAGAAAAGTGATAAGAATGTCGAAGAAGCTGGTGGCTTAGTGATATGGTGATAAAAACAATCTTTGAACAGGATTAAAGGTAGTAATACATTTTCATTTCATGGTCCTCCTTAGTACAGTCATGAGCCTTTATGGTAGCTGCTTCAATCAATTTTTCGATTTGGATTTGTTTTTCTTGGTTGTGCTTTGATGCTCGTTAGTGTTCATATTGTTAACTTGATGTTTCCTATTGTGTACTCACCAGAAAGAATAGTGATCTGTTTATGCAGCGTTTGAATGAGTTTTCAAAATAATCAGACTTTTAATTTTAAATTGGTGCTGCATGTTCAATTTTCATCACATCACTGATCTGAGGAGCAAATATTGTGCTTGATAGTTTCAACGAGAAAGCACATAGTTCTTTTATCATCTGACTTACAAATGTTGCGAGGGTAGTGGACCAAGAGGCAGTATTTTATTATATAAAGAGCAAAATATTACAATACAAAAAGTATAAACTCTCAAATATTTTCTCCAAGTGCTGCGACACTTCTTTTAATTGAGGCTATGCCTTTTTCTTTCTTCACACACCTTCTCTTCTCACATATATCTATTTTTTCTTTTTCACTCACACTTCTTGTCATAGGTGTAATATATATATATAAACCTAAAGAAGGTTTCCAAATTCAAATTGAATTAGAACTCCTTTAAGTACTTGTCTTCAAATTGAATTGCAACTCCTTTAATTATATGTATTCAAATTGAATTAGAACTCTTTTAAGAACACTATAGTTGACTTTTCAAATACTTTGTTTTCAATTAGAGTTTGAATTCTAACAACAAATAGCCAATGGCTCTATTTGTTTTCTTCTCAAGAAGAGTAAGAGTAGAGGCTGAAAGAAAATTCTTACATAATAAGAAATGTATACTTGTATGTATAAGCATCGGGACTTTGAGTTCAATGCTAAGAACACAAATTTAACACGAACATATCTGCGAGCCAATTAGGGTTGGATCAGTTAACTCACATGGGCATATTGATTACTTTGAAAGGAAATGAAAATGTGTAAGTAATGAACTAGGAAAAGAATGAACTTTTTTCAGTATTCGATTGCTTAATGAGTTCTTTGCTCATTTACCTTGCAAAGCATCATCGCAAAAGAGGCAAAGGTTTGGTAGGGCTCGTCTTGGATTCAAGTCACCCTCATGTTGTCTCAAATTGTTACTAAATTCTTCAAATATTCAAAAAGATATTTAATTTTGGTCCTTAGTCCCTATTCAATTACTTGTATCTTTTCTTAATTTTCTCCTTCATTAATAAGAAAAGAATATTACCATCCTTTTTTTTTTGTTGGAGGGGATTAAAATTACTCTACTTAATTATCATGGTACAATCATCGTAAAAATGAATCATATTGTATGTTTAACTCCTTTTTCTAAAAATAAGTAAAATTCTGAATCATACCACAATTTTACCATATGGTAGTTTTACAATTTGATGTTTGATCACAAGTTTTTAATCTATAATCAGTAATTGTCTGAAAAATAAAAATCAAGAATTCAGACGTTATTGACGGATACGTGCTCTTCTCCGCCGTCTGATCGGCGGACACGTGCCACAACAACCTGGATTATCTCTTGCTGCCTCAATCGTAACGACATTGAAGTGCTTCAGGAGAATCTATGTATACTTCTTTGAAATACAACTTTATACGTGACCACCTACTTCTCATAAGAATTCTGCTTCTCAATTTAAAGAAAACGAGTTTGTTCCTTGTTTTAAAAAAAGGATTTGTTTCCCGTTTGATATGCTTTTTGGCTTCCCTAAACCTTATTAGGTGGATTTGTGGGTTATAATTCAAAAGTGTGATATACCATAATTCCGAGATTGTGGATTGTAATTTGGGGGATTACTATCCCATCGAATCAGGATTAACTGGTCCATCACATAGAAGTCATTAGAAGTAATTATTCCAAATTAGGGATTAATATTACTACCTATCACTTAAAGCAGCAAAGCACTATAAAGCAAGGGGTCGTAACTTCTTAAGATCCCACTTTAATGAACTTTAACTAATACCCTAGCAGAATACAAGTTGATGCTTTTTACATTCAAAATATTGGAAGAGCTAACATTCAGGTAGCACATAGAGAACAGATGAGCTAAGGCAGCCTAATGGGTATTTTCGTGGTCTGGAAAAATGTGACAACTATGTGCTTTCTTTCTGCTGCATCCCTTTTCTTAAATGAAAAACAGTGAGCATATCTAGCATGCTAAAATAACATAATATCCCTTGCATCATATTTCCAAGAAACCTTACGTCTTGATGACCATTGCAGACAGATTGCAAAGAATCAATGAGGACGCAAACATTTACCCTTTTTTTTTTCTACATAAGGTTTTAACCTTTGAGCCAATCAAGTTACCATATCAAAAACATCTTTTGCTTTTACTACTTTCATTTTTGGTGAAGTGTGTTGATCAGAAATCAGAAATTTTATTTATTGAACTTCAATTATCAAAATTTCCCGCATATTCATTTATTACTTTTGACATAATTAAATAGAAGGTTTTATCAATTATGAGAAGATAAGTAGAAGTGATGGGATTTCGAAGCAGCACACGCTTCGAACATGTAGATGAAAATGAAGTTTGTTGAAGATAGAGAGCTCACACTATTATTTACTTAATTATATTCTTAACATGCTCCTTCATATGTGGGCTAGTTCTTTTTCATGAGACAAGCACATGCAAAGTCTTTTTGATAATGGATGACGGTGAGATTCTACCTCAAGACCTCTAGGTGCTTATATCATGTCGAAGTGTCTGACTGCACCACTAAAAAAAGGAGTAAAATCGACAATCCATTGGTTATTTTTCACTCCAAAACTGACAAGCCTCCGTCCAAAAAATGCATGAAAATTGTAAATTATTTATTTTTACGTAAATCGATAGACTTTATCGATTTTGAAAGTGCAAAACTATAATTAAAGAGCATAAATAAGAAAAACTGAAGTATTCATCTAAGAGTGTGTGGTCTAGTCGTAGAATTATTCAATATCATGGTAACTAATTGGACTTGATGCCAAGTTGCATCATTTTTTATATATTAGTTCTTGAACACGCTAAATAATACTTTCGTTGTTCCAATATGTGGTACAATTTTGATTTCAAGAGTCAAATAGTTTAAGTTTGACCATGAATTTGGACACAAAAAATTTAAGTTTTTTTAAATGAAATCTATATGTATGAAAACTACGTAAAAAGTATTATAAGTCTCAATAATTCATTATTCAAAATATTTAAAAAGTGTATGAAAACTTTGAAAATAACCTCTCTATCTTCATGAGATAGTGATAAGGTCTGCGTACTACTAGCTATGTTGTTGTATGAAAATTTACATTCAAAGATATATTTGTTTTGTTAGAATAGGAATAGGAACAAGAATAATATTTACAATCTTACTTAGAATAGTATTAGAAATATGAATAGTACATAGAACCCTACTTGAAAAAAGATTGTATTATAATATCCTAGTTAAAAAAGGAGTCTAATATAATATCTAAAAATATGATCTTTGTGTAATAATTTTGAGATAACAAATCGATAATATTCTCCTCCTATATTTTTCACATGTTTGAATCTCGAAATTCAGAAGGTGACACACAATTTGGAACAGACCAAGTGTAAAGATAAAATTTAAAAAATTTGAACAAAATTTTTTTGATGTTATATGAAAATGCAAAAAAAAAAAAAAAAAAAAAAAACTACGTTACACCCAACAAGCTTTCCTAATAGAAAATTATTTAACACTTCAAGAATTTATTTATTTAACCTAAATGGAAAAATAGTCAGACAAAGTACCTGATTTTATTTCCATAATTAAGAATCTGGTCATCGCTTGATTATCTCCTAACATATGTATTAGAGAGAATGGGATATTAAAATGAATGTATAGCTAAAGAAGATCGAGTCATTTATTATATTAGAAAAGTAATTAAAATTGACCTACGAAGAAAGCTAGCATTGGTACTTTGTAGTTCAAACTTTTCGGCTGTAGACATTGCTTTATACTACAACAACAATAACAGAACTATATTAGAAAAGTAATTAAAATTGACCTAGGAAGAAAGCTAGCATTGGTACTTTGTAGTTCAAACTTTTTTGACTCGATGAAATCTCACTAGGTAGGGTCTGGAAAGGGTAAAGAGTTCGCGGACCTTATCACTACCTAGAGGAGGTAGAGAGGTTATTTTCGGTAGATGGTGCATCATACTCAACAAGAATGAAAAAAAATGAAGAAGCATCACAGTTAATAAAATAGTAGTGTAGATTTTACAATAAAGAACAGTAACATTAACAAATAGTGTGATAATCAGAACACAACAAACACCATATGATAATACTCTCAAGGAACCTTCGCAAGGCAAGACAAAATTGAACCCCTACTAACTTTCTACCCTAATGCGCGACCTTCACACCTTCCTATCTGGAGTCACGTCCTTGATATTTTGAAGTTGAGTATGTTATGTCTAATCATCTCCCCCTAATACGTTTTAGTCTACCTCTACTTCTCCGCATACCCACCACCACCAGCCTCTCACACCTCCTCATCAGGGTGTTAGCTTACTTCCTCTTCACATGCTCAAACCATCTTAGTCTCGCTTCTCTCATCTTCTCCTCCAAAGAGATCACTCCCACCTTCTCTCGGATAACCTCGTTCCTAATCATGTCGCTTCTACTATGTCCACATATTCATCACAACATACTCATTTCTGCAACATACATCTTCTGGGCATGTGAGTGTCATACATATACAAAACATACAGCCGAGCATGTCATTTTGAAGAAGCTCTATTTGAAACCCAAGCACATGTCACTGACACTTAAAACTATGCTAAGAGAATTTAAATGGAGAAAATGTTGAGATATTTAAAAATTATAACCAATACCTGTACTATGATAAATGCTTTCAAATTCACGACCATTTTAATTGGTTGAATGTAAACAAAAATAATAAATAAACATAGATTATATCTTTGCAGTAATTAATGAAACATAAACATAATTTTAAAAAAGTTGTATAGAGTACGTTAAATGCATGAATTGAATACATGAACTTCATGTCATCTTCCCATTTAATTGATTGATTGTATAGTTGTATGTATATGTATATTGATCATAAGACAGATACCTAATGATGAACCTTTATGGAGTGGTATAAGAATGTGAAAAGTTATTGGGGAAAAGTTAACATAAAGGAGTATGAAAGTTATAAATAATACTTGCATTGAGTGGTAGGTGACATGTGACCTCGTATCTGGAGTTGCTACGTAATATAGTTGGCTTTTCTAGCAATCATTTTGTCTTGAATTGCAGTTTGTGAACTGGTGATGCCGTAGTTGGCACATCAACTTCGGACAATGAACTGTTTGCTTAATTCTTGCTCCTTTCTGCACCTTTTTGCTTTGACCTGTAAATCATACAAGCATGTATTTTGTGGCTAAAACACCATAACTGTCATCTTTTTTCAGTTGAAACACACATTATGAAAGCTTAGGAACCAGATAACTGAGGAAATTTGCAATGCTACAACTAAAGAAAGTAAGACGGTGTAAATAACATTTGCAATAAGTGATAATAACCAAGATAATTTCTAATGCCATAACTAAAGAATTAAAATGCAACGTCTAGATTAGTAATTACTTTTGCATTTACATAAATAAAACAAGACGTTTTAATTAATTTTACTGTTCATTTGGATACATTTAAGTTTAAGATCTTTCGAAAACATCCTCTCATCTCCCTGTGATAATGGTAAGGTCTACGCACACTTCACCTTCTTCAGCCCCTACTTTGTAGGATTACACTAGGATATTATTGTTGTTATTTTAGATACTAAATCAAATTTGAATTTAGCATAGGAAGAAAATGATAATCAAGCTTTGCATTTTGGAACTTACTATTTAATATATCTGTTTGAAAAAATTGATGGATGTCCTCAATTTTAATCAAGGAAGTCCGTTGGTTTGCGTAAGCTGACCCGCCATTTTCCGACGTTATCGAGTTCAAAGTTTGGGGTCAGTTTTGGTGGGGAACAAAAATAGGGCATCAAGTTAGAGAGATCACATTTTTATTTACTTAATAATATTCTCACAAAAATATTCAAAGGAAAGCAGTTAGTTTTCAGAGTTGAATGTAAAAGATGAAAATAGGAAAAAAAAAATAGACAAAAGGAGATAATATAGGACATTTTGCTATATGATTCCCTGGACTCCTCGGTAAGTAGGTTTCAATTTCTTTTGTATATTCTTCTTTCATGGTATCCAATGACTCTCTATCTTCTGTGCTCCATTTTAATTGATTTGTTTGTTTCTTTTTTTTTCTTCTTCATGATGATTCTTTTTCTTTTTTTTGGTGTGCAAGTCCTATTTCTTTTCATTCTTCTTTTGGAAAAAGAATCATAGGTCAATATTGTAAGTTCACGCTATTTATCCAGTTATTGTTATCTAAAAAAAAAAGTACTACTATTATCTCTTTCTCTTTTCTCTTTTCTTTTGTAAGAACTAAACATGGTTAGTATTGCGAGTTTGCGTGTTTTAGCTAGTGTGGTTTTATTCTTTCTGGGCTTTCCTGGAGATTGATTCAGGAATTTCATGTATTGGTGTTATTGTCTGTTATTGTTTCTTTCTTACGGTTATTGTCCACTTAGAGGTACTCATCTACTAGTAGATCCTTTTTCTGTGATTGACATAATGAACAATGTTTCAGGTGGGCAAATGCCTCCGAATATTGACAAACCATCCAAGGGAGAAGTCCAGGTGTTGGCTTCTGATGTAGTAAAGAACTGGAAGACTATAATTGTGCGAGAAACAATGAAAAATAAGAACGACAATGAAGTAAATGAGGAATTTATGGGGTCCAGCCCCCTCTTTTTTTAACAACCAACCTGCAAATAAATCAAAGTTGTCAACTTATTGAAAGTTAACAATTTCCTGCAAGTTGAGAACAAGTTGCTAACTTCCTGCAAATTATTTTTCAATTTGCAGGCTGCTTTGCCACCTTCCAAAATTACTCCTATAAAAGGAGTAATTTGCTCTTCATTTCATCATTTAAAAAGAGAAAAAAAATAGAGAGGCACAGAGAGAAAAAAATAAATACTGTGTATTTATTTTCTTCTGTGAGGTATACCATAAACTATAAAATAAAATAGTTTGTGAAGAAAAATTAGAGTGTGTGCTAAGGAAATATTTTTCCTCAAAGAAATAATGTGTTCACTATTTTTGGTATTTTTCTCTGAGTGCCTACTATTTATAATAGTGGAAAAAATTATACACTTATGCCTACTGTTTGTAATAGTAGAAGAAATACACTAGAAGTGTTGATTTGTATACATAGCCCAAAAAAGTATTGGGTGAACCACGTTAAATATTTGGTGTCATTATTTTCTCATTTTTTATATTATTGTGCCATATTTATTTTGTGTTATTTCTTATTTTTTTCTAATAAATTTGTATCAGAGCCGAGATTCTGTCTGAGTATGATCTGTGGTTGCAGCGTAGTCTGAACTTTCACATCAGAAAAAGAATTACTTTGGTGAATAATTTTTAGGGAAAATAATGAAAGCCAACACTAGTAGAATGGTCACTTTGAATGACACTAATTATGCTATTTGAAAGGGAAAAATGAAAGATCTACTTTATGTTAAAAAATTTTATCAACCAGTCTTTGCCACTAAAAAACCTGAAAATAAAACAGATGAAGAGTAGAATTTGTTACATAGACAGGTCTGTGAATTTATTAGACAATGGGTTGATGATAATGTGTTGAATTATATTTCTGAAAAAACACATGTTCGTACCCTATGGGAGCATCTTGAAAGTTTATATGCTTGAAAGACTGGAAATAATAAAATGTTATTGATAAAGCAAATGTTGAGTTTAAAATATATTTATGGCTCTCCGATGACAAATCACCTGAACAATTTTTAAGGAATCATGAACCTGTTGTCTGCTATGGGCATTAAATTTAGTGAAGAAATTCAAGGCTTGCTTCTACTTGGTTCCCTACGAGATTCTTGGAAAACATTTAGAATTTCATTATTGAATTATGCTCCAGATGGTGTGATCTTGAATTTTGCCAAGAGCAGCGTGTTGAACGAAGAGATGAGAAGAAAATCTCAAGATTCTTCTTCGTCAGACGTCCTAGTGACAAGTTCGAGGGAGAAACAAAAATGGTGATTCTCTCAATTGAGAATACAACAGGAGCAAATCTAGAGGTAAACTTAAAAATATTGAGTGCTATCATTGTGGTATGAAAGGGCACACAAAGAAGTTCTGCCGAAAATTGAAAAGAGAGAACAGAGAAAAAGAAGGAAAAGAAGAAGGCAATGAAAATTGCCTTGCCACCATTGCCATCGAAGATCTTCTCACTATTCTTGACGCTGACCTGATAAATATTTCTTGTGATGAGTCAAGTTGGGTTGTGGATACTAGTGCCGCATCTCATGTGACATTCAGGAAATATTTTTTCTCTGCCTATACTCCAAGTGACTTTGGAACCTTGAGTATGGGTAATGAGATTGTGTCCAAAGTGGTTGGTATTGGTACAATCTATTTAGAAACTAGTGTTGGAACTAAACTAGTTCTGAACAATGTGAAGCATGCACCTAATGTTCGTCTACATCTCATTTCTGTTGGGGTATTAGATGATGAAGAATATGTCAGTACCAATGGTAGAGGAAAATAAAAACTCACTAAAGGTTCCTTGGTTGTGGCCCGTCGCGAAAAACGTCGCGGTCTATATTATACTACGACTTCTAGTTATGCCAATATGATGAATGCAGTTGAGGACGATAAATCTTCAACGTTATGGCACAAGAGACTTAGCCATATCAGTGAGAAAGGACTCAATGTTCTAGTCAAAGAGAAATTGTTGTCAGATTGCAAAGGCGCTAAATTAGAAAAGTGTGAGCACTACCTGGTTGGAAAGCAAAATAGAGTTTTCTTTAAGTCTAACCCTCCTTCAAGAAAGATGGAGTTGCTTGAGTTGGTGTATTCTGATTTATGTGGTCCAATGAAGACAAAGACTTTGGGAGGTGTCCTCTATTTTGTCACTTTCATTGATGATCGCTCGAGAAAACTTTGGATCTATATCTTGAAGACTAAAGACCAAGTGCTAGGTGTCTTTAAGCAGTTTCAGGCTTCAGTTGAGAGAAAAACTGAAATGTATTTGTATTGATAACGATGGTGAATATTGTGAACCGTTTGACGAATATTGCAATCATCAAGATATTAGACACCACAAAACTTCTCCTAAGAATCTTCAGCTTAATAGTTGGGCAGAGAGGATGAACAAGATCTTAATAGAGAGAGAGATGTTTTCTTTCTGAAGCAAAGTTGCGAAACTTCATTTGGGGGGAGGCATTATTGACCGTTGCATATGTGATTAATCTATCTCATACAGTGGCTTTTCAAGGTGATGTTCCAAACAAAATTTGATATGGCAAAGATGTTTCCTATGACCATTTGAGGATGTTTGGTTGCAAAGCATTTGTACATGTGCCAAAAGATGAGAGGTCAAAATTAGATACCAAGACAAGATAGTGCATCTTTGTTGGATGTGGCCTTGATGAATTTGGTTACAGGCTATATGATCCAATTGAAAAGAAGTTTTTGAGAAGTTGTGATGTCGTCTTCATGGAGAATCAAACAATTGAAGACATTGAGAAAGCAGAAAAGCTAGAATCCTTCAGTTCTGATAGTGTGGTTTATTTTGATGAAGTGCCTCATGAAAGTGCGCATGATGTTGCCAGGCTCGATGATCATAACGATGCCTAGGATTATGTTCAAGATCAATATGTTGATATTGATAATAACAATGATAGTGTTACTAATGATCATCTAGCTCATGAAGTTATGGATGAATCAAATATTTCTCTCAAGAGGTACACAAGACAGCATGTTCCATCGTCTCGTTATTCATCAAATCAGTATATTCTACTCGTTGATAGGAGAGAACCTGAATGTTATAAAGAGGCCATGGAAGATGAACATAGGGGTCAATGAATATAGGCCATGCAATATGAGATGAAATCCTTGCATGAGAACCATACTTATGAGTTGGTAAAATTGCCTAAAGGCATGAAAGCTTTGAAGAATAAGTTAAAATTGAAAGTTAAAATTGAAGAACACACCCAGAAGCCCAGATACAAAGCTAGATTGGTTGTTAATGGATTCGATCAAAGAAAAGGTATTGACTTTGATAAAATATTTCTACCTGTCGTGAATACGTACTCCATTCGTATAGTTCTTTCGGAGATTGAGCAGATGGATGTGAAAATGGCTTTTCTTCATGGTGACCTAGAAGAGGAGATTTATATGGAACAACCTAAGGGTTTCAAAGTAAAAAGTAAAGAAAATTTTATGTACAAACTCAAAAAGAGTCTATATGGCCTAAGGTAAGCTCCTAGACAGTGGTACAAAAAGTTTGAATTTGTATGGGGGAGCAAGGCTACAAGAAGACTTTCTCAGACCATTGTGTGTTTGTACAAAAGTTTTCTAATGATTTTATTATCCTATTGTTATACGTGAATGATATATTTATCATGCCCCAAAGTCCCGTAGGGCGGACCGGCACTCGTTACCGATAAGGCTCAGGAGAACCAACCTGTAACTATATGCGTTCTGTACATATTATAAGGGGTTTCTACGTTTAAAATGGCTTTAAGCAGATAAACAGTGACAACAAGCCAAAAGAAAGTACATATAATTAGGCCGTTGGGGCCACACTGTCTAAAGTGCGAGACATAACTTCACTGTGTTTTACATGGTCTACAAAGCCTCTAACTAAAGAAAAACATCTAACAAAGGTCAGGACAGGCCCCGCCTCAACAAACTGTACAATAAAAATATGTAAGCTCTAGACATGTACAAAGCCCCGAAGCAACCTGGAGCTTGATGACAGCAGCTGAATATCCTGTATTCTTACGGGGGAGATCTACTAGCACCTGTACCTGCAGCATGAAATGCAGGCGCCCGTAAGGGACGTCAGTATGGGATAATGTACTGAGTATGTAAGGCAAGATGCAATGTATATAAATTAACAACTCAAATGAAACCATGCATTTGTGGAAGATCAGGGACCACCCTTATTTATGTTGTGGAATCATGTACTTTACGTCCTTTATATCACTTTACCGTTACTGTAAAATTTGTACTGTAAAATCTGTGCATAGTTGTAATCATATGACCAACTGATCAGTGGTAAACTGTATCGGGATCATCCCTATGCTAGGTTCTTATTGAACCCCCTCGGGCTCCACCCATCAAACTATATTGGGATCATTCCTATGCTAGGTTCATAATTGAACCCCCTTGGGCTCTACCCATCAAACTGTATTCTGCATCTTTCAATTACCTTAGAGATGATTCTTTTGGTGGCTATCATATTGGAGCTATAAAACTGTATATGCAACATGTGACATGTGGATAATCACATAGGACAACATGACAGTGAAAAGAGTACGCTACGTAAATAATAAAATGCATATGAATAGGAATAACTTGTGAACTGTACTCCATAACAAGAACTCATATAACTTGGTGTCCAAGCATGTATGCAATTTTAAAGGTGACTATGTATGGAATCATATGAACATTTACAAAAGTGGAGACATGGTTAATAGTTGTGTCGGAGTTGGTGCATGCCTTTATGTACCAAGGAGAGAGCCATGTTTCATGCCAAGTGATACGAAATCAAATAACCTTATATACCTCGTTGCATGACCTCGTTACTACTTGAGATAATCTTTCCTTCCTCCAAATACTTATCTACAACATAGTAGAGGATAAAAGTACCTTTAGCAGCCAATGAATACAGCTTGGCATCTCAATCACATAAGAAAATAATACACGGGCAGCAAGCGGGTGTTTATAAACCCGAGCTTATTGCTTTAACTTTTACTCCCCTAATCGTATTTTTTAATGCACATTAGCATATACACACCATGTATAGCCTATTTTAAGTCCATAATAGCCTTAAAACAGCCCACAAAGTACAACACATCACAATTCCACATAATCTAAAACGGACAGCATAATATTACCTTCCTTCGCTACATTTCGACGTTGACAACTCCAAACCTATTCCATCTTTAACCAAACTGTTCCATCAACATTTATACATACAATCAGCTATGAGCCAATTTTAAAACAGCAACAAATCAGTTATTAAAGACGTGAAGCAACAGCTTGCTGTCCAACAGTCCACAAGTTACAATCAACATGACACTTGAAATAACTCGATAAAACACACTTGTTAAATGAAACCAAAACCAGGGCAGAAACTTTGGGGTGATGTTTATAACTCAAACCATGTTAAGAACACCAAGTTCTATTCATAATATAACTTAAAAATCATAGAGAAATTACCAAAACAAAAGCAAATGGTGCAGTAACT
>JAOTQJ010000072.1:18427098-18438969 GCA_025642045.1 Solanum sejunctum | reverse complement strand
ACCTGCTAGCTTCTAAGTCCTACAAGCACCTCAATTCTCTCACTTCATTTTAAGGTCGTAATCTTCTCAATTCAACACAAAACACATATACACTTGACCCTCTTAAGCATTAGACACACATATAGCCCATTAATACCAGATTCAAGCACTTTTAAAAATTAGTGCTAGTTTGACCAAACCACGTCTTGCTTTATTTCTATTACACTAGTATTGTAAGGTGTGGGGTGTTACAATATTGATTTTGGTCAAGGATACTTCTAAAATTGACAAGCTAAAGAATGAGTTGTGTAAGTCTTTTTATATGAAAGACTTGGATCATGCCAAATAAATTGTGGGCATGAGGATCGCTCGTCTCAGAGATGAAAGGAAGATTTGTTTGTCACAAAAGAAGTATATTGAATGTGTGCTGGAATGATTCAGTATGAAGAATGCTAAGTCCGTTAGCACACCTCTTGCTAGTCATATGAAGTTGAGCAAGAAGATGTGCCCAACAACAAAGGAAGAAAAAGAGAATATGGCCAAAATTCCACATTCCTCTGTTGTTGGAAGTCTAATGTATGCAATAATATGCACTAGACCTGATATTACTCATGCAATTGGTGTTGTCAGCAAATTTTTTGATAATTTAGGAAAAGAGCATTGGGAAGCTGTAAAATGGATACTCAGGTATCTGAGAGGAAGCTTAAATAAATGTTTGTGTTTTAGAGGCTCTAGTCCAATCCTAAAGGGCTATACAGATACTGATATAACTGGTGACCTTGATAATAGAAAATCCATTACTGGATATTTGTTTGCTTTTTCAGGGGGAGCTATATCATGGCAGTCAAAGTTGCAAAAGTGCGTTGTACTATTTACAACTAAAGCTGAGTATATTGCTGCCGCTGAAGCTAGCAAAGAGATGATATGGCTTAAACAATTCCTTCAAGAGCTTGAGTTATAGCAGATGGAGTATGTCGTCTGTTGTGATAGTCAAAGTGCAAGACTTGAGCAAGAACCAGATGTACCATGCAATGACAAAACACATAAATGTGAGATACCACTGGATTCGAGAAAAGATAGAGGACAAATCTATGCAGATTGAAAAGATCTCTATAAATGAGAATCCTGCAGATATGATAACCAAGGTTGTGATAAGAGACAAGTTTGAATTGTGCAAAGAACTTGTCGACATGAGCTCTCTCTAAGAAGATGAAGATACCTCCTTCCGAAAATGGGTCCGGAGGGGGAGATTTGTGGGGTCCAGCCCCCTTTTTTTAACAACCAACCTGCAAATAAGTCAAAGTTGCCAACTTATTGAAAGTTGGCAATTTTCTGCAAGTTGAAAATAAGTTGCCAACTTCCTGCAAATTATTTTTTAATTTGCAAGCTGCTTTGCCACCTACCAAAATTACTCCTATAAGGAGTAATTTGCTCTTTATTTCATCATTCAAAAAGAGAGAAAAAAATAAAGAGTCACAGAGAGAAAAAAATAAATAATGTGTATTTATTTTCTTCTGTGAGGTATACCATAGACTATAAAATAAAATAATCTGGAAAGAAACATTAGAGTGTGTGCTAAGAAAATATTTTTTTTCTAAAAGAAATAGTATGTTCAATATTTTTGGTATTTTTTCTCTTAATGCCTACTATTTGTAATAGTAGAGAAAATTGTACACTTGTGCCTATTATTTGTAATAGTAGAAGAAATACACTAGAAGTGTTGATTTGTAGACATAGTCCAAAAAAGTATTAGGTGAACCATGTTAAATATTTAGTGTCACTATTTTTTTTATTTTTCATATTATTGTGCCATATTTATTTTGTGTTATTCTTTATTTTTTTCCCAACAGAATCTGTAAAAAACTGAATATGCTGGTGATGGTGATGAAGGCAATAAATTTCGGTGTGTGAACTCAGTGAAGGTTGAAAAGGTGTCTAAGGTTGAGAATGTGACTGTTGAGAGATCAAGTAAGTCTCTGACTCTAAAATCTGAGAGAGCACTAAAGTCAGAAAGCTCTTTCACTAACGTAAAGTCTGAGAATGTTACTATTTTAAAGACTGAGAATATGACTTCCAAAAGTATAAAGATTCAAAAGAAACTCAAGGATGAAGAATTAAGCTCTATTGTGACTAGTGCTGGCCCACTAAAGTTGTTTGTTCTTGTTTGTTGCAAGGATCCTATTAGAGACAAAGTTAGGGAGCTCTTTGTTGAGGCTCTTTGCAAAGTCTCAGTTGAATTTGATGATGATTTGAGGGATACTATGAATGAGTGTGATCGTTATAGAGTTGCAGTTCAGGTTGAGACTGCAATGTTTGAGAAGGGAGGTAAATCTAGTGGTGCCCAGAAGTTTAAGTATAGGTCAATAATGTTTAACATTAAGGATCTAAATAACCCAGAGGAAAGTCCTTACAGGACAATATTCACCTTATAGTATCGTCAAATTGAGCCCAAAAGACAGGGCAAGTGATGAAAGGAAAAAGGAGAACAAGAAGATTAAAGAAAAAGCTTTATTTAACAGCGAGCTTAGAGGTCCTCCAAAGGCCAGCACAAATAAGTTTAAATGTGGTAGATGTGGGAAAAATCAGACCACTTACTACTAGATGCAAAGTCGGAGTGCTGATGAACCTATGACAACATAAGTCACATGTGTAAACTGCAAACCACTGGAAGTTCTGTTAAACTTGATCTAGTTAGCATTTGTAACTTAGTGGTATCCTTTCGCAACTATGATTTAGTTTCTAGGCTATTTTTCAATTGTCTTCTTTGAGGCGGTCTCTAACATGGATGGTACGATCGCCCAAGCTATTTTATTTTATGGGATACTGTAACAGCTAAACCATGTCTTTTTTTTTAGTCAAATTGTTGCTCAATTTTACTAGTAATCTTTTATTATTTTCTATTTATGATTGCTCTTTTCACTCTATGTTTGATCAAAGGAGATGTGCAACTCCTATAATTTTTTCTATGGAGATAGACTCACTAATGTTGAAGACCTAGCTTTTTATGGGATCTTTAGGCGATATGACAACACCTGGTTGTTTACAGGTGCTTACAACAAAAAAGACATGAACTGCTTTTGCTCTTATACGAGACCTCTGATCTTTCTTTATGATTGTCTTTGTTTAATTTGCTTGTCATGTTCTTGTTGTTCTTTCTTAATTCTTTTTCTACGTCTTCTTGGCATGACTTAACAAGGAGACGGCTCCTGTATGAATTCTCACATTTCATGTATTTCTACTTGAGTCAAATGTATGACCTAATCATGCTTTTCACATTCAATTCAATGGTTTTTCTATTCTCTCTACTTCCTTTAATAGTGCATCTCTACACTCTCTACAGATATGTCCTGGAGATATTTTTGTATTTGTTTCAGGTGGTTATTTTGATCTTTGCACTAAACACTTCAAAGTTGGGCATATGATATGAAGTCATGGTTTAAAATTAATAAGTTGCAATCAACAACAACAACATATCCTGTGAAATCCTACAAGTGGGATCCCGGGAGGATAGAATGTATGCAGACCTTACCACTATCTCATCGCGATAGAAAGATTGTTTTCTGGAAACTCTCATCATAAAAATTCATAATATGAACAACAGAAAAGGAAGAAAAAGAGAAAGTGAACAAAAAGAGCTACTAATAACAAAAAGAATAAGTTGTAATCGTGATTTTTATTTTCTGTTTAGTTTTTAAACATAGAACTTGATTCATAAGTTGTTGAGGTTCTCTGATGTAATGCCATATTTGCACCTTTAATGACACATCTCAGATGATGTTGATTTGAAGTTTGGGTATGGGCCAATTTTGTTTTGCACACATTTTGGGCCAGTCTGGCACAACTTAATTTTGGCCCAATCTTTTATACACACTAGTTTAAGGTAAATCTTTAGGTGTTGTTTGGTAGAGTGTATAAAAATAATATTAAATAGAGTATATTAATAATATTTATATTAGTGATGCATGTATTAGTTATGCTTTCACTAATTATACATACAATATTTTTATGCATTGTTTGGTTTGAAAATTTATTTACATAGAAACTCTCCACATTTATGGCGAAAACGATGTACAAAGAGGTTTGAGGGGCAATTGAATCTTTAATCATACTTAATGCATGCATTAAAACCATTGCATCACTAATACATAGAAATCTATGGTATTAGTAATACACTCCTTAATACACAATAAATGCATATCATGAAAAAAGTGTAACAAACTAGGTATTACTAATACAAAGAGTTGATGCATACATTATTTTTCCCAATACATTCTACCACATGACCCCTTAGTATATACAGTATATTGTAGTGAATTTTTTAATATCTTGTACCTCAATTAGAACTTTTAATTCGGTGATTAGTATTACAAGTAAAATAGCTTTGTTCGTTCTTTCACTTGTATAAATAGGATACATTAACGCTTCACTCAATCAGAAAAAGGAGAAAAAACTTTCCACAATTATTTTCTATTCCTACACGAGTTGATATTTTATTTGTTTCTTAAAATAAACACTCGTCATTTAAACTTTTATCAAAAGAAAATACACATACTCATGTGAAGAAAATATTCGTGTCATCCGAAAAGATTATATGATAGAATAAGTAGTTACTCCGATGGTTAACTAGTAAATCTTTAAAATTATGTGCATCTAAAAGTTTATAATTATAAATATTTATTTATTTATTTATTTATTAAAAAATAAAGATAAGTGATTTATTAATATGACACTTTAGGATATACACTTTAGGATATTTTAATTCTTTGTTGATGAATTAATTGGAAAAATAACATAATATTTACATTATACAACTATAGTTTGAAAAAAATTATAATTTATAGATATAGTTAGGATTTTGTTGCTATATTCTCTCTCATCTCTTCCTCTCTCTTGCCTTTCTCCTCTCTCCCTCTTCAATTTCTTACAGATTTACAATTGCAAATGTATACCAGTTGTATATATACAATTATTTTGACAGATATACATAGTTAATTCGACAGATATATATATAGAATTCGCCTCTTTTCACTCTCGCTTGCCTATCTCGTCCCTCTCTCGATCTAGATCACCTCTCTCCTCCCTCCTCTCAATGTTGCTTTTCAAATATACAAATATATATGTATATTAATTACATATATACAATTATTTGACAGATATACACATATAATTTGACAAATATACATATACAATTTGGTTCTCTCCTTCTCTCTAGGTCACATAGCTGAGGTTATATTGTCTGATTATATAAAATATAGCTATTTGACCATATTAAGTTTCAAACATAGGCTATTTATGAAAGTTTTCCATTATAATTTGCTCATTTGGTAAGATTATATAAGAGTTTGGGATATTTTAATAGTTTTTGTAATTTGTGAATTTTTTTTATGTTTACGAGAAAAAAATACAAACTTAAAAATTGCATATCTTTAAATCATGATTTCATATGTCTGGGAAAGCCTTCAAAACTTGTAATACCTTAATATTTTAAACTTTTATTTTCATCAGCCCATAAGGCATATTTGATCAAAGTGTTGGTCTCACATGTAGGGTCGTTAGACCTTCCGAAAAGGTGTTAATGGTCATTTTTTGGCCTATTGAGCCATCATTTTCTTCCTCATTCTTCATTTATTATTGCTATCAAAATTGGAGCTTTTTTCTTGACTTTTCTCATCTTTCTTCGTTTTCACACTATTTTATTTTCATTGTCGCCCGTTTTCTTTAAGGGTCGGTTATGCGGTCAGTTTTTGTTACGAAAAAAACTAATAAATGATACCTATTGAATTCGTTACCATTAATTTCATTATTGGTAGCCATGAGTTTTGCTCAAAAAAGAAGAAAAATTAAATCAAATCTTGATAAGTGACAAATCAATTTGCCCAATTCAAAAGTTACAGTAAAAATTTCAGGTGTTTTGGTTGAAAATTTAAAAAAAATCAAAAAGTAAAAATAAAAGAAGAAAGTAAATAGTAAAAATAATCTTATAATTATGTCGTGCAATTACATTCAATATACCCTTTAGAAAATAGAGAACACAATTTTTTATTTTTATTTTTTGTTTCTGGTTAAAGATGAAAAATTTAATATAATCAAGTGCAAAAATTACGAAGCCACTAGTTCATCATACTCTGAACTAGTGGGATAGTATTTCATTGCAAAGCTTCTTGTCTTTTCAGATTTGTATGATCCAGTTGAAGATTGGAGATAATAAATATTTAAAAATAGTTGCATTAGAAGAATTAGGATAATTTTTCTAGATAGAGAACGTAATTCATTGAAAGTTGAATCCTCAGTTTTTGCAATTGTCCATCCTGGATTGCTAACTAGTTAAAACAAAGACTTGCGCCAAATAGGTTTACAATTATATACACTTTGAATTATCTGGGCTCTTGCACTGTAAGGCTAAGATTTGGTTGACTACCGCCTAGTTTTTTCTATAATGTTCTCTTGAGTTTTTTTTGTAGACAAGGAACTCCTAGGTACTTGAATGGTATTGATTCTAAAGTGAATGACAACCTTTTGATTATTTGATCTCTAAATTCAAGTTATGTATTATCCATGCACAATGAGCTTTTCTCCAAATTTATTTCTTCTGAGAAGTGATCAAAAGCTGGTACCGTAGCTATCTATCGGCTTTACAACGCATAATAAAGTCATTAGCAAAATGAATATGAACAAGAGTTTTTCTTATCTCAAATGAGGGGACATTGGATCCCCTTGCCTCAAGTCTAGATGTTAGGCCACCATCCACAAACAGAGAATAACTAACCATAAACAATTCAGTTAACAAATTTATTAGCAAAGTCATACTAAATTAAGATCATTCTTAACAAGTCTCAATTGATAGAGTCATATGCCTTTCTGATATCTATCTTAATAAGGCACCTGAAAGAGATCCCTTTTGAGAATACACTTTCACCAATTCATGCAATATAATGAGATTATCAAAGGTGGATCCTTCCTCAATGAAGGTAGATTGAGAGGGTCTTGTCATACCCCAAATTCAAAGAGTGCAACTGGCTGGTACCTAATGCCAAAAGTTAGGTCATAGCCAATCGAGCTAACCCACTTGCTACTAGTGCATAACAACCACCCATAAACAAGAAATCAAATAGGTATATCTCGACCTAATAATAAGCAAGCAACCGTCAAGGCCTCTGTCAATAGCTCTATAAAAGAACAGTTATTTTCAGCAATTCATATAAAGAAATGACCAACTAGCACAGAAGTCTTGTTTGGGCTATCCAAGTTACCAGAATATCTATACAGAAGCTAAAAGCAGGTAGATATATCAAGATAATACAACAATAACTATCAAACCTTAACAGACTAACAACTAGGCCAATATGGCCATTTACTTAGTTATACAATCCATAAACTATTCTGGAACCCTCTAAGAGTAGTAAAGCTTAGCTGGACAGAGCTACGTCCTACCTAGAAAGTATATACAATAAAAGTCAACGAATCTCAAAGCTCTAACAGCTTCAAAAGAAAAGAGCTTGCCAATCTGCTAGAATTCAATCGTGCTACTGGGAAGGTCTATCGGATCATCTGTCAGGTCTTGCATTATGAATGCAGCGCCCGCAACCAATGAGGCACCAATGAAAAACAATGTACCAAGTATGAAAGGAAATAAACAAACTGAACAAATATCATAATATACTCAATGTAACTAAGTAGGGAAGTAAGAATAAGATAAGCATATCAACCTGCTCTTGAATTTAACCATACCAAAATAGTCAAACAACAATCTAACCAATCCCTCATAGGCTCAATAGGTACAAATAACAAAAAAGACCACCTCCCTAGGCCCCTATAAGCCTAGAAGATACCAGTTCAGTCTAAATATTCCTATCAGTAGCTCCGATCCCATTAGGCAGTAATGTAGCCTCATAGGCACCATACAACCCTGTTCAATCTAAATATCCCTATCAGTAGCCCCTAGCTTATTAGGCATAAATATAGCCTTAGAGGCAGCTCATAGATCTCTTTGGCAACACCCGTAGGCGATACATAACCTTCTTAGGCATCAATATAGCCGCATAGGCAACTCATAGCTCTCTTTGGCAGCAACAACATAGCCCCATAAGCCATACATAACCTTCTTAGGCATTAATATAACCTCATAGGCAACTCATATCTCTCTCAGGCAGCAACCTAGCCTTGTAGGCAACACATAGACTTCTTAAGTATGCATATAGCCTCGTAGGCAACTCATAGCTTTCTTAGTCATTAATATTGCCCTGTAGGCAACTCATAACTCTCATAGGTAGCAACATAGTGTCGTAGACAATACATAGCCTTCTTAGACAATGATCACAGTCCGACAAAAAATTACAATAGCTCCAAGGGCAACAATAATAATTCCACAGGCTAAAATCTAGCAATTTAGTTATAAGCAAACTATACGAATAGTTTCTAAGTCATACCCAACATAGTGCCGCGACCAACACAATACGAATACTAACCTAGGGAGGAATATAACTAATTGGACAACCAACCACCAACAATTATGGCTACTAGTATATCAACGATACCAACCCAATTATGTTGCTCCTAAGCTTCAAGGAAAATGCCAAAAGAAAGGAATAACTTTAACATGCCCTTTTTTGATGACTTCACGTGACCTATTAACTTCTTTTCAAATCCCTTCTTGATACTACAACATGACATGGTCATAATCAACACACAAATAGAAGGCACCACCACAATATGACAAAAGATGTGGATTTCAGTCGAAAATTACCATTTGCAACTTATTAAAGCCACGAAAGATCTTACCTTGATCTTAAGCTCGTAGTAAAATCCAAAGGATTAAAATATAGTGAAACCTTTATTGTCCCAATACCAAAGTATGATGCACTAGGAAATCGATAAAATAAATTATACCACAATAAGAGCTCAATGCGTAAAATAACTTCTGTCAAGGACTTAAAGTCGAGAAAATCTATAGTTTAGGTGATCCTAGAAGTGGGTTTGTTGGCTTTAGTCATCCTTTTATGAAGAAAATCGAAGAACGTTATATATATAAAGTCCACCAACCTAAAGGGCCCACTAGCCACCACTATTGTGTAGTCGTCACTAAAATTCAAATATCTCTCTAATCTGAAATCGTATGAATGGACGATTTGATCATTACAAACTAAACTCATAGAACTTCAATTGAATAGGTCCTGGATGCCATAACTCTTTATATATTAGGAGAAAAGCTTCAAGACATTTGACCCAATTTTAGTAAAAAAAACTTTATAAAGCAACTCATGATAACTTTCACCAACTTTTATTTTGCCACTTGCTGGAACTTCAAAATATGAGATACAACCCTTGAACACAAAAAACATACCATACCACATAATTCTTAATTTATTACTTGCCCTCTTTGTTTTTCCATGAAGATAGGAGATTTCGAAAAGTCGAGGGGTTACAATAGTCCATAACTAGCTTCAATTTGGCAGTGAGTAAATTCCTTTATAAGTTGGATTGTCATGGTTAATTACTTTAAGAAGCTTAGCATTATGGAAAAATGGGAGAGAATCAATCACGTATTGTGGGCCAAAGTCTACCCTAAGTAGTAGACGTTTCTATGTTTCCACAACATGGATCTAACATTAGAATCTTTTGTTTGAGCGAAGGACGTAGACCATTTCCAGCAATTCTTGTTGAACCATGATCATTGCAAATGAATGATTTCTAGATTTAATATTAAATACATCGATCGTGCTAGCTTCATATCCAAACAACACATTGCTTAGACAATAGACTAATTTTGCATAAAATGGTTATCTTAATAACGCCAACCAAACCTATATATTTTTATCATGTGATCAATCCAATTATTATTTTGTTATATTAGAGTATTATTTTTAGATTATATTGCTAATCTAAAATAATTTGAACAGAGAGGTGGTATAATATACTGCAAACATACATTATTCTTCATCTAATTAAAACCAGATTGCAAATCAATTAACCATTACTAGTTTCTGATTTTTCCTTTTCCTTTTCCTTAAGAGCCTGGAAGACTGTAGAACTTTTGTCAAAAATCTGAGCCCTCCTGTTATAATCCCTTGGCTCTTTCCCCTCATCATCGCCCATAATTGCTTCTTTTTCCAAACGCTCCAACAACTCTGCTATCGAACCTTCTTCACACTTATCCACCGGTTCTTCTTCCTCTGATTTCCTTCCTATCGAATCCCTTTTTCCACACTTTGACGATAATACGTGCATTTTCACATCATGGAGCCGACACCTGCCTGGAATTTGGAGGTTACGACTTGCAGAAATGTTGGAATTGGGTATAACAAATGGACAAAAATGGGGATGCAAAAACGCCATAGCGATCAAACAAAGATTTTATACAGGTGAGATCGAATTCCTCCAGATTGGCGATCGAGAAAGGTGAAGATAGGGTTATTAAGCATAAATAAATAAAAAAGAGTAGCAGAAGCAACGTGGAAGAGAGGAGGTTGCTGGTCATAGCTGGAACCGCCATTGTGCTGCCACGTGGCATTTCATTGTGTTGCGTGCACCGTTTTAGAATTATCTTCACTTTATTTTCCCACCTGCCTCAATTTACTTGCAACTATATTTCTGTGTAAAAAGAATAAAAATAAATTCTATGATCAATTTAAAATTTCATCTGGTAGTCTGTTAATTGTTGTACTAGTTTTATTTTAGGTCTTACGTGTATGCATCTTTGATTTTTTAATAGGTTAGTGCTTCGTTTTTCTTTGGTTTGAATTATTTGAATATTTTAGCGGTTTGAGATAATTTAAATTATGTTATACTCTATCTTTCATTTTTATCTCTCTTCTATTGACTTGATACAAAAATTAAGAAATAATAAATAATGAGATAATTTTATTAAATTTTTTTTGAATATAATAAATACAATGTCTTCAAAAATATAATGGAGAAATAATTATAATTAATGATAAGCATAAATTAGGAATTAAGTGTAAAATAGTCTCTTGATTCTATAAAGTGGACAAGTATTGTTGAACATATCAAAATAGTATAGGAGACAACGGAGATAGTACATTCTTTTAAATCGATAAAAATTGAGTTTCAAAAAAGTTGAGTGTATATTGTGTTTATGAACTTATTTATTGGGATTAAATCTATGATTGTTTTAATTTAATTAAAATAGTACAAATTAATACAAATCTGTCATTACTTGTAAATAATTTGTTATCTTTTGTAATATTTACTAAGTACCTACATAAATTCTTATAAATAATCTAATAACTACATAGTGAGTAATTATTCCCTTAATGAATGTGATACTTTTAACTCACCCACATTTACTAGTTAAAGTTGTTTTTCTTTTTATATCTTCTAGTAGATAATAAAACTTGCATTAAAAAAATAATTAAGACGATATTCATAATAATTATTTTTATTTTAATATAGTGAATGCTTCAATTTATATGATTAAAGATGTTTGAGCTTGAACTTGAATTTTGATGAATTTAATTTTTATTATTTGTCATGGATAATCTAATGGCCACCATGAATAATATTTGCCTTTGTTAAAATTGATCTTGCATGCCTTCGTATTTAGTGTGTTTTTGTTAAATTTAATCTTTAAGGCTTGATATTTAATTCGCTTTCATTTCTCTTCATAGATTTCGTACCCAAAAGTACAAAAGTCTAAACTGTTGGTTGTCCAAGCTTCCAGATACATTTGGCATATCTTAAAAGACAATGTTAGAAAACTAAGGGATTTGCACAAAGGCGGAGGTTTTAGTATAGATTTGTTGGGCCTTGCTGCCCCCTCTTCGTATGGACCCCCCACCCCCCCAAAAAAAAGAAGAAAAAGAGAGTATTTGGAATTTGCATTGGAATACTTAAAGAGTTTTAAATCGTATTTGGAATTTGTAGAGCTATTTTTTT
>JAOTQJ010000072.1:18402427-18422204 GCA_025642045.1 Solanum sejunctum | reverse complement strand
GGAACTTCATCAAAGAGAAATTGGATCAGAAATTAATTTGTACTCCATATGTGAAGTCCAAAGATCAAATAGCTGATGTATTTACTAAGGGGTTGGGTTGTGCAGATTTTCATTGTCTTGTATCTAAGTTGGGCATGAGAAACTTATATGCACCAACTCGAGGGGGAGTGTTAGAATCCTTAATAATAGGGATTTAAGAATTATAGGATCATACAATCCTTAATTATAGGGATTTAAGAATTATAGGATCAATTATAGGGATACGATGCCAATCAGATATTCTATAAATATTCAGATGCCTTGTATAGAGCCCCAAGCTCCTGTATATATTGACCTAATGCCATACCTCTCCAAATACAGAAGAGATAGTTTAACCCGAGAACGTAGGCACCACTTGCCGAACCTCGTAAATCAATTGTGTTCTTTTTTTCTTTATTTTTCTTTACATATGCTGATTGCGCAAGTCATTCTACGGTCTGAAACAATCTCCTCGAGCCTAGTTTGGAAAGTTCAACACAGTAATTCAGGAGTTCGGTATGACTCGTAGTGGGGCTGATCACTATATATTTTATCGGCATTCTGCACCAAATTTATGTATCTATCGGCATTCAGGAGTTCGGTATGACCAGTAGTGGGACTGCATATGGTGTAGGCCTGAAGCGAAGAAACTAGGATTGAAAACCAAGGTGCATAAAAGAAACTGTATGCCCAAAGAACTAAGACATGAAACAAAATTAACGGTTTGATGGGCTAAATTGATATTGCAAGAGGAGACTTTCAAGCAAGAAGATAGACTTAGGCCTCATTTGTTTTCATTAAGATTAATGTCTGAATTTGATTATTAAGATGGGCATTAAGATCTAGATGTTTGGATCTAAATACACATCTGAATATTAAAATGTCTTTGCATCCAAACACTGAATCGTTAAGACCATTCATTTTCTATTTGAATGTGTATAATCTATATGCAGTTAAAAACAATAAACATAAAATTAAAAAAAATCATTATATCAATAAAACATTAGAGAAAAATCCCATTTGAGAAAAATAAAATTAATATTTTATTATATAATAAAAATAAAATATTTAAAGATATAAACTAATATTGTATATTGGATAAAATATTAGAAGTATTTGAACTTCAAATAAAAATTACCTATATCAAGTATAACAACAACAACATACCCAGTGGAATCCCACAAGTAGGGTCTGGGGAGGGTAAAATGTACGCAGACCTTACCACTACCTTATAGAGATAGAGAGACTATTTCCTGATTACCTATATCAAGTAAAATAAACAAATTTTAGGACTATCTTATTCTTCAACGTTCCAGCGCCTATGCTTTATACCTAGAAGAAGATACCCTTCCTCCAAAATAATGTTGGCTAATTATAGTACATAGTGGATGAATTTACAAAAAAAGAGTATCTTCCGAATTAAGATATGTAGGATTTCAAACAAATTTGATTTTAAAAAAAATAAAAATAAACAAAATAAAATACTTCGACAAAAAGATTTTACACTTAATAATACTTCATGAGGCCAAGAGTTCTCGATAAACAAGCAACGCCCAAAAATTATTGTGGAAGGCATAAAATACTAGACAAAATACTTGCAACAATTATGAAAACTTACTAGTTTAAGTGAAAAAAATGGTAATCTGATTGAGAATGAAGAGCGAGAGACGTGAAACTTCGCAAAAAATAAGCGAGAAGTGTGAAAGCATTTGTTCTATATAGCGTATTGTTCTAAATAAGTCCATGTGGTGCAAAGACTCTTGTTACAAATCTGATTCATTCAAATCTATTCAAATAAATTAAGAGGCCTTATAAGGAAAAAAAACAAACAACACTTAATGGGTTGAATCTGAATGATTAAGATTCAGATCTAAAAAACAAATGCACTTATGGACTGGATCTGAATGATTAAGATAGAAAACTTCAGTAAATGCAAACAAATAAGGTGTTGCTAAATATATGCTTATATACCATAAAGAAGAATCTAAACTTGACCTTAAACAGCGATATATTGGCCTAAGACCATTATAAACCTTTTTGGAACACTTTATACAATTGATGCACAACAAATTTCTCCAATAATCAGCATGCTGCTTCACGTGAATAGGGCCGTAAAGATCAGGATACAACCTGAAGGGGTTCCACAAGATCCACAGACTTCTTTGTAGTGGAATTTATTTATGCAAGATATGACAGTTATTAGCCACTTTAGAGCTTCAGAGATGTAAAGGCATGTTATCCTCAACGATTCGCACTGTAATTATCAACATAGTTTTCCATTTTCTTAAAACAGAGACTTGAGTAATGCATGAAAATATGAGTTCAGTCTCATGGTTGCAAAAATCGTGAAAAACAAGTGTTCCCTTCTGTTCCAAGGTAAACAACTATTCGTGAACTTTGAAAGAACAAAAGAGGTTGACTACAAGCAAATTATTACCTTCCTCCTTTCATCCGCACAAAAGTTATGTTGTTAGCTGCAAACGCATGCTCTAATACATCAAGCACATCATTCCAACTGCTAAAGACAAGAACCTTTGCTTCTGGATTTGTGGAAGAGATCCATAAAATTCTTCTGGTGACAGCTTCAATCTAGAATACAACATTCATCAATTAGTTGAAAATGCATTACAATATTTGTTGTTACACACACAAATTCCTACTGTCCTAAATGAATGACAGTTCCATATTCAGTTCAAGTTATCAGTTTGCAGTTTAGTTAAGGAATCATGTATTAAGGGGTCATTTGTAGAATGTATAAGGATAATGCAAAATAGAGTGTATTAGTAATGTTCTATTAGCTATACTTGCATTAATTATGCAGAGATTATATCTTATGCATTATTTGGTTTAGTGTGTTAAAAATAGCATGCATTGCTTAATTTTTTTTTAAAAGATATAATTTACAAAGATACCCTCCAAAAATATGGTGGAAAAGATGTTAAAAAGGTTTAAGGGGCAACTGGGTCTTTAACTATGCTAATGCACGCATTAAATCCCTTAAATTGTTAATACCATGGATTTTCACGTATTAGTAATACACTCCTCAATACACCATAGGATGTGCATTAGTTATACATAGTGAAAAAGTGTACCGAACAAGGCACTACTAATACACAAAGATGATACATGCATTATTTCTTCTAATACACTCTACCAAACAACCCCGAAAAATAAAACTAGTCAATAATGCGACAATATTCAATGATTCAATGATATATTTTAGTCCTAATAATTTAGTGGACTCTGTTTCTAGCAAGTACTTCTCTTGTTGCTAGGTGCTTGATACAACTTAAATGAAAGACCTCTCCTCCAACATTCTGATCCAATAGAGATTATATTATTCCATATTATTTGATTTGAAAGTTCACTCTGTGTAGCAAGTACTTCCTTTTGTTGCAAGGAGACTGATACAACTTAAATGGAAGAATTCCTACTCCAATAATCTAATCTGATATAGATTATATTATTTGATTTGGAAGTTTCCCAACTAACTTCGGTTCTTCAGTCTTCTCCATTTCAAAATCAGTATCTTAATCATTTATTTATCAAACTGATTAAAACACTTTATTAGAATATTCGACTATTGATTTCCTAAATATTCAAACCAAGGCTATACCTATTTACCCTTGTACGGATGAGCCAAACAACAGTGTTCAAGATGAGATACAACATGCTCTTTGCAGACAATATTGAGTTAATTGATGAAATGAAAGTGTCAATCAAAAGTTAGAACCCTGGAGAAGCACTTTAGAGAGTAATAAATGTAGGAATGAGACAGAACACGTGTTGCATCTTTTGTCAATAGGAGCAACGTTGAGGTGAGGTCAGACGGAATTGAGGTACCTAACTGTAAATAGTTTAGATAGCTAGGCTAAATGTCCCATGCAAATAGAATGATAAATGAACATGTTATGCATAGGATTAAATAAGATGGTTGAAAATGGAAGTGTGCCACAAGAGTGTTATGTGATAGGAAGATACAAACGAAAAGCAAGTTCTATAGCATGACTTTAAGGCCAACAATGTTGTCTGGGAGTGAATGTTTCGCCTCTACAGCTCAACATATTCGCAAAATAAGTGTCTCAAAGATGTAAATATTAAGATAGATGTGCAGTCATACAAAATTTAAATAAGATTAAAAAAATAATCATATATCTCAGAAGGTAGAAATAATGGATTTAGAGGATAGAATGAGAGAATCTCGCTTGAGATGTTCAGTTGAGTGTTACATAGATCTCCAGATGCAAAAATTTTTTACATGAAAACATAATGATTGACACTGCTAAAAATGGAAACTAAGACCTAATATCACGTGCAAAAAAGTTATAATAAAAGATTTAGCAGAAAATCTTTGGGTTGATTTTCAAGGTCATGAGGAGGAAACCATAGGGTATTAATTATTTGATCTGAGCCCCACAGAGAAGCTTAACTCCGTAACTACCAGACAAACTCACTGAATGTGCCGGCGACGACAGAAAGAAATTACTCGATGGAGAAGAAGACAGAGGAACAACTTGATTTCCATCATCATCATCATCAATTTCAACAACAAATTAGTCGTCAGGAATTTCCTTACAGCTTTCCCTTCTGCTATTCCTTTCTTTGCCTTTACTATCTTGTTTCAGAAATTAGGATTTTTTTCAATTGACAACTTTCTTGAAAGAATTCTTCTTCGATCTATTTCCGAGTCACCAAACTCACCAGAAAACAACCCAATCCCCAACCAGAAAGCCACCTGAAGATACCAAGAAAACACACCTGAAACCGCCACTAAAACCTCCAATCCGCCATCACACTCCTCTTTCACCACGAACCAGAGCACAAGCTCGAAGCTCAGTCAAAATCAGCAACAAGTCGCTGCTCCTTCTCCGGCAAAGATAGAGAACACAGAAAACCAGCCACCACAACATTCCGGCAGATTTCGTTTCAACTCGGATTCAAGAATCAAGAATAGAGAATCCTTCCGTTGATTTGACAAGATTAGTAGTTTGCTCTTTCCCGTTGATTTACAGACTGCTTAGCAGTTTCCAGTGTGAATTTCCAGCGAGTAATAGATGCCAGTAGTTTCCCGACGATGTCTACTGTTTTCCGGCGAGTCCAATATTTTCCAGTGACGTTGAGCAATTTTTCAGCCAGGAATTCCAGGTGATATCTTCCAAAGCTCTTTCTATTTACCAATTTTAATCAACTGTACCCTTTTACTTACCTTCTATTACTTGCCTTTTTACATATTGTGTTGTGGTAAGATTAGGAATGAGACCATTCGGAAGAAGTTAGAGGTGGCCCCCGTGGCTGATAAGATGAGGGAAGCGAGACAGTGATGGGTTAAACATGTGCAGAGAAGAAGTACCGATGCTCCTGTTAGGAGGTGCGAGAGGTCGGATCTAGGGGTTATACGGAGGGGTAGAGGTAGACCGAAGAAGTATTGGGAGGAGGTGATCAAAAAAGATATAGCGAAACTTAATCTCACCAAGGACATGACCTTGGATAGAAAGGAGTGGAGGTTGCATATTAGGGTATAAGGCTAATAGGCTAGTTGGAGTAGGGTGATGTCTGACCTTGTGATATAGTAGGATTAGTCGTGTTTTTATATTCTGTGTTGTCATTATCCGTCTAATTACATACTATCATTTGCTTTTCATTTTTAGTCATTTTCCTTTTTTTTTTCTTTTCCCTTTCTTCCATATCTAATATCTTCTGCTTGTGGGGCTTGATTTTTGAGATGAGGGTTTTCCGGAAATAACCTCTCTATCTCTATGAGGTAGTGGTAAGAGTCTGCGAACATTTTTCCCTCCCCAGACCCCATTTGTGGGATTCCACTGGATATGTTGTTGTTGAGGAGGAAGTCAGGAAGCCATAGAACTACTGTTACAAATAGATAGCTGTAGACAGGCAAGAAGGCAGGAACAGAGCTTTGAAACCAAGAAGACCAAGAATAAAGGAGTACACGAACTAAAAAATCTGATCTGCTTTGATGTCAAGTTTAAATGTATAGGGAATAGAGGAAAGGGAAGGAATGCAAGTGCTAGTGCTGGATGAAAATCAAGCTAGCCTCTTGGAATGTTAGGAGACTAAATAACAGAGAAGAGGAGGTTGGTGAATAGTATGTTATGGGGGTGGAAGGCAGACATCATATGCCTTCAAGAAACAAAACTAGAAGGCAATGTTACAGAGTTAATCAAACAGGTCTGGGGAGGCAGATGGATCAAACAGGCATATCTGGAGTCCAGTGGGACAAGAGGGAGGATTTTTTTTGATGTGAGGTCAGATGCGAGGTTTGGTGGAATGGCCATGGGCTATTTGTGGGGATTTCAATGTTGCTAGATACATATATGAGAAGAAGAATTTACATGCAGAACCATGGGAATGAAGGAATTCTCAGACTTTTTTGAAGACAAGAAATTATGTGATCTGCAAAGAAAGGATGCTAGATATACCTGGTTCAAAGGAGATCAACATGAAGTAGCCTCTAGGATTGACAGGATACTGATTTGTGAGAAGTGGGATAAAAATTTTCAAAATCTAAAACAGATTTCTCTTTAGAGCCTGAGCTCTGATCATAGACCTATAGCTTTACTCCGGGATCAGGAGAAAGGAACAAGAACTATTTCAAATTTGAGAACTGGTGGCTGAAATCTGAGGGTTCCATTGATGGAGTCACGGATTGGTGGCATCCTTCAAGTTCACAGGGAAGCCTGACTTAGATTGGCATGCAAATTAAAGGCCTTGAAGAGTAAACTAAAAGAATGGAGGAATGGGGAAGAAGGAAACTTGAGCATACAAAGGAAGAAACTGCTGGAACAGATGGCTGACACAGATGTGGACAAGGAGGACAAAACTCTTACTAATGAGGAATCTGCATTAAAATCTGAGCTGCTGTTGAAATATGAGGAGTTGATCAAGAAGGTGGAAATCTCCGGGAGGAAAAAATCAAGGACTCTGTGAGAAATATTGGAGAAAAATATTATTGAATTGTTGCCTACATTATTACATTGAGACCCTATTTACAGATACTATATTAGACTCTTTTTCCAAGTAGGATTCTATATACTATTGTTATTCCTATTCCTATTTTAAGTAGGATTGTATTTATTCCTATTTTAAGTAGGATTGTATTTACCTATTCCTATTCTAACAGGCTCTATGGCAGAAGGAAGGTGATAAGAATACTAAATCCTTTCACAAGACTGCAAATGCACACAGAAGTTATTGATTACTACAATGGCTGTATAAGGAAACTACACAGCGGAAATCTGTGTATCAAAATGCACAATGACCCATTCTAACAGAAGAAGAAAGTCATTCTCCAAAGTAACTTTGAGGAAAGTCTTGAGGTGCTTAAAGTTGTGTGCAATTGATAAAGCAGCAGATCTAGATGGCTTTACCATGGGGTTTTTCATTACATGCTGGGATGTGGTAAGCAAGACATTATGGACACCTTTAAGAACTTCTATGAGCAATAAGTATTTGAGAAGAGCTTCAATGCAACCTTCATAAACCTTATACCCAAAAATAAATGTGCCAAGGAGTTGAGAGGTCTTGGGCCAATTAGCCTATAGACTAGTGGCGATATCGACGATGATGTCATACATCGTATTGGGGAAACATGGACTAAATGGAGACTTGCCTCGGGAATTTTGTGTGATAAGAAGATACCACTTAAATTCAAAAGTAGTTTTACAGAATGGTGGTTAGACCATCTCTGCTGTATGGAGTGGAGTGTTGGCCAATAAAAAATGCACATGTTCAGAAGATGCATGTCGCAGAGACGAGGATGTTGAGATGGATTTGTGGTCACACCAGGAGTGATAAGATTAGGAATGAGACCATTCGGGAGAAGCTAGAGGTGGCTCCTGTGGCTGAAAAGATGAGGGAAGCGAGACTGCAATGATTTGGACATGTACAGAGAAGGACTAGCGATGCTCCAGTTAGGAGGTGCGAGAGGTTAGTTTTTGGAGCTACACGGAGGGGTAGAGGTAGACCGAAGAAGTATTAAGGGGAGGTGATCAGACAAGATATGGGAAACTTGATCTCACCGAGGACATGATCTTAGATAGAAAGGAGTGGAGGTCGCAAATTGGAGTAGCAGGCTAATGGTTTGGTAAGGTTAGGTGGATGTCTGGCCTTGGGGTTTAGTAGGGTAGCAGGAATGATCATGTTTATATCATGTTTGTCATCATCTGTCGTATGTGTGTAAATTTTATCGTATTTACATATTGTTATGTGTTCTTCGTTATTAGTCGCCCTTTCTATTCCCTGTCCTTTCCTTTTTGTCATATCTAGTTTATTTTGCTTATGAGTTTTTGAGACGAGGGTTCTCAGGAAGCAGCCTCTCTACTTATATGAGGTAGTGGTAAGGTCTGCGTACATTCTATCTTGTGTACATTCTACCTTCCTCAGACCCCACTTGTGGGATTCCACTGGGTATGTTGTTGTTGGTAGTAAATACAAACTAATCTCTGAAGTCTTGCTGAGAGGCTGAAAAAGGTGGTTGACATGTTGATAGATTCAAAACTAGTGGCTTTTATTAAAGGGAGACAGATGGATGCAGTTGTTATTGCAAAATGAAGTTGTTGACTCAAGAAACAACCAAAAGAAACCTGTTGTACTCTGTAACCTAGATATAGAAAAGGCATATCATCATGTTCATTGGAAGTACCTAGTGAAGATGCTGGAAATGATGGGTTTTGGGCAGAAGTGGCTAGACTGGGTAAATTTTGTATCTCAAATGTTAGCTTCTCGATACTCATCAATAGTACGATTCTTTCAAACTCACAGAGCACTCAGACAAGGCGACCCATTGTCCCCTTTTTATTCCTGATCACTATGGAGGGCTTAAATAACATGATAAAGACAGCTAATTTAAGAGGGTGATTAAGGGTTTTTGATGTGGCCACAGAAGGTATTGAGAGATAGAAGTTACACACTTGCAATATGCAGATGACACCCTGGCATCTTGTGATGCTGAGGAGGAACAACTTAGGTTCCTAAGGGTGATTCTAGACATGTTTGAAGGTATATGTCAGCTACATATTAACCAGAGGAGGAGGGTGATGTATCCTATTAATGAGGTGAACAATATGAGTTGGTTAGCTTGAATTTTAGGTGGTGAAATAAGATCTCTACCAACTACTTACTTCGAAATGCCCTTGGGAGCCAAATCCAAGTCCATAGACATATGGAATAGTGTGATTGAGAAGTGTGAGAAGAAACTAGCCAAGTGGACGACTCAGTATTTATCCATGGGAGGTAAACTGGCCCTTATCAACTCAGTACTTGATGCTTTACCAACCTATATGATGTTCCTTGACCTATTCCAGTAGGGGTATTAAGAGGTTGGATAGCATCAGGAGGAAATTCTTGTGGCAGGGTAACAAGGAGAAGAAAAGCTATTACTTGGCAAAGTGGAAGGCAGTGATAACTGGCAAGAAAAATGGAGGGATGGGGATGAAGAATCTAAAATTTCAAAGTAAGGCTCTGAATATGAAGTAGGTATAGAAGCATACAAACAACAACCAGTTGTTATGGAGGAAAGTGATTGGAGCCAAATCTGATAAAGAGGACAACTAGATAGTTAAAGAAATGACCACTCCTTATCGAAAGTCTTAGCCTTTGTAGATCGATCAGGAGTCTGCGGAATGAAGTAAAAAGCAACTCAACGATAAATGTTCTGGATAGAAGGAAGACCAGATTTTGGAAGGATAATTAGCATGAGAAAGGCAACATGGAAGTGCTTTTCCATGTCATCTACAATCAAGTCTTGTTCCAACAAAGTACCATAGCCGAGATATGGTCCCCACAGGAATGGAATTTCACTTTCAAAAGGCAATTGAATGACTGAGAGGTCATCAGTTGCTGAATTATTCAACTTAGTGGACACATCCAATGGATTGCAGACAAGTGAGGCTGATCTCAGGTGGACAGGAGATGACAGGGGAGTGTTCAAAGTCAACAAAGCCTACAAGGTGATGGATCAACCAAACCAGCAGGGTACAAATTGGCCCTGGAAACAGATACGGAAGAATAGGATACTTCACAAAGTTCAATTCTTTGTCTGATTAGTTGCAAAGGTAGCAGTCCTTACACAGGACAATGTCATGAAGAGGGGGATGACCTTGTGCTCCTGGTGTTTCCTATGTGGTGAAATATTTGGGACTGTCAATCATATTTTTATACATTGCAAGTACACCCAACAATATGGAGAATATTTCTCAGCCTTAAAAGGCATTTTCCTGGACCATGCCTAGGAAAGTGACTAAGACCTTAATGAGCTGGGAGGAAGAGGGGTCCATGCAAAGGACAAAAGTAGACGGAGAATTATCCCCAGTGCTATATGGCGTGCTATCTGGCAAAAGAGGAATTCAAGATGTTTTGACAGCATACTGAAAAATGTGCAGAATGTTAAACTTAACTGCATTCTTCTTTTAGTGTTTTGGTGTAATCAGTTATACTCAAATGACACTATCTCTGTTATTAGAGTTCTAGACTCTATTTAATCATACAGATCTTTTAGGAGTACACTTGTATATAAATTTCCAATACACCCTATGTATTGTTTTGTGATATACTACAAAGTTACCAAGTTCTATCATAACCTAAACAAATCAGTAAAAGATAGAAAGCAGAAGTTGAAAATCTGTATAAATGATACCAACTAAAACACTAGTGCTTACTAGAACAGCCTTAATATATCTATAGAAATAATCACTAAGGAACCCCTAGTGGAAGATAATCCCTAAGTACGGTATTGACATATTATGGGACCAAACAACTTTATGATATTGAACATTTATACAACTGGCTTCAACTAGCTTGGGATTGCGGCATAGTAGTAAGTGTTGTATTCAGACTAAGAACCTATTTAGCCAAGCTGCCAAAAACTGCTTATTTTGAGAAGCACTTTTGTCACAATAATTTTTTAGAAAATTACTTTTGGAGAAAAGAAACTTGCGTTTGGACAATAAATTTGAGAAGTACTTTTTCAGTATTTTGATAAACAATTCTTTTAGTCGAAACTTGATAAGCAGACTGTGTTGGCCAATCATTTAAAAAGTATTTTGGAGTGTTAAATTGCAAAAAAAAAATTAGAACACATTTATGTAACGACGAAATTATTTAATATATTTAGCATGAAAAAACATTAAAGTTATGAGCAAATTATTGTATAGCGATGACATTGCTATTCCAAGGAGGGAAAGGAGAGAGAGAAGAGAAGTTTGAAAAAAAGAGAGAAAGAAACTTGTATTTAAAGTTGACGGGATATTTCAAAGAGGAAGAGGAGAAGCAGAAAGAGATGGAGAAAAGGGGGAAAGACACGGCAAAAATAAAAAGGAAACAGGTAAAAAGGGTCTGTAGTTAAATGAAAGAAAGATGTTAAAATAATGAAAGAAAGATGTATTAAATTAATGAAAGAAAGTTTGACAAATATTGATTAAGGAAAGGATATTTTCTTCTTCAAAAATTAACTTTTTTTTTCTGTTTCTTGGAAAACGCAGAAATTTGTAGTTTCTTCTCAACAACAGAAAAACTGTTAATCACCTTCTCCTGCTGCTCAAAAGTACTTATTTATTGGTCTAGCACCTCAAACATATGTGTTTTTCCTTTTAAACAAAGATGCTTTTAGCATCCAAGAAGCTTGGCCAGACAGGATATAAGAGCTATTATGGGAGGAAGGGAGTAGATTGAATATTTTGAATCAAATGAAGTTGATCAGAAAGTACAATTCAATTATAAATGATAAAATTTGAATCTTGAGTACAAAAGTAAGGAATACCTTTGTACTATATGAACCTTGCACATTTATAGAAGCTTCAGAATTCTCAGAGAGTATAGAAGAAGATGGATATGACTTATTCCGTCCTTCAACAGCATAAGCAATATTTCTGCAGTCAGTATTCTGTCTGCAACTTGGGCACATTAACCAGTTAACCTGAGGCTTCCCATGAAGGGATAATCTCTTCTCAGTCATTGCAAACAAACCTGCAATGCCAACCATCACAATTAGAGCGAAGTATCCATCTTTAGCACTCCTCACATAACAGAAAAATGTTTATAGCATTTTTCAAGTTAAATCTACATGGATATGCTGATATGCAGGTTCTGTAACTTTCTACAACCCCACAAAGAAATAGTTTGCCCAGTCTGTGTTAACTCGAATGTTGTTTCTGCAGAAAGGGAGGTTATTCTTCTTTCTCTTCCCGCAATGCCCAAAACCTCTCAATTTAGGGGCACACTCAAAATAAAAATGAAAAAGCGCACAATGATAAAAGAGATAGTAGGAACAAGATTCTTGGCACAAATAAGAAATACTAAAGTGCAGATAAGATGAGCATATCAACTGTAAAACTGTAAAATTAGATAGCCGGATCAGATCTAGCCACATGTGTAAACAGATACTTGAGATAGTACCCCACATCCAAAGCATGTAAAATGGCCAGGATCTCTAGTTTGGTTCAGGAATCAAAACAAAACATCTCACTAAATACTCCCTCCATCCCACTTTATGTGGCACTGTTTGATCTGGCACAAAGTTAGAGTAAAAGGAAGACTTTCAAAACTTGCGGTCTAAATATACCTCTGATATTTGTATAGCTATGAAACATTTCATTAAGGGTAGAAAGGAAATTTTAAAGCTAAGATGTTTTAAATATCGAAAGGTGGAATTCTTTTTGAGACAAGACTAGAAAGGAAAGAGTGCAACATAAATTGGAACAGAGAGAGTATGCAGCAAGCCGTACAGATGAGAACCAAAGACCAGGAAGAATAAATAAGCCAAAGGAGGGGTTTCTTCCTTCAACAGCAGTAATGCTTATTCTTCCCCTTCCTGGTATTGTTAAAAAGTCATGAAACAAAACTGGGTAAATAGAAACAGGAAGGAGATGTTTCTATTTCAACCAGATTTTGTACTGTATACAGTGTCAGTAGCTAAAGCGGAAGATACTCCATGCATTCTCCCACTCTACTCTTATATCTCACATGATATCAGAATTTTTATGAGAAACAAACTCATTCTTTTATTGTTAGTTTCTTCTCCAAAGCATTAGCTTCAGTTCATTAGCACATCCTGGAGAAAGTTTCCCTCCAGCGCCCTTTCCATTTGTCATAGTTGACCTTCCGTTAGTACTTTATATCAATAGGGACAACCACAGAACTCGAAATTGCAGGCTGAACTGCAGAACCCAAAAAGTGGCATACCTTGTCAGCCTTATGCAAACTGGGGAGGCTAACTCCTCATATGCATACTAGTTTCTTAATTCCATTAGGTTGACTAGTTTTCCAACTTGAGCAATACGGATTCCAATAGACTCAGACGAGACTTGGGGGACTGAAAAACTGTTCTGGAGATTGCTTTGGATAACTCTTACCAACAATCTCTTATTCATAGATTTGTATGCCACTGTAGGGATAAGCATGACATGTAGAGGATATTTAGTCTGGGAACCTCTATATTGGTTCAAAAAATAAATTCATAGTATTTGAATGAAATGGGTCTAATAGAATGGAATGGACATAGAAGATTCATATAGCTGAGCTAAACTACCTTGAAATTGAAGTGTACTAATTGATGTGTATATTAACAGTAGACACTAAAGAACTGCTATCATACTTTCAAAGTGAAGAAAACTTCTCTAAACTAACATCAACCCAGGATCTGCTTTTATCTCACCCCAGAATATTCAGAAACATGTCTATTTTACAAATTATACTCTTTTGCTCAGTAGGGATAATGTTCTTCAGAAATCTGTCACTCACTAATGTGGAAGAGTATCACCTATCAATAAAGAAGGAAAAGGAAGAAAAAGAAAATAGTCCTGTACAGGCACTTAGCTTAGTAAAATGAAAATGATCTTATATTAGAATAACTAAAAATCCCATTTTCATGGCATATACTATTTAGTCGTGTCCTTGGAATGTATTTTACATTTTAGCAGCTGGAAGGTTCAGTTTCTAGAATCCTTATATAAAGTGCATACAACTTGCTAGCAACAGCAGTTTTAGAACCAAGATTTCAAAATGCAGTTATTCTTGGTAATATAAATAATATATAACTTGGTAATATAAATAGTACAATTGGAACTACAGAGACTTGAAGCACAAAAGGGGGATAAAAGGTCATGAGAAACTTACATTTACAACAAATGACATGCCCACATTGGAACACCATCTTTTGATTATCAAGCTTCTCTTGACATACAGGGCATGCATCTTCCACAATAATAGCTTGGTAGTCCTTTTTTTCTTCTGCATGAGACGCTGCAACAGTTGTGGATTGAGTTACAGTTGAATTTTCACTACTTGCAAGATGGTTATTTTGTTTGGATTGTACCAAACCCTGCGAAAGATAATATCCAAAGGAACGTGAACGCACAAAATACAAGCTAATGCAAACAATAAGCAGTTGCTTCCAAACTTAAAATATAAATGGGCAGCACAGCTTTATATGATTCCGATGTCAAACAATTAGACATCCAAAGTCACCAAATAAGCTGGTATTCTCTTTGTATTTCTGATAAAAGAGTAAGTAATAATGGAAAATGGATGTACCTGCCTCTAAAATTTGAAAAGCAAAAATGGGGGAGCAATAGAGTAGTAAGAAGAAAAAAGTTCGTTCTACAAGCCAAAAGAAATACATGGACAAACCTAGACTCAAGAGTTTTTCACCTTTTCTTTTCTTGCATACGTTTCAGGACCATTTAGGATCAGAAAACCACGGCAACATCAGGAGTATCAAACATCTTTTCTAGAATTAGGAGAAATGAATCTAGACTTGGCACCTTACCAACATATAACCCACAGTCTTAAGAATTAGTTTCACAACTTCTGCAAACTATAGTTACAGTCCCTATTTTGGATAATTGCTCACTCCCTCCATTTAGTTCTATCAATCTCGGATGGAGCCAAAGATTCACTATTTTTTGGCTTTGGGGTATGATGGAATAAAGCAAAATGGCTCTTTAAACTGTCTTCGCTTCTTTAAATTGTGAAGTAGCAGTTAGTCAATGCAACTTTCGACGCTCATCATGGGTCATCCTGAAACAGTCGCTCTATGTTTTTAAACATAGGGGTCAGGCTGCGTACATCCGACCCCCCTTACCCCGCAATGGGCGGGGAGCCTTTGAGGTATTGGGGTAATGTTGTTGTTGTTGTTTGCTTACTCCCTCCATTTCAATTTGTGTCATACTTTCCTTTTTAGTCCATTTTAAAAACAAATCTTCTTTCCCTTTTAAGCAACTTTTCATCTTTAACATTCCACCTGACAAGTTTAAGACCACAAGATTAAAATGTCTTGTTTACATTCTTAAACTCTGTGTCAAGTTGTAATAGGACAAAGAAATTAAAACGGAGCGAGTATTACTTCTAGGACTTGCTGCCTAAAAATGCTGCAAATATTATTCCTATGGAAGTGGTTCAATATATAGAGGAGGTAGATACAAACTGAATGGAAGTTTCATAGAACATATTGGTTTCATTACAAATGTCGACTTCTAGCAATGTCTATTACTGAGAGCGTATATGAATACACATCCAGATGACTACTGAATTTCATAACAATCTTCATATAGACCGAAGGAGAACTCTGAACCTTCTGTTGTTACCTTCAAGTAGCGAAGCTGCCCCTTTATCCTTGATAAAGAAGATAAAAAGAAAAACTTCTCGCTAGACCATTCAGCACTGGCTGCATCTAATTCTCCTGGATCCAAGGCATCAATAGATTTTTCATTCTCATCTTCTTTTAGGCGTAGTCGAGAAGTTGCCATCATAATCTCATCATGAGCCCGTAGAACATGGGCTTGAGCTGTTGCCAGGAGCCGTGCTTGTGCATACTCCTTTCGCATCCCCTACAAAGAACCATAGGATGAATTACCTTACATAAAGATACATATTGTCAAGATGCTGGCCGTGAAGGTTTTGTCTTGAACAGACTTCAATAGAATATTATGCCCATAAATAGAAAACTTCCTTTCTTTTAAGAATAGAAAAGATCTTGAAGGCAAACCAGATTAAAAAGATAACTGTTCTGACAGAGGTTTTGATCCAGAGATACCTCAAGAAGCTGCAGCTGCTTTCTGGCAGCCGATACACCTTCAGCGTCTAAAAGGCCCTTGGAGTTGCTCTTGATAAGGCCCAGCACTACTTCCAAATCAGATGGAGCTTTGGAAACCTATTAAATGCACAATCATTAAAGATTTCACACCTAATAAATGCACAATCATTAAAGATTTCATACATTAAAAATCGAACTATGTAGGTCGTATCCTAATTGATGACAGGAATTAGAGAACCAAAGATGGAGAGATAGTACCTAACCTACTCTCCAAAATTTTCATATTATTCCAGGCAAAAGATATAGAAATTTTCTAATATATGTTATATCAGGAGACACAATTTGCAAATGCAAATTCAAACTCTGTGAAAGATAAGAGGCATTTAACTTGACGTCATAACATTAACTCTGTTTGCATGCAACTCTAAGTAGTATATTGCCGAATCTATCTTCATCAAATATATGAACTTGATAAATATGTTACTTTTTACTGCAGGGTGGATGTGAGAGGTTCATTCAAGGTAAAAATAGTGATAATAATAATGAAACCATTCAGGTATAAATTGTGGAAACTATCTAAATTTCTCCAATTTTTTATATAATCTTTACCAAATAAACAGAAGTCCATAATAAAAGTATAATATACTATCACAAAGATATTCTAAAAAAATATCAATATTTATTGATCGAACATTAGCTCAATAAAAAATAAAATTGAACATGAGTTGTATGTGCTACTCTTTACTTTGAGCCATTTGTTGGTCATTATCATTAGTAAATATATCATCATGTTCATATTCCGTGAATATCTTATCACTCCTTTAGTGTTCTCGCAAAATATTATGTAAATATGAAATGGTGTTCTTTCTTTTCAAAAATATAAACTTGTGAGATAATTTTTGTATTTGAAAGATGTATAATCATGATATGGAATTCTCAAATCAAGCTTTTTGCAGGATTTGGGATTTCATCTCATGATTTGAAATAATGAAATGAAATCGCATGTCCAAATGCTGATGTTATCTCATGATCTCAAATCACGAGATGAAATCGCATGTCCAAACATCTACTGAATAATAGGATACAACTATAGCTTCTTCCAATCATTGGTTCAAGAAATCCTATACTACTATGAACATCAAAATTTGACAAATTTCAAAGAACATCTAACTCCTTCCAGTCTTTGGCAGTGAAAAGTGCAAAGCCTAGTGCTGCTTTAGAGTGAACAATCATTTTTGCCGGAATAAGCAAAGATATAAACATTACGCACCAAAATGTTCTCTAGGTCCCTCTTCTTTCCAAAATCTTCATATTCAGTGGTAGCTGAACCTGAATTCCTGTCTGTTCGGGTTAAAGTTGTATAGAAACGATTCAGTTGAGACTTCTTCTTCTGCAGATCTACGGCCTCCTCAGCAGATGTAATCACCTCTCCACTCTTCCCTTTGTTAAGACGGAAAAGTCTGGCTTCATAAACCTGGAGAAAGTACAACAATAGCACAAAATTACTACACCACATCAACCCAGAGAGAGGTAATGGGAGGAAAATTTTAGAATATAGTATGCATCAAAAAATTTAGATGCCTAATGGCATAACTTCAATAGTCAAAAAAAGAAAGAAGAAACTAGAAAATCAAACCTGGAACAAGTCATTTAGTTCACAGTGAACACATAATACCCCTTCAGAATCAGCATAGCATTGTGGACAGTATCTAACACGAGCAATATCGTCCTTCCTAGGATTGCCCATTGTCTGGTCAATTTCCAAAAGCTTAACAAGTAAAGATTCCCTCGAACTTTCCAGTGAATCTAAACCACTCTGAATATAGATCTTCAAAGCAGTTATGCTGTGGAAACTGTAGAGAACAATGTAAGGAAGTACAGTATTAGCAAAATGATTGGGTAACAAAAAGATTGTTGTTTCCACCTTCAGAGATAAAATTGGAAGGACACACTTATAAACAGAGAATATTTTAAGGAACAAAGGCTGGATGATTCTTAATGATTTTTTTTTTTAAATAATGAGGCAAGCTGATTTATTTTGTGAGTTCCACTAACAAGTTTCTCTCCTCAAAGAAAAGAACGCATGATCGGCTAAAGAAGAGCACAGAAGCTCGGAGAAAATGAATAGAAGGGGAGGGAGAATCAGGACCATCTTGTAGCATATGCTTGTCCACGGTAGAAATCTGGTTTGTCGTGTTCATATGCTCCACCACAAGAGAACTCCAGAAAAGAGTGAATAGCAGTTTTGTGACGTCAAGAAGATTATATATGTCCATGTGACCAACATCGTCTTGGAACAAAAAAAGGGACAAGACCCACAACTTGTTTAAAGCTATATAAAAGTTTGAGCATTTTAATATTCCCTCCATCCTAGTTTATGTGACACCCTTTCTTTTTTAGTCCGTCCTTAAAAGAACATCACCTTACTACAATTAGAAACAATTTAACTTTTAAATTCTCTTTTTACCCTTAATGAAATGATTTTCAGCCCTACAAAAATATCTATTGATAATGTTAGACACAAATTTCAAAAGTCTTCCTTTTTGTTAAAACACCGTGTCAAGTCAAATGGTGCCATATAAAATGGGACGGAGGGAGTAGTAGATTTAAAAATACACATATTATAGTATGGTATTTGTAATAAAAAATTATTTCATTGATGATGCACCAAGATCATATATCATATCATATCATCATATCATATTATATTATATTATCATCATATATCATATCATCATATCATATATCTTATCATATCATATATAACTACAAGTGCAAAAATCCTAACCTCAAAGTTGGATTATCCTTTTGCCCTTATGCCATTACTTATTTACTCTTATATCATTACTTATTGAATATTAATTTTATATTAGTTAATCATATGATATATACATATACGCACATTAAAAGTGGGAATTAATATTATCTCAATATATATAACATTATATGAAAATGACTTAATATTTTTATTACCTGAAAAATAAATTCACATTGTAAATAAATAGGACAATTGAAAAAACAACAGAATGAAACTTACATTAACCAACTGAGTTGAGTAAGTGAAAAGCCAATTGAAAGTAATAAATATTTTTGAAGTGATATTTCTTCTCTTAGTTTCGTGCTTTTAGATTGTATAATATAACTCATCCTTTCTCTTATAAGAGTCTTTTCTTCTCCTATTTATTTTTTGTGGGATTCTTTATTTTTCAATTAATTATTGAAGGTGAAGACTTTAGTTAAGAGAAAACATTTAATCTTCTATTCCTATGTTTTAGGTATTGTTTCCAAACCTCTATTATTTTCTGTTGAGCTAGAATTGTAATTTGTTTTACTTCAAATTGCATATTACTTATCACAAACATGTTTATAATGTTATTATTGTTCTCTCTTTTTTTATTAACTTATTTTATGTTTATTAAAAATTAAATTTGAAAACTAAAAGATACTACTTATTTTTTCTATTTGAATAACGTGTTGAATTTTTCATGAAATATTACTAAAATGATCACATTTGACACACGATTGAAAGATATATAAAAATTTCTATGCTCTCGTCTCTTGTCTCATTTTATTTATTTTGTTTAATATTTATTGCACAACTTTCTATTTTTTCTTTACCCACTTCCCTACCTCTGCCAGTATTTGGTTGTGTGTGTTTTGTCCACAATTCTAACCCATCCCGGGATAAACTTGATCCCCGTGCTTTTCGGTGTG
>JAOTQJ010000072.1:18336719-18393179 GCA_025642045.1 Solanum sejunctum | reverse complement strand
CATTCGACCCCCCCTCACCCCGCAATGAGCGGGAGCCTTTTGAGGCACCTGGGGTATGTTGTTGTTGTTGTTGTTGTAGAAAAATGCCCGCACCACCTGTCCTTCCAAAAACTAATCTTCCTCCCATTGCCCACTTTACAACAAGTTCTCCCAGCCAGCAGCTCCCAGTAATTTCTAATGGATCTCCACACACTGGTCCCATAGGGTGAAGACACCACTGGTGTTATCCACTTATTCTCCGTACCATATTTGGCTGCAATAACTTCCTTCCATAGGGATGTTTCATCAGAAGCAAACTTCCATAGCCACTTCATCATTAGGCTTTGGTTGTGACATTTTAAATTTCTAATGCCCACTCCCCTAGTCTTCTTGTTAATGATCAATTCTTCCCATTTCACAATTCACCTCCTTTTGTCTTCATTTCCTTGCCAAAAGAAAGTTCTACTAATGGCATCCATTCTTTGAACCACCCAGGCTGGAGCTGGGAATATTGACATCATATATGTAGGCATGGCATTCAAGATACTGTTGATAAGGGTCAGTCTAACACACACACACACACACACACCCGCGATAGGTACTGTCCTTTCTAGCTTGTCAATTTTCTCTCATACTTCTCAATTACCCCACTTAAAATGCTCTTTGACTTGCTCCTGGCCTCCAGAGGCATGCCTAGGCAAGTAGTAAGCAACTCCCATACTCTACCTCCCAAGGTCAAGGACAAATCTTCAATATTTGCCACTTCATTGATGGGGTAAATGAAACTTTTCCCCCAGTTGATGTGGAGACCTGAGACAGCTTCAAAAAGAATAAAGATGGCACTAAGAAACAGAAATTGAGTCTTCTCAGCTCCACAAAAGACCAAAGTATCATCAGCATATTGGAGGTGAGTGATCTCTTGGTTGAAATTTGTCTTATCTTGAACCTGAAAGCCTCTAATCCACCCTCTTTCCTTTGCTGTAAATAGAAGGTTACTCATCCCTTCCATTGCAATAATAGATAGAAAGGGAGAAAGGGGGTCTCCTTGTCTCAACCCTCTTTGAGAAGGAAAGAAACCCACTTCTGTTGATTAGTATAGAGAATCTGACTGTGCTAATACAATGTTTGATCCATCTGATCCATCTAGCCGCAAATCCCATCTGGTGCATCATGTTGACAAGATATCTCCAATTAAGGTGATCATAAGTTCTTGATATCTAACATGCACAAGATTCCTGGCTCCTTACTTTTTTCTCTAGAGTCCACTAGCTCATTTGCTATCATCACAGCCTCCATTATCTGTCTCCTTTTTATAAAAGCCATCAGTTGTCTGTTGACTAGTCTGTGAATGACTTTCTTTAATCTCTATGCCAACTATATCCCTATTTTTGTGTGTACATGTACCTTCTGGGCTTATGGGGACCCAATTGACATACAGACATTAGGGCCTTACACCTACGTACATATACCTTGACCTCGTCCTGGTTGCGTCCATGGTATAGGCACACGCACCTGGTTTGGAAGTTGGGTTACTTGAATCTACAGATAGTCATCACTAGGTTTTTGGTTCGGCAGACAGTGTTTACAATGCATAGTCTAGTTGTTCTTACAGCATTTACTATATTTCACCCGATTGGCCGATGATGCCTACTGGGTACCTCATATTGGTACTCAGCCTACTTTTCTGCATCTATCCATGGTGTTGGTCCGAGCACAACCCACCGTCGCTAACTTCGACCTATCGTTGCCATTCCAGGAGACTTTTGGTGAGCATCAGGCGGCTTTTGGGATCTTTTGTAGTCCCCTTCTGTCTAGTTGCTTGTCTTTATATCCAAACACTAACCTATGTATATAGTTTTGGATTGTATTTGTATTTGTATTATTCGGGGTCTGTATATCTCCATTTTGGTCTATAGTAGCTCCGTACAATTGACTTCCAGGTTCTAGGATTGGCTTGTATTGTTGTTGTTTAGCTATAGTCGTACATAGTTTGCTAGACATGACACCTTGATTATTGGGTTGGCTTGCCTGTAGGCGGATATAACAGGCGCCATCATAACCTGTGGTGTCGGGTCGTGACAAAAAGTCAATATCACAACCATGTCTCTTCAAAACCAAAGAGATAGAACTCATTGAGTTCAATCACTCAAAGAGAAGGAAGACTCTGCTCTGGTAAGGTGTGACAATGTTGTAGATCATAAAACGTACTTTTAGATTAATAACAGAACCAGTAACTCTTCCAAAGCTAGACTCCAGCATCATTTTTTAAAGCTGTAGCATCATGCAGGGGTTTGCAGTGATGCCTTGATTTCAGCATTAAGAACTGACAAGAATCAGTAAGAGAAGCACTTCTACCTTAAGGCAACTCTCTATCCAAGCAAACACATAACAGAAAAAGGAAAATGCAGGCTGAAGGATACCTTTTCATAAATCTCAGAGCTCGCCGATCACCTTCATGTCTGTCAGAGTCGTGTGATAAATCCTCTTTCAGTACATCATAAGTTGTCAAAACAATGTGGGCATTGAGAAGTTCATTTATATCTGGCAAGGGTGCTTGTGATAATGAGTTATTTCTCACTCCTTCATAAATGCATGTTCTCATAGCACCAGGACTTGTATGACTAGCAATAGGAAGAAATGGTGGGTAAGCAGTCCAGATAAGAAACTTGAATAAAAAATTCAGTAAAGAATAGAATTAAGTTTTAGCATATGTAGGCTAGAAAGGCAAGAAAACTAACATTAAACCTATTTCACCTTGTAATGAATAAAAGACCTGCTCGTAGTCATCACAAGAAGAAGAGCACATTAGGAAAAAGAGTAAAGGTCAACCAACAAGTGACTGCACAAGCCAAAACCATAGGGAAAAGGAAACAAAGTCCCTTTCTTTCACAGTTTCCCCTGGTCACTCCCAGAAGTTGAAGGAACAGGAAAAGGGAGAAAATTTCGCTGAGTTCTCTATAGGACAGCTAAAGCACAAAAGTGGACTCATCAACCACATCAGACCAACGCATTTACACTTTTGAGTCATTACTCTTCTTCTATAAGCAATCAATTATATAATTAGGAGAGTTTTAGACCTATTATTTCCAAATATTTTAAGCAGGGTATCTTCTGTTTTTTTAATAATGGTAAAGCAGTTCTTATATCTTATGTTTATTTACTAATACTTGGGACAAGTATAGGCAGTCATGAAGGAGCTTGAAAATAAATATGCAGTTATTGCTAGAGTTGAAAAACGACACGAGCAACGGCAGAAGATATTTCTAGTTTTTACACTTGTTGGACTTCCTAAGGACCTTTATTTGGTGTATGACTAAATTTGGCTAGTCACTAAATTTGGCTAGTCCTATTCCTTCCTACAATTGATGAACTATTCTCTTTATTACTGTCCCTTGCTCCGCCACCTAGCTGCACAGTGGTCTCACCACCAATCATTGACTCTTCTGTTCTCACATCTTAGGCAATAAAAACCATGGATAATCGACGAGGAGGATGCCTTTTGGAAGATCTCGATCTAAATGTAGTTTTTATAATAAGCTTAGACGCACTCATGAAGTATATTGTTCTTTTCATGATTGATCACCGAAAATACTCATGTTACACAGACTGACACTGCAGGTAACTAGGGGTTGTCATTATCTGAAGGAAAATATAGTGAGTTCCTTCATTATCGAAGGAGCAAGCAGACATCTCCACAAATAGCCTTTGTTACTCAGACTAATACATCTGATGCTAGTAATTATGTTTCTTGTAATTCACAGTCTAATACTCTTGAACCATGGGTCATGGACTATAACGCTTCTCTGACCATCTTTCTGGTAAAAGATCATTTTTGAGTCGAGAATTCAGATAGTTATTTTATTCACTAACCGAACATATAGTCGAGTAATGCGGGGAGAGCAAAGCAACTAAAAGTGAACACCAACAACTAGTTTTATGATAAAGCATATACTGGTGCATATCAGCAGACTGATAAACAGACAACAATAGACTACTATCTCAAGGTTTAAATTCTGTAATCAGAATTTAATACTGTTCATCCTTTAAAATATTTAATATAAGGACTGAGGAGCTCTGAACATTTTATAAAAGACCATTTTTTTTCCAAAGAAACATCCTGAGAAGTGTGATAACTAAAGCTCTGGCTAGGTGTAGAGTCTGGGGAAGGGCCCCAGCACAGGGGCCTATTATAGGCAGCCTTAACTTGTATTTATGCTAAAGGCTATTCCCAAGGCTTGAACCTGTGACCTCCTGGTCACATGGCAGCAACTTTACCAATTACTCCAAGGCTCTCCTTTGAACTAATAACTCCTCTTGATGACAAATAATACATACATGTACAAAAATGTTTGGGTACATAACATCTGTGTCAACTGGTTTATATATACTTATATACCTTTCATGAAGTATACTCCATTGGAGTATTGAGGAAATCAAAGAAAATTGACATGTTTCAAATGGAACACGGAAAATGAAAGGATAAGTAAGAATACCGAACAATTTCAGCATGCCACTGAGGCAATATAGGAGCTGGACACACTATAAGAGTTGCACCTGAGGCAACTGGCGCTTCACAGGCTTGGATCAGTTCTGAGCACAGCTGGCAGATATAGCCTTCTGCAATTTCAACTATTTTAACATCGTTTTTCCGTTTAGCATGCTTGGGCATATTCCCAGTTGACTGCTGCTTGGCTAAGAATGTTTTGGATTTTGTACATCTCTTGTTAGGTGAGTAACCCACACAATCTGCATGTTGCCGCGCATCACAAGCATCACACTGAACCCACAATCCGTTGTATCTGATGCTTTCACTCACAGAACCACATATACATTCAACACGCTCTCTTTTCAGTCTTTTCAGGCTATTCTTCTGACCCTCATCATATAGAAATTCACCAGTAAATTTGCCAATCGAAGATGATGCCACGTGATGTGAAAAGATACAAGCAAGCAGCTCAACAGTCTTTCCCAGCCCCATCTCATCTGAATATAACAATAACAGAAGAAGCAACCAAAGCTAAGTAAAGCTTTCAATGACTGTAAATGTCGAAAGGCTTTGTTCACAGTTGAGGTACTTAATATTTGCAGAATTTCCTAACATTACATATAATAAGACATTCAAAGCATAAATCAATTACTTATACAGATATTATCTTAGAAAACAAGAAATCCATCCCCTAACTCAGTGATAGAGTAACTAAATATGAAGTGTTCTAATACAAAAGAAAAAATGAAGGACAAAGACACTCTTTCAAAGAAACAAGACATGTTTGTTATCCAAAGCAATCACTTGTCAAACAGTAAATAAATCCTCATTTTTAAATCAGTAAGGTAAGATTTCATCAATGAACAACACCAAGAATGACACAAGCAGACTTTCATCAAAACCTAACACAGGAAGCCGAGCTAAGGGGTTTGTAGACTTGTGGTCAAGTCACTACCTTGGAGGCTTGGAGGGTACTTGGAACTAAGGCATGAAGCTTGAGAACATGCTAAAGTGGAAGCACAAGGATCCATGTGGAAGACTACTCAAAGTAAGGAGAATAGGCTATGAATGCAAAATGTCTATTTTTGAAATGCAAGCCTCTTGACTAAGAAGACTCTTATTTCATTAAGGATATATTTGGAATAATTAGCTTGGGCTAAAAATAGTGGAGAATAGCTCCCTTCAGGCGGAAATTACCTTGATTATGAACTCTAAATTTTCTTTGAGAGAATTGTGAGCTTGTTGAAGCTTTTGATTGTGTTGAATTTGGAAAAAAAGGTTGATTAGGAATCTAATTCTCTAGAGGTCTTTCTAACAGGTTAGGTGCCCTTTGGATATTTTTAGGAAGTCAATTCTCTTAACAGATTTGGTTGCCTTTACTTCCATTTTTTCTAATAGGTTAAGTGCCCTTTGGATATTTTTAGGAGGTCAATTCTCTTAATAGATCTGGTTGCCTTTGATTCCATTTTGTGCCTACCTTTCCATCCCTTTTTCTCTTCCTTTCTTTCTTTGTTTTCCTACTCCGTACTGCAAATTGTATCAAAGAAGGCCTAACATGTACAGAGGCTCAACCAGCGCAAAGGAAAAAAAAACAAAAAAGAGGATAAAATAATGTATGATTCTATCTATCCTAAAGATTTGACGGTATCCAACACATTTTTAATTGTCTTCCCTGAGGGCTAAAAGCAAAAACATATAAAAGTAAATCAAGGATGAAAGACTAGAAACAGTGATTTTGCTTACCAGCTAATATACCACCAGGAACAACTGGCGGAGCATTCTCAGGTCGCAAGGATACATTTCCACTGAAAAGTAACATCAGAAACTGATCATTAAATAAGCTCTCTTCTTAGATGGTTAAAAAAAGTATGAAGAATATAACTTAACAAAAGAGATATTTAAGAGAGGTATCAGTTCAATCTGAAAAGGTTCTATTTCAATTTATGACCCTTTGTACTATCAGCTTAAGAACAATAGAATTGTGTGCTTAAGGAAGACGAAAAAGCACCAATCAATAGTGACCTAAGCCATTAGGTAGACGAATTATACCATTCATATGATCTTTTCATAAAAAAGAAGGGGAACATAGATGTTTGTCCAGGAATTAGGGATGTAAATAGCAGGTCACATCATAATCCATAGAACAAAGATGATGAGAAGTTGATCATCCACTTTTGATTCATAAGATGCAAGATAGCAAAATCAAATTCAGTCAGTACCAACAGTTGGAAGTGTCCACTTCATCACAAGGGGACATATTGGATGAACCATAGATGAAAAATACTTCAGAGGATTGCAGAAGTATAGTGAATCCAATGTTAACATTTGCTGTAAATCATAGAGAGAGAAACATACCCAAAAGGATTGTAATATATTGGAATAGAGGTGTCGATTAAACTCAGTGGCATACATAGAGGAGAAATGAAATGATTTATTTTGTTTTGCAAAGATTCGTCAGAATTTCTTTTCTCCCTCTGCACCATCCAATAAGCAGCACGGCGCTGGTAAGGTCTAAGCTTAGGAAGCAAACCAGGGAGGTCATCATCAAGCATCGGCTCCTCTCTGCAGGTAATATCACAAATGCAAGTATGAGGAAATTTACAATACAGCCAACATAAATTGAAACTTATGCCGGCAGAACTACTCACTTTGATGGCTTAATAGCTTCATAGAAGCTAGCTACGTCAAACCTAGAAAGTTTCCTTGCAGCAGAACTTTCATCCAGCTCTGAAGCTAGACCAATATGCGCATGTGCTGCTACCTGGTATCCATATCTAGCCTCTGCTGTGACAACCTCTGGACGTAGCCAAGCCATCACATGCATCATGCTCTTTTTCCATAGCTGTCTGGATGTATCAAGAAGTGACTCACACGCATCAAAGGCACTTTTTAAAATCTCCACCCTCATCCGTATAGACGCTAAACCATTTGGAACAATAACAGGCCTCAATGTGAAGAACTTCAAACTAGCCAAATGGACTAGCCCTGATATAACCTCATCAGGTCCATCAAAATTTCCCACCACCAACACAACTGTTTCCTCCAAACCCTCTTTCTCCTGTTTCTCTACAATTTCCATACATATACTGGAAGCAGATAATACAGGCCAATGGCCCAACTTTATCCTAGTAAGATACTCATTAACATTACTAACCCTAAACCTCAATAAATACCTTGAATGCCGGTAAAATTCCTCATCCAATATATAATGACCAAACTCGTCATTAAATTTCAAGTCTGATAAAACAATTTCAGAAACATCCATATGTTGGTCAGATAACCAATTCGACCGATCAATTTCAACAAAAAATGGCACATCAACTACAAAAGACTCATCTTTTTTAGTAGTTTTACCGTTTAATTTCCCCGTAGGAACTTCTCCTTCCAAAATCCCTACTGAACGATTTGGCTTAGATTTCCTCCGCCCCATTGATATAACAAGTACGAAATACAACGAGCAATGTGATTAAAAGAAGAAGGAATTAATCGTTCACATTCATATACTCAAAGAACCAGTAGATATAGCGATATCAATTTTAATGGCTTCACAGAAAACTGAGAGAACTCAATCAAGTTGCATAATTTCTGAAGAGAATTTTGTGGAGAATTGAAAACCTGCATTTCCCGCGAGCTCAACCGTTGAGCTTCGAACTCTACGAGGAAATTCCAAACATTGGATTGATATGTTTCTGTAGTAAGTGAGCATAGACGGCAAAAGTGACGGCACTGTTCCAAAAAACTTATCAAATATAACCGCCCTGTACTTTTGCTTGCGTCTGTCGTCTAAGAGGGTATTCTGGTCATTTCACAATTTCAAAAATAAGGAGACTCGTAAATACAAACAACAAAAAAGGTATTGTTATAAATGTGACATCTCTTCCCAAGTGACCAAGAGGTGAGTGTTGTAAATGTGACACCTCTTGCCAAGTGTGATCAAGGTGTGAAAGATGTAACCGTTGACAATATTATTGTAGAGTATAAGTAGTCATTTTTCAAATTAGAAAGAAAAGAAAAAATATAGTGAATATTTGAAAAGAAAAATCATTATCTTTTGCCTTTTTATCTTATACCATTTAATATATTTTGTGATATTTTTCTTTTTTATATTTTTTTCAAAATTTATTTTTTTTTCATAACACGTATCAGCACGAAGTTATGTCCACGTCAAGCTATATTAAACAGGTAACAAGGTAAAAAATTTATTTTTGTAAAAATATCTAATATTACCAAACTTGAATTTATTGCCCTGGATATTGGGCAAAGGCTACTCGTCATGGGCACTAGATGCCGAAATTCATATGGATGCGATAGGCCTCGCAGACATCATCAAAGAAAACAACCAGGCACCCAGCCAGGACCGTGCCAAGACCTTAATATTTCTCCATCATAATCTTGACGAGGGATTAAAAATACAATATCTTACTTTGAAAGATCCCTTGTAATGTGGAATAATTTAAATAACAGGTTGACCACCTGAATTTGGTCATTCTCCCACAGGCGTGTCATGATTGGCTCAACTTAAGGTTGATGGACTTCAAAAGTATAACTCAATATAATTCGGCTATGTATAGAATTATATCCCAATTAACCTTATGTGGAGAAAATGTCACCGAACATGATAAACTTGAGAAATTGTATTCTACGTTTCCTCCTGCAAATATGCTCCTACAACAACAATATTCGAAAAAGGGCTTTCAAAGGTATTCTGATTTACTTTCGCACCTGCTTATTGCTGAACAACACAACGACCTATTGATGAAGAATCATGAAAGTCGATTTGTTGGTTCTATACCACTCCTTGAAGTGAACCAACCAAATTATAAACTAACGAGAAAAGGGTTGTGGCCCCAATTGTGGTTGTGGCCATGGTCGTAGAAGAAATTATAATCATGATGATCGTGTTGCACCCACGAATGATCGGCAATATAAAAAGAAGAGCGAAAAGCAAGAGGCTGTGCAGAAGAAAAATTCAGAAGATATATGCAATAGATGCAAAGGAATGGGACACTGGTCGCATACCTATCGATCATCCAGGCGTTTGGTCCAGCTCTATTAAGTATCCCTGAAAATGGGCAATACTAATCTAGAGACAAATTTTATCTTTGAAGATAGTACTCAACCTCTACATAAGACAGATAATAATGCAGAGGTGAATTTTATATCTGAAGATAATGTTGAGCCTATGCATTTGGATGTGGCTGATTTTTTTTGCTTTCCCAGAAGGAAACATGACACTGATAGGCCTTCTCTAATCTAGATAACTTTCCTTTCCTATTTATTTATGTTTGTTGGTGTATATTGATATTACCCCAATATCTATAAACAAATAAAGTATGTACTGATTTGGGTTAATAGTAATATTTACTTTGTTTTGTTTTTGAAGAAAAATATGGATATGCCTTAAATTTTGTTTGAATCACTGATCAATCATGAGGATATTTGTGTAATTGATAGTGGAACAACTCATGCCATTTTCAAAGACAAGAAATGCTTTTCGTACTTGCTTAAAAGAAAAGCAAATGTTGCTACAATCTCTAGTAATTCAAAATTGATCGAAGGCGCTGAAAGAGCTACTATATTTCTATCTAAGGGGATGAAACTCGTTATAGAAGATGCATTTTTCTCTTCAAAATCTCCAAGAAACTTGTTAAGTTTCAAAGATATTTGCCGAAATAAATATCATATTGAGACACTAAATAAAAAGAATACCGAATATCTTTGCATAACCAAGAGTATCTCAGGCCATAAACATATGTTGGAAAAATCATCAACCTTATCTTCTGGCCTATACTACGCAGAAATCAGTGCAATTGAAGCACATTCAATCGCAAACCAGAAATTTACGGATTTAAATACTTTTGTGTTGTGGCATGACCGAATAGGTCATCCTAGATCAATAATGATGAGACAAATCCTTGAAAATTCAACTGACATCTATTAAAGAACCTGAAGATTCTTACCGATAATGAATTTTCTTGTGCTGCTTGCTATCAAGACAAATTAATTGCCAGACCATCGACCTTGAAAGGTCAGCATTGAGTCTCCAAGATTTTTGGAACGTATACATGGGGACATATGTGTACCTATTCATCCACCTATGGGGTGTTTAGATACTTTATGGTCCTAGTAGATGCATCCTCCAGATGGTCTCATGTGTGTCTCTTATCATCTCGCAACTTAGAATTTGCAAAGCTGTTGACACAAATAATAAGATTACATACGCAATTTCCAGAGTATACTATTAAGTCTATTCGTCTACATAATGCTGGAGAATTTACATCCCAAGCTTTTGATGATTACTATTTATCAATTGGGATAAAAATTGAACATCATGTTGCTCATATTCATACTCAAAATGGCCTTGCAGAATCATTTATTAAGCACCTATAATTGATAGCAAGGCTAATACTCATGAAACAAAGTTGCCCACTATAGTTTAGGGTCACGCTATCTTACTTGCAGTAGCACTCATTTGTCTCAGACCAACCAACTATAATAAATACTCTCCGTCACAATTAGTATTTGGTCATGAGGCCAATATCGCTCATTTGCGAATCTTTGGTTGCGCGATATACGTGCTTGTAGCACCATCGCAACGTACTAAAATGGGTCCTCAATGAAGGTTGGGGATATATGTTGGGTTTGATTTACCTTCCATAATTCGCTACCTCGAACCACTAACAGGAGATTTATTTACTACTGGATTTGCAGATTGTCGATTTGATGAAACAAGTTTCTTGCAATTAGAGGGAGAGAAAAAGGAGGAACCTAAATAAATTGCATGGAGAGTCCCATCACTATCTCATTTTGATCTACGCACTCGTATATGTGAGCAGGAGGTCTAGAAGATTATCCACTTGTAGAAAATAGCTAATCAAATGCCAGATGCGTTTACCAATTTGCAACGGATAACGAAATCAAATATCCCTGCGGTGAATGTGCCTATCCGTATTGATGTTCCAAAAGGACCATCTGCTAGTTTCATAGCTTCTGAATCACAAACACGCCTAAAGCATGGTAGACCATTGGGTTCAAAAGATAAAATCCTAGGAAAAGAAGCATGAAAATGATGAAATGACACTACAAAAGAATCTCATGAAGAAGTCCATGAACAAATTAATCCTGATGTTCCTGAAGAAATAAGTGAACCCGAGACTCAAGTGAATGAAGAACTTTCAATGAGTTCTACTGATGATGGAATAAATTTTACGAGATCAATTGGTAATTTTATTGTGGTTGATGAGAGTGATAAAAATAATCAATTGGTAATTTTGTTGTGATTGCTGAAAATGACAAAGACGAAGCTATTGAATCAGATAGAAAAGTAAGATGTGTGTTTATGCATGTATTTTATTATGATTAAGTTCCTAAGCTTCAACAATCATCAAATTGATGATAGTGAAACTCAAGTAACTTTCCTTTTGGCCCTTTTTTTATTTTAGAAAAAGGCTAAAGAATTTTTTCTTCTAAAATCTATTTTGGACTAAAAAAGTAAGATAATTTTGCTCAATGACCCTATATTTAAATCTCTATTAAAATGCAAATATGTGAAGAATCATGATATATAAAATATGAGATAATGTAATACCCAGTAAATTGAAAAGTTAGATTAAGAAAGAAAATTATAGAAATCGTGTTGGTGCCAGGGACTACGAGCCAGTCTACGGATCATACAAAGTTGTACGGTAGTAGATGAAATCTCGTATGTGAGACCAAAATTAGAAAATATTTTGAAATTTTGAAAGGCATTTTACGAATCATAAATAAATTGACAAGTCCTAGATGACAATCGTGGTTTAGGTTCTGAAAGTATGAATTTTGGGTTCAACTGGACGAAAATTGTAATGGGTCATATAATGCTTTACGAATAATAAATTGAGTCCATAGAAACCTTGGACACTTTGAATATTTTTGAAGTTTTTATGATAGTCTATGAGGGTACTTCTATAGGTCGTAAAATGATCTACGGATCGTGGTTGCAAATCATGATTTTGATCCCAATTTCTAAGTTTTAGGATCTAGTCCAAGGCAACTGGACGAGACCTTTCTACGAGTCGTGAATCAAATGAGGGGCCATAGAAGGGTTTTGTAAATCATCTTCAGAGACCTAAAATTGGGGCCTGACTTATATGGATGGACTTTGCAATTTGTACATGGAACTACAAATCATAGTTGGGTTTCATAGACCCTATCTATTGAAATTTAATCAAGAGTATTTTGGTATTTTCTACCCTTTGAATTCTTAAACTACATCGCTTTGACCCTACAACTATCATAATCGTCCCACCCATGCCAAATTCACCTTATTCACACCTCAAGCTATAAAACACTCAAAATTCTCTCAAGTTCTTCCTTCTCAAATCCCATGAAAAATTCGAACTAGGGTTTCATGCTTCACCACTCAGTTCCACATTTCTCCTAGTATTTTCACCTAAAGTATGTGCATATTCATTCATGTGTCCCTTTTATACATAGAGCCCAAAGAATTCTGTCACGCCCCGGGAGGAGCCGGCACTCAGAGACTATAACTTGTCCCCAAGTGAACCACTTGGCCTCATTACATTCATTCAGTCATACATTTCACTAATCAGCAGAAGACATATGGAAATAAACTGGCACATCGCATCATCTAATCTTAAATAAATATATAATGAAAGGCTAGCAAAAACAAACTAGCTTATAAGTCCCAATATCCATATCTAACTCTAGTCTAAGAAGTCTCTATCACTATGAAGTGGTGTCAATGACAGACCCATGGCTACCTAAATCAAAATAAAGTCTAAGAAAACGATACTCTAAGCAAGATAAAAATGGGTGATGAACCCTCAGAAGTAGGGGAGGCTCACCATGCTGCTAAATATCTCAAGATCCTCACGGTGCGTCTGCTGATGACCTTTATCTATGTATCTATCTCATAAAATAATGCAGTCCATAAAAGAGATGTAAGTACGTAGAATGTACTAATAGGTAAAATAGTTGAGCGAAATCGAAACATGAATAAAAAGTAGACAACATCAAAGATAGTGAAAATCAACATGTCAAATATCTATCTAAAGCATGAATAAAGAGTAGACAAATGACTTCTCAACCAATAAACCCATCAATCAAATCAGACTCAACTAAGAGGGATTCATCTCAAAGGAACTCAATTCAACTCATCTCATCTCATCTCATCTCATCTCATCTCATCTCATCTCATCTCGTCTCAACTCAGAGTATGCATAACAACTTTTTGGGAGTTTCTCTTATCTAATAATAATCACTTATGAGCTAGTGATTATGCAATAATCATGTTGATGTTGCCACAGCCGTAAGGTACTTTCCAGGTAAAGAATGAATTGAAACCACATGGGCAAGTCCAAATGGAGACAACAGGTAATAAGTCCTCTATCGATTTAAGGGACTCCTAATTAGAGGGGACCTCATCATAAGATAATGAGAAAGACCCTGATCCTCACCTACGCTCGACTATGTAGTTTGACGAGTGTGAGTTGGTTTGACCCTTACTCTTTCGATGCTCGATGCACCTCCCATGACTTAATGCTCATAAAACAATCCATCCAATCAAACTATCTCAATCCAATCATCTCAATTAGCTTCATGGAGGCCCAATCTCTCAATCAATCTTATAGAGACTCTACACCTCTCACAAATCAACACTCAACCAACAACTTAAGGATTATTATAGTCATTAGGGAACAATTGAATAGACCAATCTTTAGAGTTCGTTTATGGAAACTCGAGGGGCTATCAAGTTCTACTAACTCATCATCATTTTCACCTCACAATCACAATCACAATCACAATTAATTATTCTCACTCAAGGCTTTAGACTCAATCGCTATCTTTTTGTATGCAATCTTTAAGAGAATAATATATAGGGTTTATGCAATAATTCAGGTAAAACATTCTTTCAAGAAGAGAGTTTATGATGATCATCAATATATGAAAATACACATGAAAATTATTACTTCTCAAGAAAATAATCAAGAAATCATATATGTAGACTCAAGAACCTTCAACTCTCATCTTAAGATCATTTATGGGACATATGGGAGAACAATCCCATGCTTTTTGTTTAACCTTACATACCTGGATGAAGATTATAATAATCTTCTTTAAGAAATGGACTCGAATTTCAATCCCCCAAGCTTGCTTGTCTCTTCTCTCAAGATTTTCTTGCGTAAGAACTTAAGGAGAAATGAGTTTTAGAAACACTTAATCAACCTAAAACAACTTTAAAAACACATTTTAAGACTTAGGATAGAGTGGGGAATGACCAAAAGGCCCTTTCTGAAGTAAAAGAAAAATTTTGAAAATTAGTATACTGGTCCATGAAACGCCAGGGCGCAGACTAGTGTATTTCATGAATTTTTTCAAAATTTCAATTCCCATAAAAAATTTTAAAAAAATTATAAATATGTCTCCATGCCCTCTCCGTGTCATGCTAGGGGCGCGCAGATCAACACTATTTTGGAATTAATTAAAAAAATTATTTTTCGTTCCGATTGCTCTTAAATAGGGTCAAAACCATTTTTCCTCTTATTTTTTGCATTGATCACAAATCCAGTCTCGAATATCCCATTGAAGCTTTGGAAGACTTTTTGTGCACATGATTACGTTTTAGGGATATTTCGATAATTTTATGAGGTGTTACATCATCTCCCCCTTGGGATCATTGATGGGTAAGAGTGGACATCAAGGCACGAAAGGACTCGAAACCTATCTCAACATTCACATCTATCAATCGGTTTTTTGACTCTTTATTTCTATATAATCTCTCTTTAGACTCAAGAATAAATAATCATTAAGAAAGGACAATCAACCTAGCTAATGGTAAGGAAATTTACCTTCAATATTCTCATTATTTGGCATAAATAGGTGAGGCTATTTTGCTTTCATCTCTTCCTTAGCTTCCCATGTGGCCTCCTCAACGAATTGATTCCTCCACAGGACTTTATTGAGGCTATGTCTTTGGTTCTTAATCTGCGAATATGACGATCAAGGATTTGAATCAAAATTTCTTCGTAGGTCAAACTATTCTTCACTCCAATGTGCCCCATAGGGATTACCAAGTTAGGATCTCCCAAATATTTCTTCAACATCGACACATGAAACACCAGATGGATACCATCAAACTCGGAAGGTAAGTCTAATTTATAGGAGACCTTCCCAATCTTCTTCACAATTTCATAGGGTCTAATATAACATGGACTCAGTTTACCCTTCTTCCCAAATCTCATGACATCCTTTATAGGTGACACTTTCAAATACACCCAGTCATTCACTTCAAACTCTAAATCTCTCCTCCTTACATCAGTGTAGGATTTCTAGCGACTTTGTGCAATCTTCAATCTCTCTCTAATGATCTTAACCTTCTCCATTGCTTGATGGACAAGGTCAGGCCCAATCAACTCCGCTTCTACAACCTCAAAACACCCAATTAGTGATCTACATCTCCTCCAATATAAAGCTTCATAGGGAGCCATCTGAATGTTTGCAGAATAACTATTGTTATATGCAAACTCAATCAATGGTAAGTGCTTATTCCAATTTCCTTCAAATCAAGGACGCAGGCTCTCAACATATCCTCTAACGCTTGAATTGTGCGCTCTACCTGACCATCTGTCTGTGGATAGAAGACTGTGCTCAAATTCACCTATCCTTTATGAAATAATCTCAAATATTGTGAGGTGAATTGAGATCCTTTGCCCGAGATTATCGACAAGGGAACCCCATACAACCTCACAATCTCTTTAATGTACATTTTGGCATACTCCTCCGCAGTGTTAGTTGTCTTAACTGCTAAGAAGTATGTCGATTTAGTCATCCTATCCATAATCACTCATATCGAGTCGTGTTGCCTTTGAGACTTTGGTAGACTAGTAATGAAGTCCATGTTGATCATCTCCTACTTTTATTCCAGAATCTCAAAGTTTTGGGATAATCCACATGGTCTTTGGTTCTCAACTTTCACTTGATGACAGTTTGGCCACTTAAAAATAAATTCAACAATATCTTGCTTCATTCCACTCCACCAATAGACTTCTCTTAAGTCGTTGTTCATTTTGGTGGAGCAAGGACAAAAGGGAGTATCTAGTGTTATAGGCTTCAACCATGATTCTATCTCACACACCATCAACATCTGGGATGCACAATATACTATGGTACCTCAGCACCCCATCTGCCCCTTTGGAGAAGGCCATCACCTTCTGTTTGTGGACAACCTCCTTCAATTGGAGTAGGACAAGGTCTTGGTCTTGATTTTCTTTCACCTTTGCCACCAAAGATGAAGCAGATCCATTCTGGACATTAACTCCTCCCTCATTATTCTCTTCAAGTTAGACTCCTAATCGGGCTAGTCAATGCACTTCCTTAGCTAGATCCTTCTTTCCCTCCTTCACATGGGCTATTCTACCTATTGACAACCTGCTAAGAGCGTCGACAATGATGTTAGCTTTACCTGGATGGTAGAGAATGATCATGTCATAATCTTTGAGCAACTCTATCCTTCTTCTCTGTTACAAGTTGAGCTTTTTCTGATTGAAGACATACTGCAAGCTCTTGTGGTCAGTGAACACATCCACATGCACTCCATACAAGTAGTGGCACTAAATTTTGAGTGCAAACACCAAAATGCTGCCAACTCAAGATCATGGGTGGGATAGTTCCTCTCATGGATATTAAGTTGTCTGGAATAGGCTATCACCTTCCCTCTCTAAATCAGCACATATCTCAATCCAACTCTTGAAGCATCATAATAGATCACAAATCTTTCATCCCCTCGGGCAAGGTTAGAACTAGTGTAGTAGTCAGCCTAGTCTTTAACTCTTTTAATTTTTTCTTGCATTCGTCGGACTACTGACACTTAGCCGTTTTTTGAGTCAACTTTGTTAATGGTGCGGATAAGGAAGAAAACCCCTCAACAAATCGGAGGTAGTAGCCTGCCAACCCCAAGAAACTTCTTATATCAGTTGCAGAGGTCGGTCTGGGCCAGTTCTTAACTGCCTCAATCTTCTGAGCATCCATTTGAATGTCATCCCCAGAGATGATATGGCTAAAAAAAGCCACAGACTTAAGCCAGAATTCACATTTTGAGAATTTTACATACAACTCGTGGTCCTTGAGAGTTTGAAGGACAATCCTGAGGTGATTTGCATGTTCCTCTTCATCTCTTGAATACACCAAAATGTCATCAATAAACACAATCATAAACATATCAAGATACAGTTTGAATACTCTATTCGTCAAATCTATGAAGACTGAGGGTGCATTCGTCAATCCAAAGGGCATGACCAAGAACTCAAGATGGTCGTATCTAGTCCTAAAGGCTCTCTTTGGAATGTCACATTCCCTCACTTTTAACTGATGGTAACCCAATTGGAGGTCTGTTTTTGAGAAACAAGAGGCACTATGAAGTTAGTTAAACAAGTCATCTATCCTTAGGAGAGGATACTTGTTCTTTATGGTGTCCTCCATCTGGAAGAAGTATCTTCCAACTAAAATTCAGTTGCCTATAGTCAATACACATTCTGAGAGACCCATCTTTCTTTCTCACAAATAGGACAGGGGCACCCCAAGAGAAACACTCAGCCTTATAATGCCCTTCTCTAACAAATCTTTCAACTGTTCTTTCAATTCCTTCAATTTCACGGAGGCCATCCTATAGGGTGGAATTAGATAGGCTGGGTTTCGGGAAGAGCATCAATACCAAAGTCAATCTCTATCAGGAGGGACTTCAGGCAGATCCTTAGGGAACACTTTTGGAAACTTATTCATTACTAGAATTGACTCAAGAGTTGGAGACTTAACATCATCAAATTTAACTCTCACAAGATGGTAGGTACATCCCTTAGAAATCATCTTTTTGGCTTTAAGGTATGAGATAAACTTTCCTTTAGGTGCTACATAATCACCCTTCCACTCTAGAATTAGTTCATTCAGAAATTAGAACTTAATGGTTCGGGCTCTACATTCAACAGAGGCATAACAGGCATAGAACCAATCAATGCCAATTCAAATCAAAATCAGTCATATATAACTAAATCAGATCAATGCTAGTACACCTATGATGGATGGACACTATGCAATCTTTATAGACTCTTTCAGCTCGAATAGACTCATCCACGAGAGTAGAAACATCAAAAGGTTCAAGGAGACTCTTGGGGGTTCTATCAAATCTTTGGGCCATATAAGGAGTTATAAAAGATAATGTGGCTCCAGGATAACAATCAATAGAAAAGACTCAAATCATATCCATCACAACATCTGGGGAGTTTTCTTGATATGTCGACTACCCATGGCATACAAACAGTTTGTAGCTCCACTTGTGCCTGTCATAATACCCCTCTAGTTTCCCTTGGTCAGTAGGGCTAGTGCAGAAGACTAAGCCTGGTCGACCCACCTTAGACAATCCCTTTGATAGTGACCCGCTTGGCCACACTTATGGTATATATCACCCTCCTCACGACATCTCCCCAAGTGCAATTTACCACACTTGCCACATGCTGGCTTACCTAATGAACCTAGAACCATACTTGTCTAGAACTGAGATCTCCAGGGTCCAACATTCTAGGATCGTTGATCACTTATGACTCTATGTGCAGGTGCACTAGCTAATGATGGTGCTGGAAATTTATTACCATTGCCTTTCTTTCCAACCTCATGGCTGAATGTTTTTGCTTTCTTATTTTTGAATTCCTCCTCACCCTGCTACTCTCCTTATCAACTTATTCCACAGAAGTCATCAATCTCTATATATCCATGTCATTTACAAGCATATCCCCCCTCCCATCTCTCGTGGGCCCTCTATTCAACTTATCAACGTACATTCCCATCCTTCCCCTCATATCAGCAACCGTATCCAGAGCATAGTGAGATAATTGTGTAAACTTCAGCCCATACTCTTGCGCAGTAATAGCGCCCTACTTCAAGTTTAAGAACTCTCTCACCTTCGCCTATTTTCTTTCCCTTGGGAAGAAATGCTCCAAGAAAGCTTCCTCGAACATAGCCCAAGTTACCCTGGGGGCATTCTCCCCTCTACCTTTCTTCCACTGATCATAAAAAAGTCTAGCCACACCCTTCAGTTAATAAGCAGCTAGTTCCACTCAGTCATCATCCACCACATGCATCACTTGGAACACTTTTTGGAGCTTCTCCATATATTTCTCAAGGTCCTCAGTAGATGCAGACCCTGTGAACTCAGGAGGATTCATCCTCAAGAACTCCTAGACTCTAGAAGTGTCATAGGCATCTTGTCGGGTCACTCCTTGTCTCATACCAGGTATTGTGATAACTTTTGGGCTAGAGTTTTATATAGCCTGGCGAAGCTCAGCATTGGAGACCTCATATTGCGGGGGTTGTGCAACAAGGGCAGCCTGTTCCACGGGAACCTCATGTTCTTGAGGTGCAGGTGGGTTGACATTCTGTCTGGCGAGATGTCCACTACCTCTGACGGCTCTTTTGGGAGGCATGATCACAATTCTGCAATGTGCAAAGCACGAATTCAAATAGAACTTTCATAGAGTATAACTCTATAGCACGACTTAGAACATGAATTACGGGAAACACTTCTTAATGCCCCATATCCTTTTGCTTATGGAGTATGGTGCACAACACACCTATAAATAAGACTCTACTAGACACGACTTCATAGACTCCTAGGACACTTGAAGTCTGCTCTAATACCAAGTTTGTCATGCCCCGGGAGGGGACCCAAAACATTGCCGACAGTCAGAGACTATTGCTAGTCCCTAAGTGAACCACTTATCCTCATCACATTCATTTAGTCATACATTTCACTAATTAGTGAAAGACATATGAAAATTAATAGGCACATCTCATCAACTAATCTCAAATAAACATATAATAAAAGTCTAACAAAGAAACTAGCTCATAAGTCTCTATATCCATATCTGGCTCTAGTCTACGTAGCCTCTATCACTATGAAATGGTTCCAATGAGAGACCCATGGCTACCTAAATCAAAATAAATTCTAAGTAAAAGCTACTCTAAGCAAGATGAAAATAGATGATGAACCCTCTGAAGTAGGCGAGGCTCACCAAGCTGCTGAATGTATCAGGATCCTCAATGGAGCGCCTGCTGATACCTTTATCCTGCATATCTACATCATAAAATGATGTAGTCCAAAAAGGGGACATCAGTACATTGAATGTAATGGCAAGTAAAATAGTTGAGTGAAATCTAAACAGGAGGAAAATGTAGAAAACCATAATCAACGTCAAAGATAGTGAAAATCAATATGTCAAATGTCTATCTAAAGCATGAATAATGAGTAGACAAGTGACCTCTCAACCAGTCAACCCATCAATCAAATCAGACTCAACTTAGAGAGACTCATCTCGAAGGAACTCAACTCAACTTATCTTGTTACATCTCATCTCATCCCATCTCATCTTATCTCGTCTAGACTCAAAGTACTCAAGGTAAAAACTTTTGGGGAGTTTCTCTTATTCAACAATAATTACTTATGAGTCAGTGATTGTACAACAAATGTGATAATATTGCCATAGTCGTAAGGTACTTTCTAGGTAAAGAATGAACTGAAACCACATGGACAAGTCCAAATGGAGACAACAGATAATAAGTCCTTTATTGATTTAAGGGACTCCTAATTAGAGGGGACCTTATCATAAGATAATGAGAAAGACCCTGATCCTCACCTACGCTCGACTGTGTAGTTTGATGAGTGTGAGTTGGTTTGACCCTTACTCTTTCGATGCTCGATGCACATCCCATGACTTAATGCTCATAAAATAATCCATTCAATCAAACTATCTCAATCCAATCATCTCAATTAGCCTTATGGAGGCCCAATCTCTCAATCAATCTTATAGAGACTCTACACCTCTCACAAATCAACACTCAACCAACAACTTAAGGATTAAAACCGTCATTAGGAATAATCAAATAGACCAATCTTTAGAGTTCATTTATGGAAACTCAAGGGGCTATCAAGTTCTACTAACTCATCATCATTCTCACCGCACAATCATAGTCACAATCATAATAAATTATTCTGACTCAAGGCTCTAGACTCAATCCCTATCTTTTTTTATGCAATCTTTAAGAAAATAATACATAGAGTTTATGCAATAATTCAGGTAAAACATTTAATTCAAGAAGAGAGTTTATGATGATCATCGATATATGAAAATACACGTAAAGATTATAACTTCTCAAGAAAATAATCAAGAAATCATATATAGACTCAAGAACCTTCAACCTTTATCTTAAGACCATCTATAGGACAAATGAGAGAACAATCTCATGCTTTTAGTTTAGCATTACATACCTGGATGAAGATTGTAGTAATTTTCTTTAAGAATTGGACTCGAATTTCAATCCCCCAAGCTTGCTTATCTCTTCTCTCAAGATTTTCTTGCGTAAGAACTTGAGGAGAAATAGGTTTTAGAAACCCTTAATCTACCTAAAATAACTTTAAAACACGTTTTAAGACTTAGGATAGAGTGGGGAATGACAAAAGGCCCTTTTCGAAGTAAATGTTTTTTAAAAAATTTGTGCACTGGTCCGCGAAGCACCAAGGGCGTATACTAGTGTATTTCATGAATTTTTTCAAAATTTCAATTCTTATCAAAAATTAAAAAAAATTTATAAATGTGTCTCCAACACCCCTCCGTGTTGCGCTAGGGGCGCGTGGATCAACATTGTTTTGGAATAAATACACAAAAATTATTTTTTGCTTCGGTTGCTCTTAAATCAGGTCGAGATCATTTTTCCTTTCAATTTTCCACGCTGATCGCAAATCCAATCTCAGATTTCTCATTAGAGCTTTGGAAGACGTGTTGCGCACATGGTTATATTTTAAAGGCATTTCGATAATTTTACGGGGTGTTATATTTCTCCTTTTTTCATCATAATTCAAGCATGTACTTTCAGGATTCTGATGATCTAAATTCCAATTGCATGGATTATGGTTTATATTGTTATTATCTACTTAATTATGCACTAATTCTATCAAATTGTATGAAATACACGATTTACAAGTGAATTCTCTTATGTTCTATCTGTGATTCATAAAATTTGTTTGTGGGTTCTCTTAATTTTGATTTAATTGATCTCAAATTACATGATTATGCATGAATTCAATTCAATTATATGATTTTAAGCTTATTAGTTGTGAACTCATACTTTTCTCTAATTTTCATCTCAAGTCATGATTATGTAAATTCAAGTGTCCAAGAAAGTTTATGAAATTAGGTGAGTTAAGGTCTTAAAAGTGACTTAGGACCCTGTTAAGACATGATTTGTAACGATGGAATGCTTAGAGTCACATTACATAGATAATGAAAAATGAGCTATTCTAAAAACAAAGTTTTAGGAATTGGATTAGTTGGTTTGAATTGTCTTTCCTACATAATATGCTCATGTATACTATGACTTATGACAAGCTTATGAATCTATGATAAGTATGACTTTTATGATAAGTATTTTGTAGGATTTTGACTTAGCGTCGAATAAGACTTTAAAGTGGGAACTTGACCCAAGAGGTCCTTAGTAGCCATATTTAAATCTCATAACTACATTCCACTGTAGGATTTCTTTTACCAATATGATTTGCTAGAGGATCCACATAGCCCATTACCACACTCATTTTTATGAGGTAGAGTTCTATCTTAACAAATAGACTCCTTTTTTCCAATATAGGGGTAATACTATAATTCTATATTATAACTTGCATGGTTTTATTGTCAGTTATGGTTACTCTCACATACCATAACTCACACACACGCACATATATACATATATATGTATATATATATATATATATATATATGGTTCTTTATAATACTTTACATGACTTCATCTATGATTCACTCGTGAATTGACCTTTTTCACATTTGCCTACTCTTTTGAATTTCATATCATATCATGATCTTTACTCGGTCTTTGTACTACATGTTTTACTTTACATTGTATTTTTACATACTTTGCACATTCAAACATACTAACACAGACTTTTGCCTGTATTATTTTGTAATGTAGGATGGGGTTTCCATTCTACTACTACTATTGTGGCTAGATTCCGATACTTTCTTTAAAACGTTTGTGGTAAAACCTCATGCTTCGAGGAAAAACCTAGTATTACTCTACCATTGTTGCTTTAGCTTTTAGGATATTGTAAGACTACTTAAGGTAAGCTAGGGATATATCTTAGCACCCACCTATGCTAGACGATATAGAGGCATGTTGGATTGTGTAAAGAGTTTATGTTATCCTTTCATTACTTATTAAAATATTACTTCTTTTCTTAGAGTTAATATGAGGTCCATTCTCTTTCCCCTCTTGGATTTATTGTTGTTTACTTACCTTATGAATGCTCAAGTATGATATGTTAAGATGGATTGGTTGGAGTTTTTTGGGATTTCGATCACCATGTCACACTTACAACGTAGCTTGGGTCATGACAACTTGATATCAGAGTACAAGGTTTTGAAGTATCCTAGGGAGTTTAACATGCTGCATCAAGTAGAGGCTTATTCATTGTTGTGAAGCGCACCGTATTTATGAGTAGAAGGCTATGAGGCATTTTATGAAATTTTACTTTTTTCATGATCAATGTCGTACCATATAGTGTGACTTAACACTCTTTTTTCTAATGCTTGTTCCTTGCAATTTTCAAAAAATGCCTCTATGAAGAGCACCAATTCAAAAGGGAGCCAAAACTAATAAGGGGCAACTTCCTCTGGTCCCTCAAGATCCTAATGATCCTATAGCTGATTAGGTAACTAAGGTAGAATTCCATACTACTATTTTTATGTTAGGATCAAGCAATGACCATCAAAGTGAACCAAGGTGTGTCAGCCCCTCCAAATGTGGCTACACCAACTTCTAGGTGAGAGACTTTGCAAAAATAAACCATTCCAAGTTTTATAGCTCTGAGGTGGGCAAGGATTCATAAGACTTTATTAATGAATTATACGAGGTGTCACTATTATAGGGTTCTATCGAAAGAAACAGTAGACTTGGCGACCTACTAACTCAAAGGTGTTGCTCAAGTGTGGCATAATAAATGGGAAATCCGAAAGAGTTGATGAAGGTCCCATAGGTTGAGAGGTTTTCAAAGTTGCATTCCTTGACTGCTTTTTTATAGTTGAATCAAGAAAGGCAAAGGTGATGAATTTTATCAACCTTAAGCAAGGTGGTGCGAGTGTAAGGGAGTATGCCCTTAAATTCACAACGTTGTCCAAGTATGCTCCTTCCTTAGTAGCCAACTCTTGAGCCCGAATAAGTAAGTTTATTTCAAGATTGTTTGACTTGGTGGTAAAAGAATGTCGAATCGCTATGCTTGTTAAAGAGATGGACATTTTTAGGCTCATGACATATCTTGAACAAATAGAAGGTGAAAAGCTCATGGAAATAAGGGCGAGAGAGTCTAAGAGGGCTCAGATTGAGGTGGGTTCTCTAATTCAAAATTCGATGGAGGTAACGGTCATTTCCAACAAGGACAAAAATTTCAAGTCCAAGGGTCTTTTCAAGTGTTTTGGCCAAATTTTGGACAGGGATAGGGTGTCCAAACCTTATGTCCAATGTAGAGGTGTTAATGTCAGTGGTTGTACTTTCGTTAGGTGTTCCAAGTGTAGAAGAAATCATGGAGGAAAATGTTTTTCGTATGGGTTTTGGATATGGTAAGATGGGGCATAAGCTTTTTAAATGCCTTCATGTTCCAAACAAGGGATGAAAGGGCCATCCTCAATGCCAAACTACTCAAGAAGAATAAGCTCGATAAGGTGGTGGCCAATGCAATAATAGGTTCTATGCACTTCATGCTAGAAAAGATAGTGAGGAGTCTTCCGATGTAGTTATGGGTATATTATGGGTCATTGACTTTGATGTATATGCTCTACTTGATCCGGGTGTCAATTTATCTTTTGTTATTCCTTACCTTGCTATAAACTTTGATGTGTCTCCTAATATCTTGCTAAAGTCCTTTTTGATTTATACCCCTATTGGTGATAGCTTCTAGCTAAGAGAGTCTAAAATTATCCCTATCGATCTTGCATAAGAGTCCTATGTGACCATATTAAACCTGAAATTACCAACTTCAACATCATCCTTGGCATGGACTGGCTATATGTTTCCTATTTCTCTATCGATTGTAGTACCTATGAGGTCAAATTTCAATTTCTAGATGAGCTGATTCTTGAATGGAAAGATAGTGATTCAATGTTTAAAAGTCAATTCATTCTTGTCTAAAATCTTCAAAAATGACCTTTAAGGGGTATATCTATCATATAATACAGATTATGGATGTGAATTCTAAAGTCCTTATTCTTGAGTCGATCTTTATTATAAATGAAGTCCTCAATGTCTTTTCTGATGACTTTCTCAGAGTTTCTTCAGAAGGAAAATTGACTTTGGTATAGACTTTCTACCCAACACTCAATTAATCTCAATTCTTCCTTAATGTATGACCTCGACAAAACTTAAGTAGTTAAGGAAAAAATTAAAAGACTTGTTTGATGAGGGTTTTATAAGGCCAAGCATGTCACCATAGGGTGCTACCTTATTGATTTGTTAGAAAAAAAATGAGTCACTCTGAATGTGTATAAAGTATCGATAATTAAATACGGTTATCATAAAGAATAAGTATCCCATTTTGAGGATAGATGATTTTTTTTGACCAACTTCAAGGTACATTCTACTCATCTAATATTGATCTTCAGTTAAATTATCACTAATTAAGGGTAGGGGAGTGTGAATTTCAAAAATGGAATTTCGAACAAGTTATGGCCATTTTGATTTCTTGGTTATGTCATTGGGTTGACTAATGCTCCTGCAATCTTCATGGACTTGACGAATTGGATTTTCAAACCATGCCTAGGTGTGTTTATGGTGGTGTTTGTTGATGATATAATGATTCATTTCTAAAGTGAAGGATAGCATTGGGTCACTTGAGAATTATATTACAAACTTTGGGAGAGAAGCAACTATTTGCCAAATTTAGCAAGTATGAATTTTAGTTGAGGGAGGTGACCTTTCTTGGTCATATTATGTTAGACGATGGTATCATGGTTGATCCAAATAATAGAGGAGGTGAAGAATTAGCACGGACCATTGTATTTTTTGAATATTCTAAGATTTTTCTGGCATGGAGGGATACTGTAGAAGGTTTTTAGAGGAATTCTCCTTTATTGCATTACATTTGACCAAGTTGACCCAAAAATCTGAAGTTTCAATAGTCGGATGAGTGTGATTAAAGCTTCAAATGTTGAAGGATCACCTTGCTTCAACCTCTATTTTAACATTACCATAAGGTTTGGATAAGTTTTTGCTTATTGTGATGCCTCACGTGTTGGTTTAAGTTGTGTCTTAATACAACATAGAAATGCCTAGGAAACTAAAGATGCATAAATGGAACTATCCAAATCATGATCTTAAATTAGCACATTTATATTTGCTTTAAAGATTTGGGATTACTATCTTTATGGAGTGCACTTTGATATTTTCACTGATGATAATAATTTGCAATATGTGTTTAGCCAAAGAGATGTGAAACTTGGGCAAAAAGGGTGGCTTGAGCTCTGAAAGGACTATATTATGAGTGTGTTGTATCACCTGAGCAGAACAAATATTATGGCTGATGCACTTAGTAGGATGTTTATGGTTAATATTGTTCATGTTGATAATGGCAAAAAGAAGTTAGTTAGAGATGTGCACTGGTTGGCCCATTTCGGTATGTGGTTAAGTGACTCCAATGAGGGTGGCGTTCTTGTCCATAATGGCTTGAACTCTTCATTAGTAGCAGATGTAAAGGAAAAGCAAGATATGGATCTATCCTTAGTTGAGTTAAAGAAGTTGATGGTTGATAGGTTGAGTTTTTTTTTCCCAAGGGGAAGATGGAGTACTTCATTACCAAGGCCGGTTATACATTCCAAATGTTAATGACCTAAGGGAGATGATATTGAGTGAAACCCATAATTCTTGGTATTCCATCTATCCGAGATCCACCAAAATTTATAAAAACTTAAGGAAAGTATATTGGTGGAATGGTATGAAAAGGATATGAAAAGGTTTGTAGCAGAATGTCCAAATTACCAACAAATGAATGTTGAACATCAAAGGTCAGGAGGCTTAGCCCAAGATATTAATATTCCTACTTGAAAATGGGACGAAGTGAATATGGACTTAATAATGGGTTTGCCTCGTACCCATAGGCAACATGATTCCAATTAGGTAGTTATAAATAGGATGACTAAATCAATACATTTTCTACAGGTTAAGACTTTTAATGCTATAGAAAACTATGCAAAGATGTATATTCTGGAATTGGCAAAATTTCATAGTGTTCGTTTGTCTACATTTTGGATCATGGTACTCAATTGACTTTATGTTTTATGGAGGTTATTTCAAAAGGGTATTAATACCAAAGTTAAGTTAAGCACAACTTTTCACCCTCAAATCAATGGACAAGTTGATAGAACAATTCAAACCTTAAAGTATATGTTGAGATCATGCATACTCCATTTCAAAGGCAATTGGGATGATCACCTATCATTTATTGAATTTGCATATAATAATACTTACCATTCAAGTATTAAAATAACACATTTTTAAGCTTTGTATGGGAGAAGATGTAGGTCTCTAGTGGGGTGATTTGAAGTTTGTAAAGTAGCCTTGATAGGTACTGATTTAGTGTTTAATGTTATAAAGAAGGTGAGACTTGTAAGAGAAAAGTTGAAGGCTATCCAAAGTAATCAAAATTCTTATTCTAATGTAATGTCACGACCCAATCCTAGGGCCTAGACGTGACATGGCAAATGAAAACCATAAGGGACACAAACAAGCCTGTTAGCATATCAATAACACATCCTTGGTCGCGGAAGCAAAGTAAACAATAACAAGAGATATATAAAATGACAAGTGGGGCTAAGGGAAGTCTTTGAATATAAACCAAGCATAAGAGTCAAGCTCATAGTACAATAACATCATAATATCCAATATACACCTCTAAACTTGGAATAGAGCGGGATCTAAGACACTTTATGGGCTTAGCCTCATAATGTCAAATGTTCAACATAAAGAAGTCTTACAAATGGCAGGAGAAAGTAGATAGTGTCCCCAAACTTGAGGACACACCAAGTTTATCTTCAAATAATCTCACTAGTGTAAGGACACAAATTTTTGTATAGTTTTAGTGACACTTGAGATTCGGTTTCAAAAAGTTTTGAGCTAATGTGACACCTTATGGTCCAAGCTCAATCTAAGTTCACTTTCAGATCTCCTACATCCAGTCAAGTTCAAAGGAATTTTATTGGCTAAATTTTTAATAAGAACTGATAGAAGAGTCAATTTTAAATAGGAATATCTCTTAGCACAAAATGAACTGGGTGGCTCATGACCTATCAAATTAAAGTTCTTTAAATAAGCTTTCCAACGCACTTGATTTCACCTTATTTCGAGTTTGGATGAAGAAATTATGTCTATTTTTGTATGACCCTCATGTGCAGTGTTGCCACACGAGTAAGTACACGGGCAGTGAGGGTTCTCACGATCCACGGTAATAACCTTGATCTTGAAATGTCCATTTTTGTCCTAAGTATTGGGGACGACCAGTTGTACTAGTCGTATGGCCGTCAAGGGTGAGGAAAGTCGTAAGTGTAGTGCAATCTTGGTATGGAGAAATGATTTTTGTGGCCAACTGTGGTGAGCCATGGTGAGGGTGATGATACATCTGAGCTAACATGGGGTCTTCAAGGTTGGTGTAGGGAGTTTTTGGCTAAGGTTGGTGCCACGTCCATCCCCACGAACCGTGGTGAGGCTCACGGGTCGTGTACTCAACCATGTGACTCACCTTGGTATTAAAAATTCCTAAGTATTGAGCCAATTCTAACTTCCAGATTTTTGCTAAGTATGGGTTCACAGGCAAGTTCACGGACCGTGTAATGCCACACGACCCATGAAGCCGTCAGTGAAGTGACTTCAACCAAAATTTCTATCTAATTCATTAATGGTATTTTCATAAATTTGGTTATTTCTATTGGCCTTTTAGGAAATACTATGTTATTTTATGGTCATCTAAAGACCTAAAACATATTTCAAACATTCAAAATCACTCTTCATATTTTTAAAACCCTCTCAAAAGGTTTCCACAAAAGAACTCTTAGATATTTGAACATTTGAGCTAGGGAACTCAAGTCTTCTTTAAATTCTTTGGGGTTTCTTTATCTTGGTGAAGGTATGTGGGTTTTGATCCTTGATTTCCTTTCAATTAAGGAACCAAAATTATTTTCAAGCAATTTCATGAATTTCTAGCTTACTGTAAATTGGGGTTTTAAATATTATGATTTCCTTAAATTTAAATAGTGTATGAGTTGTGTTTATCTATTGATTTTAAGATGAATTGAGCTTTGAAATGTTGGATTTCATCATTTTTATGGATCTATGATTGTGCATAGTCCCTTTAAGGATTTGATCTAAGCATGGTTGATTTATATTATAATTTAAATGTGGATTTGGTTATGATTTTACTTAATTCCATATTATATATTTGATTTAAGATCTAATCTCAATCACCCAAGTCATTCTCACAATTTTCATAGCATATGTATTTCATGAGCATGTATTTATGAAATTATGAAGTGGGTTAAGCCCAATTATGTTCTATGATATGATTTTGATAAGATATTGGTTATGACAAGAATATGATCACATACATGTTGATGATTGTGGCTCTTTGAGCATTTTGGATGCTTACACCATTCCAATTATGTGAATGAGCTATTATATGCATAAGTATTATGACTATAAGGTGTGTTTTGGCATTTTAGCCTAACTATGGATTATTGTGAAAGGTGTTTGGCCTTTAAGCCCCACTTGTGCTTTGAAATGATTTAGTAAGAGTTGCAACTCTTTTGAAAGCATGTATAGCTATGTTTATTATAAATATTTTATAGTATAATGACTTAGCATTGATAAAATGAGGGTTCTCTCTCCTTTCTCAAACTATGTACCTAGCGTAGGTTCCTTTTCGAAATGGGGGTGCCCATAAGGAATTTGTCTTCAAAATGGGGGTGTCCGTAAGGAGAAAAAACTATGTGATATAATATGGTGTGCTAGAAAATCCTATTTGAAATGGGGTTGCTCGTAAGGAAGATTGCTTCATATGAAATGGGGCTTCCCATAAGGTGAAGTATGATTTACCTTTGGCAAGTAGACCACCTATTTACCGATGAGGGGATTTCATCGGGATTCCAAGTAATAGCTCGCTTGATCTTACTCAGGTCGGTTAAAGTCACATCCCCACTATATATAAGAGCATAATATGCACTTCATGTATCATGGATTTCATGACATCTTGTTACATTACATTCCTTATTATACATTTCTTTCGATAATATGTGCCCTTGTTATCTAACATTGAAATACAGGTTTTGGTAAGTTTCATGCATTGTACCTCGCATACTTAGTAATTAAAATGTACTAATGCATACTTTCGCTTACATGATCTTATTATGTAATGACCGGAGATTATTTTCATCCACCGTTCGATGGCTAGATCAGATTTTTGGGACATTGGATGTGGTGAGTCTTATCTCCAAGGACAAGCCACCATTCTTCTACCTTAAGTTGTTGTTGTTTATGTTATCTATACTTTTAGGGTAAGACAAGAATATGTATTGGGCTCCATCCTATCTTATGACTAGAGGTAGTGTTGGAAATCTTATAGACTCTCGTTGGATCTATGTTTTATGTGTTGTATTTGAACCTTATGATTATGGTTATCCTCTGGATATGACTATTATGGATTGATTATGGGAATTATGATATATATGTATGTTTGATGTGGAAATATGGAAGATCCTAAGTCCCAAATTGCCCCCATAGCATGAGACATACTTACCCTCCCCATAGTCATTATATCCTATATGCTATGTGAATCAATGCTAATTCCTTTCCCTAAGTTATCCCCATAGCGTGATTCCTACTTTCCCATCCTTTAGAACTATGTGTTTAATTTGAATGTGCTTCCAAATTGATGATGTGAATTTTGGTACTTTGAGGCTTGTTTGGGGACTCTCGAGTTCCCATTTGCTGCGTCACTCCTAGACCCAAGTCCGAGTCTCGACAACTGGCCACATGGAGGATGATCAATAGGAGTTTTAGCCCCTATATGGTGATATCATATAGGTATAAAGTATGCGTTAGTACGTGTGAATGTACTAAATTTATAGAATGCAATGCAACAAGACATAAGCCAATATAGTTAAAATGCATAGTAATAGGCAATAGATAAGCATAATATCAATATGGCATGCATGATCAATGCTTGAAATGAAACATGTTTATAAGTCATTCAACTTGTACAAAACATGATACACATGTGGGAAAAGACCTCAACTGATAAAGAATAAGACCAATCAAGCTGCAACTTGGAGTCCCGATGATTACCCCTCATCGGTAAAGAGGTGGTATACTTGCCAAGGTAAACCATACTTCACCTTACGGTAGCCTGTCCCATTTCAGGGAAGTAACACTCCTTATGGTAACTTGTCTCATTTTAGCATGGATTTTATGATAAAGTGCACTAAATGGATCCACTAGTATAGTAAGGGTATAACATAATCCTATGTTGGCACATAGTTTGAGGAAAGTAGCATGGACCCTTGAAGATAGTCCACGCCGACATCCAATCCATCAGTGCTAAGTTTAATTCCACAGAATACTTGAAATAATCATAACTTTAATAACTTCTAATAAACGTGGAATCATGATATGAGTAGCTTTTAAACATACTTGAACTCTAATGGTGAGCCTAACTTGAAACATGAGAATAGATTATAATTATACATGAACCCTTGCTTTAACATGAATGACTCACAAGAGGTAAAAATCCTGAAATAGGGCTTAACATGATACTTACATAATCATAGATAATTTCATGAATTCATAACATACTTGATAGCCCATATTCATCATGAAGTCACTTGTAAAACATATAAGTAACAACATTTCATTGAACACTTGGTGGGCATATATGAGTACATGTTTAAATCATGTAAAATACAAGAGTATAGATCATTAAATAGTGAAATCAATGTATCTTAAAGTCATGTAAATCAGCCCACCAGCACCATGGTAAAACCCCATCATGGGTAACTTGTAAATCATATCAAAACTTCACAATAGTTCATGGATTTCATAGCTTGAATCCTGTATAGTCTCAATAGACAAAGATTAGCTAATGGTATAAGCTTTAAATAGATATCCATGCATAATCAACAATATTTGATAAAACCCCAACATATATCATGTTCATATTTTATAATAATAGATACTCATATGTAATACAACTTGAAATCATGTAATTTTGATAAAAAGAAAGATTGGGCTCCATGGGTGAGAGGACCCAATGGATGAAACCTATATACCTTAAACTTGGGCTTTCTTGATGTAAACTTTAAAGGAGACTTGAAGCTTGAATGTGGTTCTTGAGATCTAGAATTAAGATTGAGACACTTGAATTTGGATGAGAAATTTTAATAAAATGGTTGTGAGGTTTAACAGAGGGTTTCTGAGTAATATGGAGTTGATAAATGGCTAAGTATGGATAGTTCACGTGTAAATGGGCATGGGACTATGACCCCAGTGCCCCTAGGCTAAAATAAAAAATTAAGGAAGTGCTAACACTACTCCGCGATGGGTCCATATCTTTAAGCCATTGCATACCCTTACTACTTTTGAAAAAATTTTTGAAAATTATTTTTCACTACAGGTCTTCTGAGATTCGGGTTATAACCATTTCACACTTAATTTTGCCCTTGATCAAGAATATGAAGTCAAATTTTTGATATTATGCACGGATTTTGAGATTTATGAAAAATATGATTATGGGCATTTCTGAAGCATACTTTTGGGGAGTTTCAGTATCTGCCCCTTGGGAACATTCATCCCCGAATATCAAAGAAACATGTATAAGTAACCACGAAGATTTTAGCCTGACATGAATGATATAATTACACTTAAACATCATTTTCAAAATTCTCAACATGAATGCCAAAATCACCATTAATTTGTTATCATAAACATGAATGCATGCAAAATGACATAAGGGCACTGAGGACTTGCAATCATATAATAGACTTAAATTACTACCTTCGACTTGAGTAGAGTGGAAGAGATATGGTTATCTATTTCTCAAGTCCATCTCGACTTCCCATGTGGTACTTTCAACTTGTTGGTTCTTTCAAAGGACCTTGACAGAAGCCAAATCTTTGTTCCTCAACCTCTTTTTGCCTATCCAAAATTGTCACTGAGACTTACTCATTAATTAAATTATCATCCTATAACATTCACAACATTTAAGGAAACTATAACACTTGGCTCACCCACAAACTTTCTCAACATGGATACATAGAAGACCAGATGAATCATGTCTATCTCTATAGGCAACTCCAACTCATATGAAAACTTACCTACTCTCCTCAAAACTTTATAAGAATCCATAAACCTTGGGCTCAATTTCCCTTTATTCCAAATCAAACCACACCTTTCATAGGTGAGACCTTCAAATAAACTCAATCACCAACCTTAAACTCAAGATCTCTTCTACTCATATCATAATAGGACTTTTGTCTACTTTAGGCTGTTTTCAAGCTCTCTCTAATCAACCTCACCTTCGCCAAAGTTTTCATGACCAAATACTGACCTAGCAAGGTCATCTCTCCCACTTTAAACAACCCAACTCGGGATATACAATGCCTACTATAAAGAGCTTCAAAAGGAACCATACCAATCTTGAGTGGTAGCTATTATTGTGGAAGATGTTCATCCCAACAACCCTTAAACTCCAAAACACAAGCCTTAAGCATATCTTCAAGGGTTTGGATAGTCTATTGGCTTGACTATTCATTTGAGGATGCAAAGTCGTGGTAAGCTTAACCTTGGTACCAAGACCTTTTTGGAAGGACCTCGAAAAGTGAGAAGTGAATTGAGCACCGCGATCTGAAATGATAGACAAAGGCACCCCACGCAATCTAACCAATTCATGGAAGTACAACTTGGCATAATCTTCGGCACCATAACTAGTCTTGACTGGTAGAAAGTGAGCCAACTGTGTCATTCTATCCACAACCCCCCAAATAGAGTCAAATTGTCTCCTAGTCTTAGGCGACCCAACCACAAAATCTATATTAATGTCTTCCCACTTCCAAGTAGGAATTTCTATATCTTGGGCTAGGCCGCCTGACCTTTGATGTTTTTCTTTCACTTGTTGGCAATTGTGACAACCGGATATGAACTTGGCAATGTCTCTCTCTATACCACCCCACCAATATACTTCCCTCAAGTCTATATATTTTGTAGAACCGGGATGAATGGAATAGGATGAATTATGGACCTCCATCAAGATCAATTCTTTCAAATCATCTACATTTGGGACACACAATCTACCTTGGTACCTAGGAAACCATCTCCTCCTTGGGAGAAAACCTCCACTTTACCCTCTTTCACGTAGGCCTTCAACTCTAGAAAGGTGGGGTCAAGATCTTGTTTTTCCTTTACCTCCTCAATCAAAGAATACTTAGAACCATCTACAACCACTACACCACCATTATTAACTTCATCCAACCTAAGCCCCAATCTAGCCAACCGGTGAACCTCTCTAGCTACCTCCTTGCTATCATCATCAATATGAGCTAGACTACCCATGGACACTTTACTTAGAGCATTGGCCATAACATTAACTTTGTCTAGATGATAATGCACACTCATATCATAATATTTAAGGAGCTCTGACCACCTTCTTTGTCTCAAGATCTTTTTGGGTGAACACATATTGAAGACTCTTGTGGTCAGTAAACACATTAACATGACCCCCATACAAGTAGTGTCGCCAAATTTTTAAAGAAAATACCACAGCCACCAATTTAAGATCATGGGTAGGATAATTCTTCTCATGCACCTGAAGTTACCTAGAGGCATATGCTATCACCCTACCATTTTACATAAAAATACACCCCAAACCAATTCTTGAGGTATCATAATATACACCAAATCCTTCTAACCCTTCCGAATAAGACAAGATAGGAGTGGAGATAAGTTTATCTTTCAAGGTTTGGAAACTCTTCTCACATTCAACGATCCACAAAATTTTACCTTCTTTTGTGTCAACTTAGTCATAGGAGACAAAATAGAAGAGACACCATTCACAAACCTCCAATAATAATCCGTCAAACCTAAGAAACTTCTAATGTCCGATGGAGTCAAAGGTCTAGGCCAATTTCTAATCACTTTCATCTTTTTAGGATCCACCTTAATTCCATTAGCTGACACCACATGCCCAAGAAAAGCAACCTCTTTCAACCAAAAACTCACATTTTTCATATTTATCATACAACCTCTCCTCCCTCAAGATTTGCAACACCACTCTCAAGTGATTCACATGCTCCTCCTCACTATGGGAATGAATCAAGATATCTTCAATAAAAACCACCATAAATAAGTCAAGGTGGAGTTTAAAGAACCTATTTATGAGATCCATAAATATAGCTGGTGCATTAGTCAACCCAAAGGACATAACCACAAACTCAAAGTGCCCATACCTAGTCCAAAAAAGCCATCTTGGGAATACCACACTTCCTTACTTTCACTTGCTGATATTCGAACCGAAGATCAATCTTAGAAAAGTGACTAGACCCTTGAAGTTGATCAAATAGGTCATGGGTACTTATTCTTTATGGTGACCCTATTAAGTTGCTGGTAATCAATACACATTCTAAGAGAACTATCTTTTTTCTTCACAAATACCACCGATGCACCCACCCTAAGGTAGCTTACTAGGCCTTATAAAATCCTTTTCCAACAAATCCCTCAATTTCTCCTTCAACTCCATCGAGGCCATCCGATAAGGGGGACTAGAAATGTGTTGAGTATCGGGAAGGAGGTTTATACCAAAATCTATTTTCCTTTTACGAGAAACACTGAGAAGCTCATCGAGAAAGACATCAAGGAACTCATTAACCATCAGAACTGACTCAATAGGAAGGACCTTGGACTTAATATCCCTAACCCTCACAAAATGATAAAGACAACTCTTAGAAATTAATTTTTGGGCTTTAAGACAAGAAATGAACCTACCCTTGACCACCACATCATGACTTTCCCACTCAAGAACGACTCATTAAGGAATTGGAGTTTAAACCTATAGGTTCTACAATCAAATAGAAGCATAATAAGCATGAAACCAATCCATCCCAAAAATGACATCAAAATCCAGCATATCTAATTCAACAAAATCACAAGGCAAGATTTTATGCAAAATGAACATGGGACAACTTTTATAGACTCTTTTAGCAACAATGGACTCACCAATGAGTGTAGACACTACATAAGGCTCACATAATAATTCGGGACTAACATGAAGCTTTTTGGCAACAAAATGAATAATAAAAGAATAAGTGGAACCCGAGTCTACTAATGCATATATATCAAAATCAAAAACCTTTAACATACCAGTAACAACATCAGCTACCTCATCAACTCCTTGTCTCCCTTGTAGAGCATAGAATCTATTTTGATTTGGTGTACCCCCTTGTTGGCCTCCTCTCCCTCTTTGGCCCACATTTGCACCTTGACCTTGGAGACGATCATCTCTACCTTTGGGTTGAGCATTAGGGCAATCAATACCTTGTGGCCAATTTCACCATAACTAACACAAGTATTAGAATTTCTCAAATATGGACCACTATGATTTGTTTTCACACCTCGGGCATCTAGGTTTTGTCACCCCTCTATTACCACCTTGGAATCTTTGATTAGGCACCCTATCATTGGCAAACCTCTTGTTGGAAGCATTGGATGACCCTTGGCCTTGGAACCTGTAGCTTTAGGGAAATTGGCCACCCTTAGAGCCTTGGAACCAACCTTCAAATTCAGCCCTCTTGGACTCACCAACCCTTATCTTTCTAAGTTTTTCCCTCTCTAGTTGTTTGGCATATGTCATGAGCTGAGATAAATCCATGTCCCCTACTAGTATGGCAGTATGACACTCCTCATTAAACAAGTCAGATACACTTGATACAAATTCTTTCATCCTTGACCTAGGCTCGACAAGCAATTATGGAGCATACTTGGAAATTTTGTTGAACTTAAGGGCATAATTCCTCACACTCATAGTCCCTTGTTTAAGATTCATAAATTCCATTATCTTTGCCTCCCTTAGCTCAATAGGAAAGAATCGATTGAGAAATATTGCTATGAACTCTTCCGAAGGGATAGTATCATCATTCCCCTTCTCTATCTTTCATTGAGTGAACCAAATTTGAGCCACTCCTTTGAGTTGGTAGACTGCCAACTCTGATTTTACCTACGAATTAACCCCCATAATGGACAATACCTTATACACCTCATCGATGAATTCTTGGGGATCCTCGTCCACCTTAGACCCATGGAACTCTGGTGGGTTGATTCTAGTGAAATCCCTCACCCTAGAGGCCCGAGTGAGAGTATGAAGGGCTTGGGTCCCTTAGTTGATTTGTTTGGTCATAGCATAAGCCAATATTACAATAGCATCTCAAAATTCTTCTTGGCCTACCCTTCCTTCTTGAGGAGCGGGAGAAGCCGATTGTTCCTTTGGTGTACGGGCTCTCTTTATTCTCCCTCTTGGAATCAGCATAATCTAGAATAGTAAAGAGAATTTGCTAGGGTAAAAGCCTTACACTTACATCTAAAGCACAATTTAGACAATGAAGAAGTGAAACATTTCCTAAAACCCCTCATAACCTCCAATTCATGGTTGTGGCGCACTTCACAACCATGAATAAGACTCTAATTGACACAATGTGTTGGATTTTGAGGATTATTAACAACTTAGTGCTCTGATATCAAATTTTTCACGACCCAAGCCTAGGGCCTAGACGTAACACAACGAATGGGAACCCTAAGGGACCCAAACAAGTCTCTTATAGCATATCAATCACACATCCTTGGTGGTAAAAAAAAGTAAATAATAACAAGAGATATATAAAATGGGAGTGGGGCTAAGGGAAGTCTTGGAATATAAACCAAGTATAAGAGTCAAGCTCATAGCACAATAACATTATAATATCCAACATAAACCTCTAAACTTGGAATGGAGCGCGGGCCAAGACACTTTTCAAGCTCACCATCATAATGTCAAATGTTCAACATAAAGAAGTCATAGAAATAGCAAGAGAAAGTAGATAGTGTCCCCGAACTTGAGGACTCACCGAGCTTATCTTTGAATAATCTCACTAGCCACATGGAGGATGATCAAGAGGAGTTTTGGTCCCTACATAGTGATATCATGTAGGAATAAATTATGTGTTAGTACGTTTGAGTGTACGAAGTATGTAAAATGCAATGCAACAAGACACAAGCCAATATAATCAAAATGCATAGTAATAGGCAATAGATAAGCATAATCTCAATATGGCATGTATGATCAATGCTTGAAGTAAAACATGTTTAGAAATTATTCAACTTGCATAGAATGTGATACATATGTAGGAAAAGACCTCAACAGATAAAGAATAAGACCAACAAAGTTACAACTTGAAATCCTGATAATTATGACTCATCGTTAAAGAGGTGGTCTACTTATCAAGGTAAACCATACTTTACCTTACGGGAGCCTGTCCCATTTCGATGAAGTAACCCCCCTATGGGAACCTGTCCCATTTTGGGGAGAATTTCATGATAAAGTGTACTAAATGAATCCACTAGCTTAGAAAGGGTATAACATAATCCTATGTTGTCACATAGTTTGATAAAAGGGGTATGGACCCTTGAAGATAGTCCACACCAACATCTAATCCATCAATATTAAGTCTAATGTCACGGAATCCTTGAAATAATCATAACTTTAATAACTTGTAATAAAAATGGAATCATGACATTAGTAGCTCTTAAACGTACATGACCTCTAATGGTGAGCCTAACTTGAAACATGAGAATAGATCATAATCATACATGAACCCTTGCTATAACATGAATGTCTTACAAGAGGTAAGAATCTTGAAATAGGGCTTAACATCATACTTAAATAATCATAGATAATTTCATGAATTCATAGCATACTTGATAGCCCATATTCATAATGAAGTCACATGACTTGTAAAACATGTAAATAACTTGAGAATTCTTGACTTTACATTTCATCGAACACTTAGTGGGCACATATGAGTACTTGTCCAAATCATGCAAAATGCAAGAGTATAGATCATGATATAGTGAAATCAATGCATCTTAAAGTCATGTAGATCAGCCCACCAACATCATGGTGAAACCCCATCATAGGTAACTTGTAACTCATATCAAAACTTCACAATAGTTTATGGATTGCATAGCTTGAATGATGTATAGTCTCAATAGATAAGATTAACTCATAGTATAAGCTTTAAATAGATACTCATACATAATCACCAATATTTGATAAAGCCTCAACATATATCATTCTCATATTTCATAATAGAAGATACACATAAGTAATACAACTTAAAATCATGTAACTTTCATTAAAAAAAAAAAAATTGGTCTCCATGGGTGAGAGGACCCAATGGATGAAATCGATATACCTTAATCTTGGGTTTTCTTGATGTAAACTTTGAAGGAGACTTGAAACTTGAATGAAGTCCTTAATATCTGGAATTAAGCTTGAGACACTCTAATTTGGGTGGGAATTTTTAATAAAATGGTTGAGAGGTTTAAGAGAGGGTTTTGGATGATATAGAGTTGACAAGTGGCTAAGTATGAGATATTTCATGTATAAACAGGCATGGGGTCATGAACACAATGCCCCTAATCCAAAGCAGAAAATTAAAGAAGTGCTAACACTACTCCGCGATGGGTTCGTGTAGCAGAGCCATCGCATACCCTTACTGTTTTCAAAAAATTTTGCAAAAATCATTTTCCGTTATTGGTCTTCTAAAGTCCAGGTTATACCCATTTTCCACTCAATTTTTCCCCTGATCAAGAATATGAAGTTGAATTTTTGATATCATGCACAAATTTTGAGATATATAGAAATTATGATTATGGGCATTTCCAAAAGCACACTTTTTAGGAGTTCCAATATCTCTCTTTTGGGAACATTCATCTCCGAATGTCAAAGAAACATGTATCAGAGAAGAATATTGAAGATTTTTCAGTCTGACGTGAATGCAATAATTACACTTAAACATTATTTTCAAAAATCTTAATATGAATGCCAAAATCACCATAAACTTGTTACCATAAACATGAATTCATGAAAAATAACATAAGGGCTGAAACTTAAAGCTTGAAATCATATAGGGGACTTAAATTAGTCCCTTTGGCTTGAGTAGAGTGTAAAAGATATGGGTGTCGCTTTCTCATGTCCTCCTCGACTTTCCATGTAGCACTTTCAACTTGTTGATTCCTCCGAAGGACCTTGACAAAATCCACATCTTTATTCCTCAACCTCTTCACTTGCCTACCAAAATTGCCTATCCAATAGGATAACAGTCATATATGAGTCATATAGTGCTTTACAGATCATAGAATGTGCCCGTAGAACCCTTGGACACTTTGAATGTTCTTGAAGTTTTTTGGATAGTCTATGAGGGTACTTCTATGGGCCATAAAATGACCTACACATCATGGTTTTGATATTAAATTTTCAAGTTTTAGCATCTGGTCTAAGGCGACAGAACGAGACCCTCCTATGATACGGGCCATAGAAGGGGTTTCGTAAATTATTTTCAGAAACCTAAAATTTGGACCTAACTTCTACAAACAAACTCTATAGTCCATACATGCAATTATGGACCATATATGGGTTTAGTAGACCCTATCTTACCTTCCTAACCCCCAAGCTATGTTATTTTGACCCTATAACTATCCATAATCGTCCCAACTCATGCCATATTCAACTCATTCACCTCCTAAACTCCAAAATACTCAAAATTCTCTCAAGTTCTTCCTCCTCAATCTATAGTGAAGAATTTATGCTAGGGTTTCAAGATTCATCACTCAATTCAAGATTTCTCCTAATATTTTCACCTAAGGTATATGAATATTCATATATGGGTCTCTTTCACCCTTGGAACCCAACGAATTCCTTTCTTTCCATGACAGACAGAATCTTTATACATACGTTCTTTTTCAACATAATTCTAGTATGTATATTAAGAATTTTCATGATCTAAATTCTAATTACATGGATTATGATTTATATTGTTATTATCTACTTATTTATGCATGAATTGAATCAAATTGTATGAATTATATGATTTACAAGTGAACTTTCTCAGATGCTATCTAGGATTCATGAAATTTGTTTATGAGTTTTCTCAATTTTAATTTCATTTATCTCAAAATTACATGATTATGCATGAACTCAATTCAATTACATGATTTTAAGCTTAGTAATTATGAATTCATACTTTTCCTAATTTTCATCTCAAGTCATGATTATGCAAATTCAATAATCTAAGTAAGTTTATGAAGAAGGGTGACCTAAGTCCTTAAAGGTGACATAAGACCCTAATAAGATATGATTTGTAATGATGGAAGGCCTGCACCCACATTATATGAATTACATGAAAAATGAGCTATTCTAAGAATAAGGTTTTATTAATTGGATTGGTTGGTTTGAATTGCCTTCCTACATGATATGCTTATGAAAATTATAAATTATCAAAAGCTTATGAATCTATGATAAGTATTTTTTGGATTTTAATTTGGCACCGAATGAGAATTTGAGGTGGGGATTCAACCCAAGGGATCCGTACCAAATTTCATAACTACGTGTCACCATAGGATTTATCTCACCAATATAGCTTGCAAGTGGATCTACATAGCTCATCATTATATCCATTTTTATAGTATAGAGTTCTATCTTGGAAAGTGGACTCCTCCTTTTTTTGATATAAGAACAACACCAGGATTCTATGTTATAGTTCACATGGTCTTATTGTTAGTTATCGTTATCTCCCACATATGTATAGTTTTTTTTATCATACTTTACATGACTTTATCTATGATTCATTTTTATATTGACCTTTTTCATATTTACCTATGCTTTTGAATTTCATATCATATCATAATATTTACTCGATCTTTGCACTATATATTTCACTAAATATTACATTACCTGAATATTAGTATGTTCAAATGTATTAACGCATACCTTTTCCTACATTGATTTATAATAGAGAAGAGGATTTACATTCTACTCCTCACTTTTGTGGCTAGATTTAGGCACTTGCTTTGAAAACTCTGCAGTGAGTGGTCATGCTTTGAGGGAAACCTATTATTACTCTGTCATTGTTGCTTTAGATTTTGGGATATTATGAGACTACTTCTTGTATTACTTTTCCTAAAGGGTGATCTAAGGACATATCTTAGACCCTACTTATGCTAGACTATATAGAGGTCTGTTGGATAGTATAAAGAATCGATGTTGTTCTTTCGTCACTTAGTCAGGTTACGTCTTCCTTTGGAATTAATATGAGGCCTATTCCTTATCCCCTCTTAGATTTTTTATTGATGCTATCTTACCTTATGAATGATCGTGTATGATATGTTAAAATTATCTGGTTGAAGTCTTTTTGGGTTTCAATCATCGTGTCACACCTAGGTCCTAGCTTTGATCATGATAGATAGTTTCCTTATGATAATTAAAGAATTCTTCTTATTTCTTTCGTGATATTTTATTTTTAACTCTCATGTGGATTGCAGGATGAGTTCGTTACTTTAAATTCTTGAATTTTCACATCTACCTTTGACCTTTTTTAAAAAAAGAAAATCTATAGGTTTCTCTAGTAAAATTAGCATAATATGTCAATTAACTTACAGGTGAGGCCTCTCAATAACTACTCTGACTAGCATGTATTTTACTAGACATTGATTTTAAGTATAATTCAATACCAACTTAATGTGATGCTTTAATGTGCATATTCTCCACATAATATACACAAAATAAAGGATAATGTTTTGTGTATTCAATGCTAATAAAAATATTATACTACCTTCTGGCATCCCTCCTTACTACAACATAACGACTTTAATTTATTATGCAGTATTATTTGATTGGCTGGCAAAAGTCTTCACTGAATGTGCTTGAGAGAGGTTATAGTATGATCTACTATTCTCCTCCTTCAAATAATTTTGTTAAGAATTTTTCTTATGTGTAATTTTTGTTTAGGCCAGAGATCTTTAAAATCCATAACAGTAGAGAGCTCAAAACAAGATACACAAGCACACAATTTTTAGATGGATGAAAATGAACACTCAAGTAATGATGATGGATTCTTTCACTAGAAGTCAATACAAATAGGCTAAATGCTTTTCAATAAAAGTTGAAAATAGAATCTTCATTCAAATAATGATTCCTAATTCATGTTTTGAAACAATGGCGACTAAAATGAACAAACTTCTCTAACAAAACCTAAGTAGACTTATTCTGGGTCAAAGCAAGAGAACCAGATGGTCTAGTTTCGATATAGCTCTTCCCCACTGCTTGATACATCCTCATATATAAAAAGTAGAAGTCAGCTCCACGAGACTCCACCAATCCCAAATTATGTAACCCTTTTGGCAACTGACTATAAATTCATAAGAATTCTCTCCATGCACCCTTGAACTATAGAGAATCCATCTTCCTAAACCTCTCGATCATTTTCATCTCCTTAAGTGTCATGACAAAACAAGTAATTGGGGGTATATTAGCACCTAGAAAAGGCATACCCTTGAGTCTAAGATCTACTACTGCAACTGACTAACTCAATGGCATTTGAAGACTACAGTTGCTTGCTAGTTAAGAGTTTGTCTTCCCACATTAGCTTTAGAATTTCTAGATATACTAGGAAAATACCAATCTGAGTCATTCCTTCAGATAATCGAATCATACATGCTAAAGTATCCTGAAATACCGGTGTAACAATAAATTCAGATGATGCTTAACTTAGGTCATCTCCTCATTCTAAACCTGATCATCCTCTAGAACATAAACATCATCTTTGGAAGACCCTGCTCTAATAGATACTAGAGTAGTTATTAATTTTATAGACCCAAATGATGCAACAACTTGTGTCCTATCTCTACCTCACCTTTGCCTCGTTCGTATGGTATGACTCGAGCAGCAAATATAAGTGTAGATGCAAATATAAATATAGTTGTAGGTGCTCGACCACTATCATTCATAATCATGTTCTTACCATTTATGATAGAATGAAATAGAAAGACTTTATATTATGTTAGATTAGTTGTTCCCAATAAGGAAAGAGGAATGAGAGTTTCCTAAAGTCTTACAGCCTCTCAAAGATAAGTAACAAATGTTTCCACACCAATCCGCAAAACTCTACTCGACTCTATTTTTGTACTTAGTCGAACATATAAACCATGCTCTAGTACTATGTGGTCACGATTCAAAATCCCATTAGGCCACAAGGATACTGATGAGTGGTCAATTTGCATTCATCTAGCGCTTAAATTGAGCATAAAAATTGACCTTAATACCCCCTAGTTATTTCTACAAATATATTTGCAGCAAGGTAAAGATTGAGGAGTACTTGGAATACAAATATGTAAAAATGGCTGCAAATATGCAAACAATGAATTATAAGACACTGAGTATCACAAAGGATACTTAGAAAGTTGCCAAAGTACCCTAAACCTGCCAAAGATCACCCAACAAAAGGTAAGTCAATTGGAAAAGAGCGAACAATAGAAGTGATTTGGCGAGTCAAAACTTTGTTGGCGAGCTCGACTTAGCTCGCATAATAGGTCATTAACTTGGCCTAGAGTCATTAGTTATAGGTGTACTCAAGCTCCAAAAGGTGGATTGTTAACTAGGTTAGCGAGCTCAAGATGAGCAGTCTGCGAGCTGAAGCAACACTATGTGAGTTGTTAACTTGATCGACGAGCTTAACTAACATCATCGATAGAAATTTTGAGTAAGATATTTTATAATTTTTGTATAGAGTATAAATAGCTTAATGGATAGAAAAAGAGTAGGACATTGTTAAAGGATAAGAGTACAATTTTGAGGGAGAATAATTTTTCTTTTCTTTTATGGAGAGAATAAAGGGTAGAAAATGCACTAATCTTTATTAGAGATAAGGGTTTTGCTGAACTGTTATTGATTTCTTCTGAATTTCTTATGCTTAAAGATTAATTCAATGGAAGGGAATCTATTTGGTAAATTATCTATGTTCTGTTTGATGATTAGTTAGAAACCCCAATACTTCTAGGGGGATAATGTAGACTATTATGTAGAAATTGGTTGTTGGGTACTTGATTTTACTTAAGTTATTGATGAATTCTTATGGTTTTGTTATTTGGACATTTTTTTTTTATGTATGGATTGAGGTTGCAAATTTAGTCCTAGCTTAGGATCTTCATGTATGCTTGAGAGGGCTGCATGAAGTGAGGTTAAATATGAATAGCCATTAATGGGTTGAGTTAGTGAAATCTCCTGAGATGGGTGATTTTTGCTAAGGTTGATGTATTATGTATTGAAGCTATAGTAGCTTGAAAAAGTTATTATGAAAATTTGATCTTGAATTTGAGATAACCGTGATCAAATGTTAGATCCACCTATCCTACCCATATAGATCCATCATCTTTGAGTATTTTCAAACACTCATGCTAATTACTACTTGTGAGTCTATTTATCTTCACTAGAAGTTACTTAAACTCTCTTGATCTTTGCTTTTATTACTTAGTTGTAGCAATAATTTCCCTTAAAATTTACTTTTAGATCATTGTTTGTTTCTGTATATTATTTTTTGATACTACGAAAGACTAAAGTAGCAATGTCACTTCTTGATTTGAACTCTAACCTAAGCATTTCTCTGTGATTCGACCCAACTCTAAGTTGGTAAATATACTTTTGATGATCGCAAACACTTGAACTTACGAAAAGTATGTTAATATGTTATGTCCATCAAAATGGCATTGTTGCTAGGGAAATGGCATTATATTTCTTTGAATAAGTGCTTTGGTGATTTAGTTTTTAGTACTTTGAGTTTGTTTACCATTTTCTTTGTTGTTCTTGCTAATTATTAGTTGAAGACATGAGCTTAGTTGAAAGTATGGCTGGTTTGAATATAGGGTAGCCTGATGACATTGTTAACCTTGATGATGTTGCACAGCTACTTATTTACGTAGGAGGTATAAATGTCTTAATCAATTTTGTTGTGATGTGCATGAATGGCTCTGAATATTACAACTTAATAAGCACCCTCATGACCATATAAGAAACTTTTTAGATGTGTGAAGCTCCTTCACATTCAAAAATTTATCTCAAGAGTCTATTTGTCTTCAATTTTTTCCATTCTCATTGACTAGTGAAGCTTTAAAATGGTTAGTCAAATCGGTCGAATCAATTACTTCTTGGGATGAGCTAAAAGATGCTTTTATCAGGAGATTCTTTCCCCCTTTTGGATGCTAAACTTGAGGGGTAGCATCCAAAACTTCAAAAGAGTGGAGGGATAACTAATTTATGAGATGTGGATTCATTTTCAAAAACTCTTGTTGCAATATCCAAACCATAGAGTACCTGGCCATTTGCTTCTCCAATATTTCTATAGAAGTCTTGATATGGTTAATAAAACCATTGCAAATAATTTGGTTCATGGTGCTTTAATGAAGCAAATATTTGCTAGAGCAACTGAGTTATTGGATGAAATGACAAAAATTCACAGAGTTTGGTATACAAGGGATTATATGGTTACTCCTCTCACCTTCGAGCTGACAAAAGAACAAATATAAATAACCAAGAATGAGATGAGAATATGACAAAAATGATGACGTTGCTTGATATCTTGACAAAGTATGTTACAGAGGTTCTTAAAGCGATTAATACTATCGAAACAGGTGAAAACTTATCCCTAGAGGTTGCAGTGTATGATAAAGATATTCAGTTCTTATGTCAAATATATACTTATTGCTCAAATTTTCAAAGGTAAAATGTCAACCAAGATTAGAATCAAGGCGGTCAGCAGAGAGATCATAGTTTGAATTAGAGGAAGCGAGAGGCGGAACGAGAGTGTTATGTACCTCTACATGAGCATACAAAGGTTGGAGAGCCTAAAGACGATCCAAAACACTATTGAACTGAGGATATGTTGGCCTAAATTTTGAACAAGGTGGAAGGTTCTGACTAGATGCTCAAGGAGATAAAAGGTGACTTCTCAACATTGAACCAAGTGGTCACATCATATTCGGCTGCTATTAAACACCTTGAGTCTCAAATGAGTCAAATTTTCTCTCAGCTAAACGAAAGATTACTAGGAGGTCTACCAAGTGATGTCATTGCAAATTCAAAGAAAGACCATGCTCATGTTGATGTTTAAGTGATGCTTAGCTAAGTCATGTCACGATATTAACTAACACACTTGTTGAGAGGCAACCCAAGTTTAATTTCTAAGTTTTAGTATTTTGTGTTGTTTTGTAGCTTTAGGTATTGGATGTTGAGTCCATGAGTTGAAGGAAAAGATATAAAGTGATAGGGAAAGTTGTGAGCTAGGATGAAGTTTTGTGCTTCGCCAACATGGTTGGCAAGCGCACAAGATATTGCTAAAGTTCAAGCCAAAATTACATAGGGACTACTATTAAAAGGGCGAGCAAAGAGATCAATCGACAAGTGGCTGATCCAGTTCTGCAAGGTAGGTCGACCTTGCAAGGTCCCCTTTGCCCCTCTGCCTAGGTTAAATTATGCAATGAAGATAAACTTTGCGATTCGCTGAATCTTCGACGCTGTTAATTACCTTGCAAAATAAACCCTGAGAATTGAAGAGTCTTCTTAAAGACGTTATTCTTCAATCTTTTAAAAAACTCCACTTCTTCTCTCTACTTTCCCTCACTACCCTATAAGTCCCTTTACTTTTCTTTAAATTGATTATTAAAAATTTTACTTTTTTTTTTAGTATGTCCACGTTGATTGCACATCATCTACTTGTTATAAAGCTTTATTGAAAGGTATGCCCTCTTCTTCTTTGATTTTCAAGCATTATTTAAGTGTTTTTGGGTGCTACTAGTGATGAATGCCACGTGGGTACTTGTTCTTGCTTGTTTTTGAGATTATGGTACTATATTTGTGCTTGTACACTAGAATGGAATCCAACAAATAGGTACCCTAGTTATGGTGACTTTTGAGTTTAGTTAATTTTTCTATGGCTTGTGTGATATTGATGTTATGGGTACTATTCATGGATATTCAATTTGTTGAAAATGGGTTAAAATCATGCTTTGATGTGTTGGATTGTGTTAGAAGAGCCCATACTTAGTTTTGGTTTTAAGCTGATTGGAAATGATTAAAATCGTTTAAACTTAATATTTGGGTTGATCGTCGAACCTTTGTGGCTGAAGTCTAAGTTACCCAATGCCTGTGATTGACAAGTTTACCTGATGATGGATTAGTGACGATTCTCTTAAGTGTTTTACTGTCGATCAAATCCCCATACTTTGTTTTCTAATGAAAACTGAGTAATTAGGAAGCTTGGGGTAATGGGTATGGTATGTGCATGTTCATAGTGGTGTTTTTGAGATGTGTTTGGGTGCTCGTAGTGTGAAAATTGATTTTAAACTGAGTTGGTACAAGTTTGGTATCAAGGGTCTGTTTGGCGAGCTCCTTCGAGTTTGTCAACTTAGTCGGCGAATTGCATCTCAATGCGATGAGCTCGCCCTTTTCACAGACCCTAAATGGTTCTGAAAGGGAACTTTTGACGAGGTATTGATGTCTTGCCGAGTCAGTTCGGCGACTCGCCAAACTTGACTCCATCTCAAATATTGACCACCTACTTTTCCAAAACTATTTGGCAAGCTCATATGAGGTCGCCAAAAGCACTTTGCGTCTCGCAAACCCTTTGCGAGCACCAAAAACTTGTAATTTTAAATGTGATTTTAGGCTTTAATTTTGATTCTGATTTTGACTCTTTGTTAATCGGTAAAAAGGATATTTTCGAAAAAGTTAGTTTATTACTTAATTAATTTAAAAAAAATTTTTTTTTTTGAAAAAAGACAGAGTTGCCACTTAATTTTTTTAAAGAAATCAAGAAAACTCAAAAAATTTAAACTCTAATGAAAAGTCTTAAAATTTAAAGAAAAGGGTAAAAATTCTAATTTCCACTTTGAGAAAGTATTAATCACTCAATATGTCCGCTAATGTGTGGTTGACCCGTGATTAAACTTAATTTGACTAACATTTGAAAAAGGGGTACTTGAAACATAAGAAGGATATTTAAAACTACTCGAAATGAATTCTAACATAGGAAATTAAAAATAATTTAACTAATTGACTTAGTAAAGAAAATTGAAATTACTTCAAGAAAAACACTTGAAAGATTTACAATGAGCAAAATCTTTGAAAAAGGGTTAACTAACAAAAATGACTCGGAATAAGGGGAAATTTGAATAGCTTGAGAAGACAACGTTTACTAGGAACTAATTTTTTAGAAGAAAACCTTAAAGTAAGAACATGTATTTTTCTTTTGAAAAAAAAGGAAAAAAGAAGAAAAAAAATTAATACCTTTTACTATTTGGAAATAAATTAGGAGAGAGAGAAAAAATCGCTAATACCTAATTCTAGAGACTTAGAATAAGGAAAAATATTTTTGAAATAAACCAATAACTTGCATAGTGTAAATAATTCAATTGAGCTAATTTACACCTAAAATGACTAAACTATTTAAAAAAACATAAAGTTATTTAAAGAACGAATTAACATAAGTGATTTGTCTTGGGAACTTAATTAAATTAAATTAAATAAATAATATTAGAGAATTAGAGTCAATAAAATCAAATAAATATAATAATTAAGTATCAAAAATAAATTCTAATTTTGGGCTTGACAAATCTAAATCTTTAACCTGTCCTATTCTAGCAACAAAAATATTGTTGGGCTTGCCTAGCCCTTTTTTTTATCTTGTCCTGTTGTTCAGTCCTCTTGGACTTTCTTCTTCTTTTTTTTTTTTTTTTAAAATTGATGTGACATAAAAAAATAATTACATGACATAACAAACATTAATATGTATTTGGTGTCTTTAGCTATAGTTTAAAATATTTATGATACATAGATATACTTCAATATTTAAATAGCAAATATACATTTACATGTCATTACAACTACTAAAGCGCATTTATAGCTATTTATATGACATGTTTTCCGCCGTATCAATTTTTTCTCTCTTATTTTCAAAATCAATGAGATTTTTTTTTCAAAATCTCTTTACAAATCACGATTCTTTGCATAATTTCAGCATCTATGTTGTGCCTTTTTGTCATTACCTAATTGCTAATTGAATTTTTTGGACACTCCTTTCTAAAGTTGGTATTTTTATATCTGCATCATCTTTTTTCGAGGATTTTTGAAAAAACTTGTATATGCTAGTACAATGGCAGAAAATAGTATTTTCAAGAGATTTAAGCGAGCTATATATATATTTGACAAAATTTTAGATGAAGTACCTTTAAAATCTTCAAAAGAGAAGCAATTTTGAAAAGAGAAAGAAAAGTCAACAATGTTGCTTCCAATAGCAATGGAAAATGGGTACGGAAGAACAGATGAATCAGAGTAAAATGTATCTGATCTGTATTGGTATGGAAGAACCAAGGAAATCAGAAGAAGAGGTATTTGTATCATTCTTTTAACAATGTATTGTATTCACTTCTTTTAAAAAAATTAATTAGTTGTATACATGTTTCTTATAAGTATTTTATTTAGAAAATCATGATTCTTCATTCTTATACTTTAATGTTACCATATTAATACGTAAATATGTATTCTTATTTATATTTTGAATGATGAAACAAATGCATGTATTCCATACTGTCATATTAATATTTATTAGTATATGTGCCCGCACGATGTATGGTTTAAAAGAAAGCTAACAAAAATAATAGAAACATACACACATATTTATTTATATTTTTAATTTATGGATCTTATTCTGTGATAACATTTCGTATAACATATATGTGATTTTCATTGTTTTATTATTTTCTATCTCTTCAAATAATGTACCAACTCTATACTTTAAAGACATGGATCTATATCACAATAAGAATCTGCACAAATAACATTTACAAATAGTAAAGACATAAGATTCTTATTTTAGTAGTTTTTTCTTGTTATTCAAAAAAACAATTTACATACATCATTGTTTTTGAGATGGAGCTCTTGTTTATGCAAAAGTTTAGTTTTTTTTAACTACAATAGGATATATGTTTTCTTAAATATATACCTACATGAAAAATTAATTATATACAAATGAGACTATATAAGTATATTATTAGAATTATTCAAATCTTCAGTAAGTACCAGTAAAATATGCAGACTGTTTAAAAAAATAGAAAGAAATAATCGAAGCAAATACAAATGAATCGTGTGAGACATATTGCATATTTTAGATTTTATGTTATGGATTAATAATGTTATAAATGAATATTCTTTTTATAATATATATATATAAATCAGCCTCATTACTAATTACTTTTTGTTTAAACTTTCCATTTTAGACAAATATGCTTGCTTTTCATCTTCTTGTTACCTTCAAGGATAATGCAAATGCGATAATCAAGAGTCATTATATTCATTTAATTGTTGATGTGTGCGAAAACATTAGTTTTGAATATCATATCAGAATCATCACATTTCAAACATGACTTGTTGAGATAGAAAGCAATACTTCATATCCAAGCTCAAAAATTGAAAAATGAAAGTCTACCTATGTACTAAAAAGTGACTCTTAATGAATCCAATAAAAACATATTATTAGTACAATTTTATTGGATTTCATAAAAAACCTACCAAAAAAAATTGAGGCTTACCATACTGTTTATATGGAGTCATGAAAATGTTAAAATTTTCAACTTAATCTTAAGAGTAAAAAGTTCTAATGTTAGTTTTTGAGCTACTAATCAATAGAAAAATGGCTAGCTCACCATAGAAAATTGATTTAGTATCCTTAAGAATAGCCAACAGCTTGGGATCACCTGCAAAGTATAAGAACTGTGTAATTAAAGACAATAAAAAATGCTGTTGTGGAAAAAGCGTTTTCATTTGAAATGTATTTTGCATTTTTCAACCATTTAATATATAACGATTTGCCAGATCATCAATGTTTTGAGAATATAAATATAATATTCAGAACTTCTTTTTAGAACGAATCTCAAGGTGCCTCTCTTGCCCTATTGAGCAAATGCAAAAATAAAATAAAAAATAAAATAAAATTGAATCACATAGTGATGCCCAACAATAACAATAATAAATCCAGTGAAATCCCATAAGTAGATTCCGTGGAAGATAAAATGTACGCAAACATTATCACTACCTCACGAGGTAGAGAGGTTGTTTCCTAGGAACCTTCATCTCAAAAACCCATAAGTAGAATAAACTAGATATGAAAAAAATGAAAAAAAAATAAAAAAGGACGATTAACAACGAAAAACACATGATAATATGTAAATACGATAACATCAACATATACATAACGGATAAAGACATTCAGGATATAAAACATGACTAATCCTACTACTCTACTATACCCAAGGCTAGACATCCACCTAATTCTATCAACCTACTAGCCTGCTATACTAATTCGCGACCTCTACACCTTTCGATCTAAGGCCATGTCCTTGGTGAGATTAAGTTTTACCATATCTTGTCTTATCACCTCCCCTTAATACTTCTTCGGTCTACCTTTACTCTTTCGTGTAACTCCTAAATCCCACCTCTCGCACCTTCTAACCGGAGTATCTGTACTCCTTCTCTGCACATGTACCAACCATTACAGTCTCACTTTTCTCATCTTATCAGTCATATGGGCCACCTCTAGCTTCTCCCGAATGGTCTCATTCTTAATCTTATCACTCTTGGTATGATCACACATCCATCTCAACATTCTCATCTCTGCAACTTGCATCTTCTAAAAATGGGCGATTTTTATTGTTCAAACTCCACCTCGTACAACAACGATGATCTAATCACCATTCTATAAATAATGATGCCCAAAGTAGGAAAAAAAAATATAATAGTTGATACTCATATGAACTATTAGAGAAACCAAATAACAACTTGCTTAGCTGGTTAGTTAGTTGCACTAATTAGTTGTGATTAGTTGAATTAGTTAGTTAATTAGTTGAAATCAGTTTGGAAATTAATCTCATGTGGAGAAGTTGCATTGTAACTAATATAGGGGTTAGGTATATGTATATATATACTCCACTGTACATACTGAGATTAGTTAGTAAAGTTTTTATCTTCTCAATTTGCACTCTCTCTCTCGTAGACTTCCCTTTCTCCTCTCTCTAAATTCTTCATGATATCAGAGCACAGAATCAAGGGAGATCTGTCACACAAAATCAGCAAGCATTGATAGCCATTGAAGGCTTCAACAGAGATTGAAGAAGATGGCGGCTACAGACTCAAATTCCACTTTGATTGGAGTCTCGACTGACACGATTGATGCGGTGGAGATGAACAGAAATCATCCACTGCATTTTCATCCATAAGATACTCCTAAGAGTATATTGACCTCAATTCAGCTCACAAGAGCTTAGAGCTACTCGCTTTGGAGTAGATCGATGATGATCACCCTTAGTGCCAAGAGTAAGTTGGGGTTTGTTCTCAGAACATGTAAAAAATCCCATTACAAACCTGAATTGGAAGAGCAGTGGAAAAAATGCAATGCATTTGTGCTTGCATGGATCATGAACATAGTGTCGAAGGAGCTATTGAGTGGAATTGTGTATGCCTCGGATGTAGCAAAATGGTTTGGGCTGATCTGAGTAAGAGATTCAACAAAGTTGATGGATTTAGGAGCTATCAACTTCATCAAAAAATTTATACACTAAGTCAAGGTAACATGACTATTTCAGGATACTTTGCTAAAATGAGGCTTTTATGGGATGAATTTAATGCTTTAGTGCCTCCACTTACTTGTGATTGTGACAAGTCTAGAATGTATGTTGATCACATCCAATATATGCGACTATTTGCTTTTCTGATGGGATTAAATGAGGTGTATGGTCATGCTCGTAGTCAAATCCTTCTGATGAAACCTTTGCCTAATGTGAGTAGAGCCTATGCTATGATTATCCCTGATGAAAGCCAGCGTGTGACTACTGTGTCCAAAGTGAATGGAGAAGTGAATGAGTCTATGGCAATGTATGCTGGAAAGGGAAATGTCCATACAGGAGGGGAACGTGATCATCACAAAGGAAAAAGAGCTTATGACTCTGCAGGAAACAATGACCAGATGGCATTTTATGTAGGAAGAGGGAGTAACACAAGTAATTTTAACACCTACAGGCAGAAAACGAACTGGTGTTAGAACTCGTAACTTAATTTAAACCCCGAAAATCCTTAATTGGTTTGATTTAATAAAGTTTGGGATCGAATGCATAATTTTTTTAAGTTTGGTCCTTAAGCATAATTTGATGTGGGGTCAAGTGTATATGTACTCTCTTGATTGGTCCAAGTTGCATGCTTGTTGTCTATATATATAAGCATGTGTCTTGTATAAGATCAACAAGTTTCATACTTAGCAAATTTTAAAGAAAAAATATTGAGCAAGCTGTAGACCCTCTCGGGTTGCTACAGTAGATTTAAATTTGTTTTTTGATTTTTCGTCTTTTTGATTATTTGACGCTTCAAGCTCGGTATATTGAATCCCCTAAGTAGCGTGGAGGCGTTGGTTGGTCAAGAAAATGCGTAGTTTAGCGGCTATGAAGGATTTGAGTGTAGTGAAAGATTGAAAGGTATGTTAATTTTTATCTTTGTTTATATTAATTAAAGGTGGTGAAGGTGTTAGGAATTTGTTAAAATGAAGGTAAAACGCGAAAATAGGATTGGTTGTTAATGGAATTACGGATTTTGAATTTGTGGTCGTATTGGGAACAAATTTACATATGGCTATATATTGAATTATTGTCATGCATTTGTGTTTATTTGTCGGGTGAAGGAAGTGTTAGAAAACTATTCAAATGGTTACATGAACGTAGCTTGCATTGGAGTCCCGTAGAAGGTATAATGTTATGTTTTAGCGTTGGGGGTTTGCGTTGGGCATTAGGGTGATGTATCGTGGTTTTTGGAGTATATTAGAAGGCTTGAATATGGTAGATATAAGTTTGAATCAATGCTGTCTTGTTTTACTATTTACGTCACAATAGTGTTTTGTGGCGTTTTGATGTTGTGGTGGTATTGGAAAAGGTTTATTGATGTTATGGGTTGTTGTTGATTGATTATTTGAGTCGAGTTGAATTCTTGGGGCAATGTATTTTAAGGAAAAATACTGCCAAAATTTTTATAACATTGAGAGCTAAAAAGTTAGGAATTAAAGTACGATATAGATATTAATTATTGGCGTTATTGTAATTGTGTAGACATTGAACGTCCGGAAGTCTAAGTTTGGAGTGACCTTACATTGGAGCTAGTTGGCAAGCGAAATTGAGGTATGTAAAGATTTTCTGCCCTTTGGCATGAATTAGTAAACTCATTTAACGTTGTACATTTGAAAAGTCCCTTTCCTTTACAATTTGGGTTTGAAAATAATCTATGTTCATTTTTGTCCAATCTTACGATAAACTTACTTCACCTTAAGTTTTTGAGTTTTGAACCCATGAATAGTGTTCGTTTGATCGGAATTAGAGAGTTGGAAAGCTATAAGTTCAGTTTGTTCTGAAATTACCTTTAAATGTGAATTTGAGCAATTTTGGCAAAATCTCATAAAGAATAACTACTTGATTTCAAAAGTGAACATTTTGTATATTGCTAAGTGTTTGAAGCTAGTTTTTATGCATATGATTCTCACGACTCTGTTTGTGCCATTTTGGCCTTGTTCACCAGTTCCCGGGTTGATTGGTATCGTGCGTATATGTAACTATATGTATGTATGTATATATATTTTCCAAAGTAGGTTGGATACGGCGGGTCGGTTTACCCATGGGACGACTTTGCTTAGCTTGGAGACATAAGGAGCTGGGCTTGGGATGTCATCATGACGTGTGAGTGCTGGGCCGAGTTCGCC
>JAOTQJ010000072.1:18307156-18336619 GCA_025642045.1 Solanum sejunctum | reverse complement strand
TAACAAATGATTGAACTCATTCTATATGATACTGCTATGGTATACATATATCGCTAGAGTATATTTCCTAGTTTTTATGCTGACGTCAGCGCGCGAAATAAAAATGGATAAGTTGGTAGAAAGTAAATAGTTTAGATCATGATCCATTAAGAGTAAATAGTTTAAATTGAATTTTTTAAGAATAAATAAATTTCAAGTTAAATCTATTTTGTGTAGTTTTTCGTAGGATTATAGGATTTTAAGTATCTGTTTTTGACTTCTCCTTTCAAATCATAATTCTTTCAAGTTTTTTAATGTTTTATTTGATCATCATTATTAAAATATCTAATCCCAGAAATCTAATTCTTTAAAGGAATAGGTAAAGCCAAAATGTTGTGGTCATTAATGGAGATGAAAGTGGATGGTCAATTACGTAGCCTCTTGCAAGCTTGCCATCCGCCAAAGACTATTCTCCCTTGTGAATTTTCAAACTAGTAAGCTATTACTATATGATATTTACTATCCAGTTGTTATTTTTGGACACGATACAAACGTCACATCTCAAAATTAATAACGACAAAATCATATTGAATAGTATACAAGCTTAGTCATGACTCATCTTATTATTTGAAATCAGTTAAAAGGACGAATATGATTATGGTACCAATAAGAGTTGTGATGTACTGATGAGACTATTTCACCCTTAATCGGAGATCTCGGGTTTAAGTTCTGAGGATGACAAAAAATTTCGTTAGGAGCGTCATCCCCAATGGATCGTGCAGTGCACGATTTAAATTTAGTCAGAGCTCGATGGATTCTGGACACCAGATGAAAAACCAAAAAAAGAAAAAAAAAATATGATTTTGGTGATTACTAATCTTAATAACATACGATATAATTACCCTCATACGAGGTCGTTACTTGGTTGACTCGATAATTAACTCATGTTTTGGAAAGTCATCAAATTTGTCTATAAATACAAATATATCCAAGAGCTCACATATAGATATAAAGCCTCTGTTTTTTCCAAAGAAGCAATCACATAAAATTCCCTTTGTGTTAAAAAAAAATAATTATACTCCAACCTGAAACTGATGGCTAGCCGGAGCTGTATTACAACGTGTGATGAACGTCCTCTAGACGAGACACCAACATGGGCTGTTGCTGTGGTTTGCTTTGTATTAGTTGCCATCTCCATTTTCATTGAACAATTTATTCATCATCTTGCAGAGGTAAACTTGCATTTTCCTTTCACAGTTGCATCCTATCAGTGAAGAAAACAAGATAAACGTTTAGGAGGGAACACACCAAAATGTTAGCAGGGTCAAAACTTGTAAATAGTATAATATCATACTTTAATTTTAGTAAGAAAATGGGAATAGCAAGCAGGAGCTCGTCGACAAGCATGTATGCATGTATGCTCGTCATTCTAGGATTTATTTATGCGGACTATGGACCCTTTGTTTCAAAATAATTAAATTGTTAGAGAATTTTGAGTTTTTAAAATAATTGAAATTGTTTACTTTTTAAAGAATATGTTGATTTTTTTTTCAATTTTGTCCTTCATTGATTGAGTTTCTAAGATTGAATTTTGTATTAAAAATAAATGATACATTAAATGAGTGCTTAAATTTTGAAAAAGGTAAAAATAAAAAAATATAATTAAATTTTATATTTATTTCTTTTTCTTAATATGTGTAATATATTCCAACAATTTAATTATTTTAAAAGAGAGGGAGTATTGAATACATGGGGCCCATTTTAGTTAGTTTTATATATTGCCCCTGGTTTAATTCTTTGAACTTTATCCCTTCAACATACACTATTGTCACAGACGTAGAACTCACGCTAGAACTTTCATACAGCACTAGTCAGTTTGCTTACGAATCTCGCACGATCTTGCAAACACTAGTAAGCCTGTTGCCTACGATCACTAAGGGAATGCTAGAAATTAAAACACAAGAGAGAGCTTTTGAAGAAAGAAGACTTCAAATGCTTTACAAGGCTTAAGAGCTTACAACTTTGCTTAATGCTAAATGAATGCCAAGGACGGCTATTTATACTATTCCACCTCCTTAACAGACGGCTAAGATTAATTTGATCCTACGGCTAGGATTGATCCTCTAGAGTCTTCCTACAAAATATCTAAGACATTTACAAGTACAAGACTTATGTACATAATTCTACATGTCTCTGGAACCTTCCAGGTCTCTCTAGTCTTCTCTTCAATCCTCTGCACAATTCTAGAGAGTTTTGGAGCCCTCCAGAGCACAGCGGACATGTTCCTGCTCTACTTTTAGAGCAAAATTTAGGCAGGATGTGTAATTCTCCCCCACCTAATAATGCGACGACCGCAGCGCATTGCTTCTGCTGTAAGAATTCATGTACCTTGTCTCGAAACTGCCACAATATTCGTATTTCTCCCAAGTGGCGTCTTCTGGTGATTGACCATTCCAATGGACAAGGAACATTCAGTAGTTGATTGTCCCCTCTTCTGCTTCGCTTGGGAATCGATGATGGCCTCTATGTCCCGATCATGTGAGGTAGTGATGGTAATGGGTGCCCTACTCGACTATCCCCAACTTAGATCATTCTTATCCTCATGGTATGGCTTGAGGACGCTAGCATGGAAGACAGGATGAATCTTTAGTGACAGTGGTAGCTTCAGTCGATATGAGATCTTGCCAACCTTGGCAAGGATCTTGAATGGTCCCTCATATTTGCGTACTAAGTTTGTTTTTACGCCCCTTAGTGCTTTGAACTGCCTTGGATTGAACTTCACCAACACCAGGTCTCCGACTTTATAGTTGGTGCGACGTCACGTCCAGTCGGCAAACTTCTTCATCTGCTTGGATGCCTTGGCTAGGTGAGATTTAGGGGCGTCCATTTGCTCCTCGAATCCTTTGGCCAAATGATAAATGCCCAAACTCTTCCCTTCGAATACTGCCGGTAACGAGTATGGAGTTTGTGGTTGTTGGCCTATAGCAAGCTCGAACGGTTTCCTCCTTGTGGCTTCACTCTATTATAAGTTGTATAAAAATTGGGCCACATCAAGCAACTTGGCCAATCCCTTTGGTGCGAGCTTACGAAGTGCCTAAGGTAGCACTCTAACAGGGGCATTAACTCGCTCGATTTGGCATCGTTTTGTGGATGGAAACTTGTGGATAAATGTAGCTCGATGCCAAGTATTTGGAATAATTCCCTCTAAAAGTTCCCAGTAAAGCGCGGGTCATAATCACTTATGATGTGCCTCGACAACCCCCAATACTTCACCACATTCTTAAAGAATAACTGGGTTGCTTCCTTAGTTGTGCATCCTAGTGTGGCAGGCATAAATGTGGCATACTTGGAGAACCTGTCCACCACAACCATAATGGTGTCGTGCCCCTCGGATTTTGGTAAGCCAATGATAAGGCCCATAGTAATGCTCTCCCACGGTCGCTCGGCTATGGGAAGTGGCTCCAAATGACCTCCGGGATGGTGTTGTTGTATCTTATATTATTGACAAATAAGACAAGTTTGCACATAACATTCGATATCGTCCCGTATTCTTGGCCAATAGTAGATTTCCTCGATGAGAGCTCGCGTACGGTGCTTCCATGGATGCCTGGCCCATAACGTATCATGGCTTTCTTTCATTATCTGTCACCTTATGTTGACATACTTTGGAATATAGATCCTCCTTCCAGGGGTGAGCAAGATACCATCTTTAATCCAGAAGCGTCGAGTCTGTCTTTATGACACCAATTCGATAAGCCTTTTGCTTCTGAGTCATGTGACAAGCCCTCTTTGATGGATTCTCAGATGTTACAGTGGGCTATTGTGATGGTAGCTAGCTCCTCTTTTCTGCTCAAAGCATCGGCCGCTACATTACCCTTGCCTGGTTTGTACACTAGTTCGTAGTCAAACTCAGCTAAAAACCCTTGCCACCTAGCCTGCTTGGGAGTAAGCTTATTTTTTGATCGGAAATAGCTGGTGGTGATGTTATCAGTCTGTACCATGAACTTTGAGCCCAACAAGTAATGCCTCCACGTTGTAAGGCAATGTACAATGGCGGTTATCTCCTTCTCTTACATATTATACTGTCGTTCGGTCTCATTTAGCTTATGGCTGTCGAAAGCTATGGGGTGCCTATCTTGCATAAGTACGCCCCCAATAGCGAAGTCTAAGGCATCCGTGTGTACTTCGAACATCCAGGAGAAGTCGGGTAATGCAAGAACCAGCTCCTCTGATATGGCAGCTTTGAGGCTCTCAAATGCCTCCTGGCATTTCTTGCTCCAAATCCACGGCTTGTTCTTTTTTAGTAAGTCGATGAGTAGAGCAGCTATGGAGGAGTAACCACCTATGAATCTTTGGTAATAGTTTGTGAGCCCAAGAAATGATCTTAGTTTCGTCACCTTGGTGGGTGTCTCCCACTCTATGATGGCTCGCACTTTGGACTTGTCCATGCGAAGCTAGCCTTGGCTAATGATGTAACCGAGGAAGTGCACTTTATGCTAGGCGAACTCGCACTTCTCCCATTTGACGTACAACTGGTTCTCCTGTAAGACTTGGAAGATTTACCTTATATACACTATGTGCTCCTCCAAGGTGTGGTTATATATCACAATGTCATCCAAGTATACTACCATAAAGTCATCCAGGTTGGGTGGAAAATCTTATTCATGAGGGTACAAAAGGTAGAGGGTGCGTTAGTTAAACCGAAAGGCATTAGCAACCATTTGTACGGTTCATATCTGGTGATGCATGTTGTATTTGGCCCATCCCTCTCAACTATGCGTACCTGGTAGTATCTTTTCCTGAGATCCATTTTGGATAAGTACTTTGCTTGCCCAAGTATGTCGAATAAATCAGCTATCAACGAGATCAGATACTTGTTCTTGACGGTCACCTTATTTAGAGCCCGATAGTCTATGCAAAGGTGCATCGACCCATCCTTTTTTTTATGAAATAGTACTGGGGCTCCGTATGGTGCTTTGGATGGTCGGATATGTCCAGCTTCAAGGAGCTCCTTCAACTGCTTCCTGAGCTCCTCCAATTCTGGTGGTGCCATATGGTATGGTGGGTAGGAGGGTGGTCGGGTGCCTGGCTCTAACTCGATCTTGTGATCGACCTCCCGTCTTGGCAGTAAGTATCTAGGCAACTCCTCGGACATGACGTCTTTATTCTTATCAAGCACCTTTACAATACAGGGTGGTAGGGGCTCTGGGACACCATCGTTTTCACTCAAACTTGCAACAGTGGCCAGGTCAGTAGGCTCCCCCTTTTTAAGACCCTTCATAAGCTGTGTGGCCGATAGTTGCGTAACTTCTTCCCCCTTGGGCATCTCGACTAAAGGTACTATGCAGGACCCTTCTTTCTCTGGCACAAGCATCCTTTGAAGGTAAGGGTTTATCATGGTGTGGCATTGGCGGAAGAACTCTTGCCTAAGTATAATATTGAAGATATCCAAGGGGGCGACAACAAAGCTAGTTTACCTTGCCATCTTCCTAAGGTGATGTCTATTCCTTGTGCAACTCCGCATACCAGTGTTGGTTGGGCATTAACTATCTTAAGACGCGTGCTGCTCGGACTATAACTTAGCCCCAATCTTGCCGATGCTGATTTGGTCATGATGTTGGCTTTGGCTCTAGTGTCCACCATAGCGCGCACCTGCTTACTATTTAGGGTCATATCCACGTATTGTGTAGGGTAAGCCTCCTGCTTACCAGCTGTCTTAGTAGTAGTGGCACAGACCCCGATCATGCCCACTTGCGTGGTGCCTGAACTTGGACCTTGGTCTTGAGCATCCTTCTTCCCGTAATCCTATATGATGACTCTAAGGTTTTTCATCTGGGGATACCTCGCGTATTCGTGTGGACCTCCGCATATGTAGCAGCCTCTCTCCTTAGGTGGCTGGTCTTTCTTCTCGGCTTTGGCCTGACGTACTAGCTTCCTAGGTAGGAGGGCTCCCTTTCCCTTTTCGCGATCTCCCCCACCTTTTGCAGGACTACTTCTTATCTCCTTAGCCTTGCCTCTGTCCTTCTTGAAGTCCGTCAGGGCTTCTAACTAGATGATGGCCTCGTCAAAGGTGAAAACTTATCGTCGCTCTAGTTCTGTCTGGGCCCAGCTCTACAATCCATCCATGAAGTTGAACTGCATATCTTCTTCCGTGAGGTTGGGGATTTGAAGCGTGAGAGTTGTGAACTCCTTTATATATGCCTTCATGCTGCTTGTCTGCTTCAATTCCCTAAGCCTTCTTTTGGCTTCATAGACGACGTTGTTGGGGTAGAAGGTCCTCTTGAACTCCGCCTTGAATTGTTCCCACGTGCTGATCGTGCAACTTCCCTTTCCTATCTCAGCATCCTTCCATTTCCACCATAACATTGCCATCTCGGACAAGTACATCATGGCTGTGTTGATTTTTGTATCATTGCTGCTCACCTTGTTGCACTTGAAGTAGTTCTCCAAGTGCCACAAGAAGTTTTCCACCTCTTGGGCGTCACGGACACCTTTAAAGATGGGTGGCGTGGGAGCCTCAATCCTGGCCTCCCGTTCTACGGCCGGGGTGGCATGTCTGCCCTGCTAGATGGCTTTCTCGAGCTCCTTTATCTTGGCGCTCATGGCTTCTAGCATGCCTATGAACTTTCCCTCCAAGGCCTCGATCCTACTCTCCAAGGAAGCATGAGCTTCTTCCTCCATTGCCCGCTAGTCGTCGAGGTCCTTACGGATGTTATCATTTTCCTCAAGGGAGAATTCCTCCAAGGTCTTGAATTTACCATCGATCTGATTCAAGCGATGGCCCAGCAACTCTATGGCCTGGCTGACAGTCTCTACTCTAGTGATCCATTCCATCCCGGGAGTGACGTCTGTTGGCAACTCCTTTTACTCATCGTCACTTACTTCGGCGGTTGGAAGGGAGACAACGTCGCTTGGGATAGGATCAGTTGGCACTTTGCCATTATTTCCCTTAGTAGTCTGGCTCCGGTATCACGTTGTCACGGACCTAGAACTTACGCTAGAACTTCCATGCAGCGCTAGTCATTTGGCTCACGAATGTCACACTATCTTGCAAACACTAGTAAGTCTGTTGCCTACGATTGCTAAAGGAACTCTAAATATTGAAAGACAAGAGAGTGCTTTTGAAGAAAGAAGACTTAGAATGCTTTACAAGGCTTGAGAGCTTACAACTTTGCTTGATGCTAAATGAATGCCAAGGAGGGGTATTTATACTACTCCACCTCCTTAACGGAATGCTAAGATTAATTTGATCCTACAGCTAGGATTGATCCTCTAGAGTCTTCCTACAAAATATCTAAGATATTTACAAGTGCAAGACTTAACTACATAATTCTACATGTCTATGGAACCTTCCAGGTCTCTTTAGTCTTCTCTTCAATCCTCTGCACAATTTTAGAGAGTTCCGGAGCCCTCCAGAGCACGACGGACACGTTCCTGTGTTGTTTTTCAAGCAGAATTTAGGTGGGACATGTCACTATGCTCCTTTTCTATGGATTGTTCATTTGGAAGAGTTCGTAAAGTTCACAAAAGCCAATAATAATTTTATTATGCCATTTTATGAATACAATAGAATGTATTTAAAGATAAGTGAAAAATAATTATAATTAATAATATAAGCAAATTAAAATTACGTAATAAATTATTGCTTAATTTGTGCAATGGAATAAATAAAAACAAACACATTTATTTTAGCATAATTAATGAACAAGAATAAGTGAGTAAATATTAATTTAATTTCATTAAAATTACTCTTCTTCCTCGATTTGAGCTATGGTGAAAGAATACTACAATGATTAAGAAAACAATGCCCTATAAGAACTGTGCACTTTTGTTTAACACATTATTCAAAATATTCTTTATAAAAAATATATTCAAACATGATTTCACGTTCAAAAATTCAAATAAAATGAAAAATAATGGAAAAAGATTCTGGCCTTAAATAAAAATATTTAAAGTATAATTAATTTCTTTTATTTTTGATAAAATATTATTTCAATAATTATAAATATAAAATTAATATTATTGTACCCATACACAACACTAAATCTTCATAGCTAGTACAAATAAATTATAAAATTGTGTGCGCGCCTTTAAAATTTGATGGGCGTTAAAACGGTCAGTCCAGTCATGTAGGCACCAAATCGGGGCTGCCGTCCCATCATTTCTTTATAATTTTTGTTTTACAAAAAGTTATCTAAATACTCATTTTTATTTTATTATAATTTTTAAAATTTTCTGTCCCCCTCTCAAAAATATTTCTTTTCTCCGTGAATATCCCTCTCCTTTCAGATACATAAATTTCTTTCTCGAATACATTATACATTTCTTTCCTATGTATCTAGATGTCATATTCTCTTTGATACATTTTTGTCTCCTCTTTAATATATTTTTCCCCTCTTTCATACGTCTCTCTCCTATGTATCTAGATGTCTGCTGACATATCTAAAAATACACTGATATATATTTTTGTAATTTGAAAAAAAATAAAGAAAAATATAATTAGCTTTTAATGCTATACAATTTATATATATATATATATTCAATGAATCAAAAATTTTTATATAAAAAATTAACCTAATTATCATTTATTATGAAAAATATCATTCGGCAACTTTTATTGCATGCGTAGTGAGCTAAACAGAGACTTCATTGTTGGGAAAAATAGGAACCGTAGAAATCAAGAGAAAACAATTAGCAATAAATTATTTAGGGCAAGTCAAACATGGTATACACATGACACTACTTTGAGACTTGAACCTATACCATACTTAATCCTATCAATCAGAGTTGTGGTGAAACGATAAATATTTTTTCATTTTTAATCAGAGTTCTCACGTTCAAGTCTCATTGGATATGAAATTGCCTTTGTTAGGGAGCGCTTCTAATATGAATACCGAACATTAAATGAGAAAAAACCCCTATTAGCAAATAACATAACACAAACAATTGGAGGACCAACCACTTTAACTTTTTTTTCTAATTAATAGGCAATGGGAACTTTTATTCTATCTCATGCTAAATGAAAATTTTATTATGTCATGTCCTGAGACTATATTATGGACGAGATCGACACTAGGAATCGTTGCTGATTAAAGTCGAAACTTAAGCATGGACTTAAACTTCTGAAAATAAAACATATCTTTTATAATTTCAAAATTGAAAACATTTGGAACAAATGTCACAAACTAAACTAAAACTACTATTGTCTAAATGAAGCCTGCAATAACTGAACTGAGTGAGTCTGCCAGGACAAGACCCTAGGATGCCTGAAAGCCAAATATCTAAGAAATTAAAGTGATCAACGATAGCTAAGTTCTTTGGATGCAAGGACTCACCATAAGCTGAGAGTGAAGGACTACTGGAACATCTAACTGTGGACTTGAATTTGAATACCAAAATCGACATCATAAAATCATGTAGAGCAAAGAAACATTAGTACATGAAATATACTGATATGTAAAGTAAGGATCGAAAAAAATGTACATATAACAACTAGAAAAAGTATAAAATCTGTGATAAATAATATACGTATAACAGATTGAAATAATTCATTACTAATTTGTTTTTAAAAGTTAGTCAAATCAATAAATTTGACGAACTAAAGCACCCAAAAAATCTGAGATACATAGAAAAGTACTTGCTAAGAAATTGCAATAAGTAACCTTTTTAAATTCTCTTTCTTTCTCTACAGCATATTACTTTGATTGACATTTTTATATATTCCTAATTTTTTTCTACAGTGGTTATGGAAGAAACAAAAGAGACCACTATATGAAGCACTTGAGAAGATCAAGTCAGGTAAAATAAAATTTATTTTTTTCGGTAGAATGAAACTGATTTGTTTTTTGACTAACAAGTTTTATTTTGTATTTCTGGTGGATGCAGAACTTATGTTATTGGGGTTCATATCATTATTCTTGACGGTCGTACAGGATCCTGTGTCTAAGATATGTATCCCTAGGAGTGTTGGACGCTCTTGGCATCCATGCGACATAAACAAACATACTGATGACTCATATATCGACCCATGTAGAATTAAGGTATTTTTTGAATCTCTTTCGGAAAACTCAATATTTTTTAATCCCTTTCTAGGACCTCACACCCTTCCAGCTCTCTTGGTAATTTAAATCCACAACCTCAGGATGGAAAGTAGCTAGCTAGTTCTTACTATTTGAGCAATCGTTTTTGTTGAGAGAATTAAGTCAATGATTCCTTGTTTTATTAGAGGCGAATAACAATTTTTACGATCGATCTGATATGACGATAAAAAATATATGTTGGTAACTTGTGTTGTATCCTAATTGAAATGCAGGGAAAACTTCACTTTGCTTCAAAATATGCTATTCACCAGCTCCACATTTTTATCTTTGTTTTAGCAGTTGCACATGTGTTGTATTGTATTACAACTTTGGGAGTTGGCAAACTAAGGGTAAAATTGGCAACTGTGACGACTCAATGTCTTTATTGTTAGCTCAATTATTTATTTCATGATTTACGGATATTGAAATGCAGATGAGGGCATGGAGAGCTTGGGAGGATGAATCTAGGACAATTGAGTACCAATTCTATAACGGTTTGTTTTACACACAATATATTCTTTTTTTCTTCTTTGGAAATGGGAATTACTTTAATATCCTTATTCTATAAAAATAATATTCCATTTTCTTCAATTTCACCTTGGTTTTTGTATTGATTACAAAAATCATTAAAATTGTCCAAACTTTTCTCATCGATTTTGATCAAAGTATCTGAAATCAATTGACCAAATCGGACATGGATCTCACACCCACACTCACACCCATATCATGCCAACACGGGTGTGGCACTAAAAGTGAAGAGTCCGAATAACTTAGATTTGGACTACACAAAAATATTGCTAATCTAATATATTTTGTGCAAACGTGGAGGCTTAATGTATTGTTAATTTGTGTGAATTGACTGGCTATTACAAAAAAAAACTCTCACTTCATATTAACGTAATAGTTTTTAACTAAATCATAACATATTCATCTGAAGTATAACAGACTACACTAAATACACCTCTATTCTTAATTCTCTAATCATTTCTATTTCATGCGTTAAGTATATATTTAGTCTTTTATTCTCTTTCACTCTCAATTGCGTAAATAACTTTTTTAGTTTTGGTTGTTAACATTTAATTAAAATAAATTATTCTAATTAAGTTTTTTTGTGCTCAATTATTATATAATTTTTATGGCAGATCCTGAGAGATTTAGATTTGCAAGAGAAACATCATTTGGACGTAGACATTTGCATTTCTGGAGCAACTCCCCAATTCTTCTCTGGATAGTATGAACTTTTTCTCTTTTTTATTAATTTCCTCCAATTGTAGCATTAATTTTTAAAGAAAAATGTTTTGTTAATTAATGGTTAATTTGTTGCAGGTTTGCTTCTTCAGACAGTTCTATGCATCCGTTGACAAAGTAGACTATCTTACCCTTAGACATGGGTTTGCAATGGTAATTTTGGTGCAACTTACAAATTTATTTATTTTTTTACATAAAAGTGTTAGCTAGTGGGAAATCATATTTTAATTTAAGGAGTATTATTTTGCATGTCAGGCACATTTAGCACCTCAGCAAGAAAAGAATTTTGATTTTCAGTTGTATATCAATAGAGCACTTGAAGAAGATTTCACATACGTCGTGGGAATAAGGTTAGTTAATTATCCCTTTTCTCTTTCCAAATTGTTTTAAGAAAAATGTATTTATTATTCATGAAAATTTCACCCTCTTATATGTTGCAGTCCAGTGTTATGGTTATTTGCGGTGCTCTACTTTCTCACAAATACCAACGGTAAGCTAGCTTAACATACCTTTTTTCTTTTTGACTTGCGTTGTTTCATAGCTGGTTAGAGCTATGAAGATATTAGTAATGCGGTATATGTATTACTTTATGTCAATATTAGTTATGCAGGTTTAGTTATTTATGTACTCTATTAGTTATTTTCGGTTTTATCTTGTATAAATTAATATATAGTTCCTTCACAATCTATACTCTTAAGTTAGTTGTACGAGTTTTTAAACTGCAAATCAAACACCGAATTAATTTATACATAAATAATATAACTCCTGACTAACTATCAAGCCTGATATATCTAATGAGAAATTTGATACTTGCATAACGCAATTACAAACGAATCGCAGATAGATAGGAAAAATTGGATCACACATTATCTTGAGCTTCTAATTTTTACAAGACCGTACAAATATATATATATATCTTGTACATTCAATACTAAATGGACTTGTGCTTCAGGTTGGTATTCATTCTATTGGCTACCATTCATTCCTTTAATTGTAAGTCCACATTGCTTGATTAATTATATTTCAATTTGCAAATTGATCATTAGAATTTAATTAAGTAAAAATTTTGCAGATACTGCTAGTGGTGGGGACAAAATTACAAGTTATTATAACAAAAATGGGACTAAAGATTCAAGAAAGAGGAGAGATTGTTAAGGGGACACCATTAGTTGAACCAGGGGACGATCTTTTCTGGTTTAATCACCCTGCTCTTTTGCTCTTCCTCATTCATTTTGTTCTCTTTCAGGTAATAATATTTCACTAATTTTAATTTGACTTTCAAATACCAAATTCTTCATTATGTTTGTCTAATTATTTTTTTGGTTTTTCAGAATGCATATCAACTTGCTTTCTTTGCTTGGAGCTGGGTAAGTACTTTAATTATTGCCTGTGTATATATATATACTTTAGTTGTCTGTTTCATCGTCCTTATTTTATTTTTCTTAGTTGCTCAAGCAAACAACAGATTGATGTGCCAGTTTGAGGAGCTTGAGGGTATATCTGTAATTTTTTGCAGTAGTTGAATTGCTTCAGCTGTCTGCTTCATCCAGGGGTGACAAAATTAAGCCCAACCCGCCCCAACCCGCCCCAAACCGTTTAACCCGCCTAATTATTAGCTCATCCCATCTCAAACAAACCCATTTCAACCCATTTAAAATTGGGTTGATATGCAACCCGAATTAATTCGAGAGAGATTTTGTTAAAATATTTTCAAAATACTTTTTTTTTCTATTTGATATGTTTTATATAGCCATTATAAGGAAACATATTATTTAATAAGTACTAAAATATTAAAAAAGAACAAATAAAATAAGTAAAATTTAGTAAAAATTGGGTCGGATTGGGTCTTGACTCGCTCTATAACCCGTCACTCAACCCGTTTTGACCCAACCCATTTTGACCCAAGCAAATTTGGGTTGGGTTGGTCTTGACCCGTTTGGTGTCTTGACCCATTATAACCATTCAAATTTAACCTAACCTGTCCAATTGCCATCCCTAGCTTCATCGTCCTTATTTTATTTTTCTTAGCTGCTCAAGCAGGGGGCAGGTCGATGTGCCTGCTTGAGTAACTTGAGGGTATTATTTGTAATTTGTCAATAGTTATTCCGTTTTAATTTACTTGTCTTAATATTAGCAAATTGAGTATATTTAATAATTAATAATTTAAAATAGTTTTAAAAAGTATGTTATGTAAGAGCATAAAAATAACATAAATTGTGATGATTGAAAACTTAAAATATTTTTAAAAAAATAAAAAAAGTTACTAATCATAAGATTTAACAACTTAAAATATTTTAAAAATATATGGAGTAAAAAGTTTAAAGAATGACTTTCAAAAATTTTAGTGGTGCCGCATAAATAAAAACAAGAGGAGTAAAATAAAATGTTAATCTCAGTAATTAATAACTTAAAATCTTTTAAAATATAAAAGAAAATCTATTAATATCATATAAAATAATATAAAAAAATAATTTATAGTGGGTCATACTAATACAGACTTTCATAACTAGTATATACATATGTATGCTTCAATTGTTCCAAATTAATGATGGGATGGCGTGTGGTCGAGGATAGAATAGGAGAACCAATTAATATGTCACCAGCGCAACACGAAATGTTTGACTTTATTTGTCAATTACGGAGTCAACAACGTTAAATAGGATTTCTTTTTGTTGATTTTCTGTTCACTAATTCAGTCTCTACAAATTTAATACATTTACTCACTCATGCACATGGACTTCCACCTGACTAATTAAAGTCTTCTTTTTTGTGCAGTGGAAATTTGGTTTACCTTCTTGCTTCCACAAGAATGCAACAGACATAGCCATAACACTTTCCATGGGGTGAGCTTTCTACCATTAACTCTTCTTTTTAGTTATCGAATCTTCAAAGTGAAATTAAATTATATTAAAGAGCCTATTTATTGGTGGATTTTGATCTTTTTAGGTCTGTCATTCAAGTTCTTTGTAGCTATGTGACACTCCCACTATATGCCTTGGTTACTCAGGTATTAATTTACATTTTTTCCGGAATCAACCACCTTAATTGGTTATATGATTTTTTCTCCTACATTATAATTCTGCTCAGTTGCCTTTATTTGTCATATATATGTTGATGTTATCATATTTATATACTATCATGTGTTTTTTATTGTTAGTCTGTCCCTTCTGTTTTCTTTCGTATATCATGTGTTTTTCTTTTTCTTTCTCTTTTTTTCATATTTAGTTTATTCTACTTATCGGTTTTTGAGATGAGGGTTCTCAGGAAACAACCTCTCTTCCTCGTAAGATAGTGGTAAGGTCTGCATACATTCTACTCCCCCAAACCCTACTTGTGAGATTTCACTGGGTATGTTGTTGTTGTATTATAATTCTGCTCAGTATCCATTTGAACATACATCATTTAAGACATACCTACCATTTTTGCAGATGGGATCAACGATGAAACCGGTTATCTTTGGTGCCAACGTCGCATCCGCGATACGGACATGGCATCAGATAGCAAAGCAGAGGGCCAAAAACGGGCGTCCATCGGAAAATGTGACTCCGTGGACGAGCAGGGCAGCATCACCATTGCGTGGAGGTGCATCCCCAGTTCACCAGAACCATGGGCAATTTCCTCTATCACCTAATTATTCCCGTAGGAGGAATGGGGGTAATCCAGAATCGAGCTCCAGGCGAAGCTTTGATGCTGGAAGTGTACAATCTGAAATTGAGATTACCTTGAATGATTTCTCACTTGGAAACAAATTAAATTAAACTTTCTATATACGTTATGTTCGGTTTATCATGTTTAAATTTAATACGATCCATATATAGGAGTATTTATTAGTGTATATAGAGATGATATGATCAATTTAGTTTAAATGTTGTACGTTCATACCTTAGAGTAATTGAAATATTTATCTTTTTATAATTGTAAGGGGTAGCTGTGCTATGAAGATTGTGAGAACATTCATGGACTTGCACAAATATTGTACTAAGAATAATTGTATGTTGATTGATATTGTTAAAAGGCTGACTGAAATGAGAAAGTAATTTCTTAAGGTTTGGGAGTAAATTATGAAAAAGACACCGCGTAAAGTATGGTGTTCATGGAAGACCAGTTACTGTAGAGTCGATAAGAACCGCTATGGTGCTCGTGAATTTGTTGGATTTTAATGATGGAAAATGTGAATGAAAAATGGAGGGAAAGTGTGAAAGTAATTTTACTTTTTTTGAAAGAGCATTTCTCATATTGACGGTAAAAAGAAACTTTCAAGTGATTACATATAGAAACACTTCTTTGTGTTCTTAAAGGATTATGGAGAAGACAAGTCTCACATGAGACGTTGTAGTCGTCGTCGCTTGCTCGACTTTAACTTCGAAAAATGATCAAGAGATTAAGTTTGAACAAAATTGTGATCCAATATTTTCTCACATGGGAGACGCACTTGTGCATGTGTGAAATGCAGATGCATCTATATCCTTTATATGTAATGTTATTGTGTATATTTTTGTCATGATTTGTGACAACTCCCTAGTCATAACACGGTACTTAGAATCTTGAAGGACCCCAAGCAAACTACATGGTATAACATGACACTAAGAATAACATACAATTACTAAAAAGTGAAAGTAAATCTAAGATAGTCTCATAAAGCAAAAAAAGAATCTGATACAAAGACAAGTGAAAATTTAGATTGGATGTCTAAAAGCCTCTATATAGCAGGTTACTAGGGCAATCCCTAGCTAACCATAAATTATGTAAACTGAATCAAAATACTAAAATGAAAGACAATATTGTCCTCGAATCATGAAGAGTCACCAACAAGAGCAACTAACAGGATCATGAATACTAACTGTGAGCCTGATACAACGCACTAAAACTTATATTACGAAACAATATGAACAAAAGAATACGTGGTCAATACTTTTAAATGTATTGAGTGTAAGGAATATGCAATATAACATATGTGAAAAACATGATAAAATTGAAAATATTAAAAATGCAATGTCCAAATAATCATGACATAAAATTAATTATCTAATTTCTGAAAATATAGTACGAGGTCTTGCAATATCCTTAAAATCATAATCATAATCATATTATATGTGAGAGATACTATTAACTGACATAAACTATATGAGCTACAATATGGTATTAAGAGCACCGCTCCCACACCAAAAAAAGTGTGTATACTTGCCAAGATAAGAACCATGAGTCTAAGCTAATGTCTAATTGGGATAAATTCTATGGAGGAAACATAGTTCTAGGATGAGAAGATTACTACGAAAGGTCTCATGCCTTTACTAATAGGCGAGCTTTTACCCTAGCTCCACTTGATGCTCAGTAAACTCCCAATGGAAATCATACATAATTATAATTATGTGAAGCAGTAAGAATCTGGTAGTACTAAATTATTCATAAATGGCGGAATGAACTGGGACCTTTGTACTTGGTTCCATTTGTAAGTTGAATTTCAATTGATACCTTAAATTCACTAAAACACAATATTTTGAACCCCTTTCTCTTTCTATGTGTGTGCGTGTAGTGCACTCATTTACACATGAAATTTCATGGCATTTTAACAACATATAAGAAATTAAATGTTAAAAAAATAAAATAAAAATAAAGGCTACTTTTGCATATTGCAGAAATTTTGAACATTATTTGCTCTCAAATTGAGCATAAAATTGATGTCAAATGGCAGAAATTCTTACCTATTTGCCTTGAATTTCACACTATAAGTTCAAAAACACAAACCAACAAACCTCTATTATAATTTTAAATTTATTTAATAACTTCACAAAATTCATTTATTATTCTCAAAGCTTTATCAAGCTTATCAATGAAATTTTTTGATCTTTCAATACCCACTATCATCCTTCATATTAACTATATAAAATACGAAAAATACTGATGAAATTGAGATTGTGAGATGAATACTTCTTCTTCTTATTTTAAAATTTTTTAATGTAAAATATTTATTCACTCGCTTTGAAATGTGTGGAATCACACATTATTTCAAGTTAGCAATATTAATACTATATGTGTTTGGTCAATGATCAGAGGTGTATAAATTATTATGTTTCATTTAGTTTAAGGGTTCAGTTGACAATTTCATAAGTATAAGGGTCCAGCTTACAAACAGAACCAAGCATAAGGGCCTCCCAAGTCACTTCTCCCTAAATAAATCTAATAACCATCATAAGAGCAGCTCTTTAAAATCATGATTTGATACATAACATAATCTGATATACACTTTATTCTGAAAACATCTAAATCACGCTATTCACGTAAATTGAGTGATACTTCATTTGAAAGCATCCATAATTCATGAAAAAATCGAGTTTATAGTATACATGTGAAAATTTAATACTTGAGATAATGAAAATACTTGCATTTAGGATTCATAGCATAATCATTGAAAAATCATAGGATAATACTTTGAATCATATTTCGAATCATAGATTCATAAGTAATTCATGGATAAAAATCTTAATTTGAAAAAGAATTCATGAAAATCGTACGACTCTAGATTTTGTAGTAATCATAATAAAAAAAAATTGAGATTTCTTTGGGCCTCAATTGATAAATGAATATTCATTGATGAAATTTCTATGTACCTGGTTAGAACTCTTGGCTTGACCATCTTCAATGGAGGCTTGAAGCTTTGGAACCCTAGCTTGCTTGGGAGATGATTTCTAGAGAGAGAAATTTTAATTTGGATGAAGGTTGAGAGAATGAGAAGTTATGATACTTAAAAAAATTAAAATAGTCCAAAATGATGTAGTATATCAATTAAAAAAAAGAAAAGAAAACAAAAAGGCTCCTAAGAAAATAATTGTTGACAAGAACTATGGGCACCATCCACGGATCGTACAAACTTCTATGATCTTTGAAGTAGTTCGTAAAAGACATTATTTTTATGTTTCTAATGTTCACTTTATAAACTCTTTTTTTGTTTGTTTGATATAAATTTCTACAACCCATACAAAGCCTTAATAAAAGTTAGAAATTATTTTAATTATGAAGTTCTAAGTCAATAATCTATGGACCAGTATATGCTCTGTAAATAATTTCATGATTCGTAAATTCATTCATCCTATTCAAGTCTAAAGATTCAACTTTTTGAACTTCAACGATGAACATTTTCTACAGATCATAAAATCATTACGATCTGTAAATCCTCTCATTAATATGATTTACTTCTTTTCTCTTTTTCCTATCTTTTGAAGTCAAATCCATGAGTGACTTCCACAGATTGTGATTTTTATTACTACCCATCAAGATCCCTCATAAATATTCAAGATTTGCAAAGTTCAGTTAGTTTTTTATATTTTCTTAACTTATCTAAGTTAGAAACTTTTAGGTGTTACAATTTCTCCCCCTTGAGAAAATTTGCCTTTGAATGAGGCTCAGCTAGGAGTAAAAAAGAGTAGAAAAAGAATGTAGAGCCCTACATATATACAAAAAAATATAAAATTGAAGGCTTGACTAATTTCGGCTAAAGTTTAAATCTAATTTCATGAATATGCATATATAAGAAAAACATGAGAATAACTGAAATGCATTAATCTGAAAGAATATGTAGGAGAGACTAATACCTTATGCTGAAAATAAAATGAAAAGAAAGAGATCGGGTTACTTGAACATCATATCTGTTTCGGCTTCTCAAGTAGCACTCTCAGCTAATTGATTCCTCCAAAGGAATTTCACTAAAACAACTTTTTTATTCCTTACGAACCTGGCAGTGAAGAATTCAAATTGGACCTATTCGTAAGCTTAAGGCCCCACCAGTTAAAAAGTGTAAACGTGTAGAAAAATATAAAATCTAAAAATTTGCAGATTAATGTATGAGCCTCCTTTACGACTCGTAGTCCAAACTATGGGTCATAGACAAGGTTCATGATTTAGAGTCTTGATGGGTGAAAATTTAGGTTTCTGAATCTTGATTTATGAATAATTAGGATGAGTTATGGTTCGTTTAATGAACTATAAAATATGGTCATAATTTGGTGTCATGAGTTAGAAATTTTTTTAAAAGTGGGGTAGTTTTATGAAGGGTCTTTATGACCTATAGTACAAATGATGAATTGTAGAAAAAGATTTATAGATGGAGATTTATAGACTATGTTAGAGGCTCAAAAATACAGCCAGGGCAAAATCTCCTATTTACAACTCGTAATCTAATCTACGACCTATAGATGGGGTGTGTAGATTTATCCTCATCATTTTGTGAAATATTTTTTTGGTGTTATCTTGCATCCTAAGCCCAATACAATGTTGTTTTAATATTAATCCCTCCCATATCAGACCCATTCTTCTTCAATACTCTTGTTCACTTTTCACTCAAAATTTCCTCAAATTTCTCTGAGGCCCTCAACTCCTAAGGCAAAAAGAGGAAAGCTAGGATTTTCAAGGTTTCTTCCTCCAAACTTTATGCTTTAAGTCCTTTCTTTTTGGTCTTCTAATCAAGATATGTGTGTTTGATTTGTCGACGTCTTTCATCCACAAAGTGTAAGTATATTTTATATTTTATTAGCTTTCAAATTATTGGTATTTCATTAGATGCATGAAGTCTCTTTAAATGTTGATGTTATAATATTTTTTCACTTATATGAGCCATGTAATATGCAAGTTATGAAATATTATGAAGTTAATGACTTATGAGATGAATTTCATGTTCCCTTAACTAGGATTTTTGATTGCTTATGATGGATGATTTAAGAACATTCTATGATAATAAGATTTACTACTATTTATGCATTTTCCTTTTAAAAAAGCATGATTTAAAGATTGCATGCATTAGCCCACCAAGTTTTAAGTTAAACTCTCTAATGAAGTATGCTTATGAGTGATGAAGGATTTCACTATATGTCATGAAAGTGTATGAAGGTCATAAATGATTTTCGAAGCCACCTTTTGTGATACTTAAGATATACCCTCTTGTGAAAGGACAATTCTTACATGAAGGAACTACTAAATTGATGAGCTATTCCTATTATGATAATGTTTATGTTTCAAGTTTATGAATGTATAGTGCTTATGTTTAAAGTATTATGTGAGACTTGACTTGGCACTGAATGAGGCTTGAAGTGAGGACACGATCCAAGAGGTCCTTATATAAAGTCTTAAGTCTCATAACTACGTGTCATCATAGGATTATGTGCTTATATGTCTTAACTAGTGGATCCACATCAAAATCCTAGTCATGATACCCACCTAGGTGGGTAGAGTTCTACTTTGTCAAGTAGACTTCTCTTTTTCCAATGTGGAGGCAACATCAGAATTTCATGCTATAGATTGCATGGTCTATTATCTGTTATGATCTCCTCCTACATAGACAAATATTTGATGTTTTATGTTAATTATGTTACTTCAAATCATATTTTAAATGATGCGTTGATTATTGATCAGCTTGAGCTATTATTCCTTGTAATGATTAAGGATATTATTTATATGATATTATCATCTTTTTGTTGCAATGCGTCTTACATACTTAATACATTCAAATTACTAATGCATATTTTGTCTACATGATATCACCATGTAGTGATCGATGATCACCTTCCTCCTTACTCTCATGGTTGACTAGTGGATTGAAGACTTTTATTCATTAGTGAATCCTCTGATTCGGGGGCAATAGCCTTACTATCTAGCTTGTTACTTTAAGACTATGGTATCATGTTTTACTTTGTCTACATTTGAGGGTGAGCTTGGATATGTCGAACCCCCACCTTACCTATGACTCAGAGGTATTGTTGGATATATAAACATGTATGTATTGGCTATGATCCTAGTTTTTATGTCTATGGTGATTGTCATTTAGACCTTACTCATTAGTTTTCGCTTATTTTATTGTCTTTACCAATGATGTGCTTGATGAATGCTATGAGACTCATTTGAGGTACCTTCAGGTTCCTCATTTGCTCCTTTTCACACTGATACTCTCTAAAGGTATAACTAAACTCGGATCACTAATGCACTTCTTTAATAAAGACATGAAAATGGGATGCCCAGATTCTAACTTCGAAGACAAATCCAATTGATATGACATCTTAATAAATGTCTCAAAATTCTCTAATGGCCAACATATATAAGACTAAGCTTTTCTTCTTACCAAATCTCATTACCCCCTTCATAGGTGTGATCTTCAAATAAACACAATCATTAACATCAAATTCAAGCTCTCTTTTCCTAACATCGACATAAGATTTTATAATGATCTTGAAGGTTATTTTAAATTTTTTTAAAACATTACTATTTTATCTCTCTTGATAGCTCCTCTAAGTCATATTTGATTGATTTTAAAAGTTAATTTTCGTAAATCTTATAAAATGTGAAAGTTTTACTAAAGAATTATGTTTTGGGAGCTTAAGTTGTCTAGTTTTGAAGTTTTGAGTAATTTGGAGGTTCGAGTTTCAGAATAAAATTCAATCAATTCCATCAGTCCCAAAATATGAAAATTAGTCTAAAATAATTGGCAGGTCATATTTGGAGTGGTTATGTGGGTTTTAGGTTTGAGTTAGAATTTGAGTTAAATTTTAATTTAGGTTTGACTTTGGTCAATAATTTGAGTTCGAGTACTCAGATTAGAAAATTCTGATAGTTGTACTAGCTTCAGGAGGTAATCTTCATGTTGGAGTGAATTTTATCATAATTTTTTGATATCCTGGTATGGTTTTGGCATTTCTAGTGCTTAAGTTAGTTTAGTTACGACTTATCAGATTCCAAGTCAAGGAGACCTTGGATTTGATTTTTGATGATCTATTGGGTTTGGAATATCAAATTTACTTGAGTTGCTTGTATAGTTTGTGTTTATGGTATTTGATCACATTTTAATGGTCTGTTCCATGATTTTGGTATTATTTGGTAATTGTCGGTGTTTGGTGTAGGCTTCACAACGACTAGGGATTAACCACTTAAGCTACCAATGCATTTTTAAATAGTATTTGCTAAAGCAAAAGCCACCAACACTTTTTCAAAAGCGAAAGCCGCTTAAGCTATCCTTATGTCGCTTAAGCTATATCAAAGGCTTGGATTCAGGTTCTTATTGCAGGAATTAGACCTCATTTTCTATTTTTTTTATCTTGGGGAGTTCATAGGTGGTGATATTTTAAGTAATTTTTATGTGTAATTTATCAGGTAAGTTATTTGGAGCCTAAGCCTTCCTTACACATTAATTACTTCTTATTTTTTTACCATCAAATTGAGATTTTGAGTTGAAAAAATTTGAGGTTTTGTAGATGAGCCCAATTTTATGAAAATGGTGATTATAAGTTGATTTTAACCCCTTTTTGAAAATAATTTTCTCTAATGGATTTCTAATGTCATGAGAAACTTATTTATACAATTATTTTCAGATTTCATCCCTATTTTGTATATGAGATTATTGGACTATTTTTCCCTTCCTTAAATTATATGACCTTGATGTCATTTATTCTGAAATATGATAGTGAATCTATTTTTGTCTAGATTGTAGTATTTTGAATTCGAATAGGAAGGAATTGAACTGATTTCTTGGATTTATCGAGGCAAGTGGATTTCTAAATATTATTAAGTTTAATTGGACCTTGTTTCTTCCTTATTTGTGTGTTGAGAAAATAACGAGGAATCCAGAAGTGATTAAACTAATCATGAAATGACCTAACGAATGTGTCAGAATGATGAAAATGACTATGTGATAATATGTATAACTGGACTTTTGAATGGGTATGTACATGTTGATAATTATGACCTTTGAATTGAGAACATTGATTGATTTCATGATTTGCATTGTTAAAAATTGTGAAATGTTTATATTGACTCAATTAATGAGTATTGTTTCATTTTATCATGGAAACAACTATTAGACTATTTTGAATGTGATGTTGGACAAGTATTGTATAATCCTATCGTTGTGTTGAAATTGTTGAATGAATACTAATGAAACATTGATCAATTGATGAGTAATTTTGAACTATAATGATAAAATGATTATTAAGAACTTGAGAAATGATGAGATGCTTTGTAAAAGAACCTTGACAATGAGCGTGAGTCATTCTGAAAAATGCCTTGATTGCAAATGATATATCGATTATGAAATAAATTGAATAATAATAATAGTGATTGTGAATAATGATGTTGAGCCTTTCATCGAAGAATTTGATTGATGAGAATGACTGACTTGAAATTGAATACTTGAAATGTGTGGACTCTTTGCATACTCTTATACTTATTGTTAAAGTGACTATTATGTTAAAATAAAACATTAATTAAGTTTCATTATTGATATAAGCCAAAGAAAAATGATTCCATATATATATATATATATATATATATATATATGGGGTCGGGCCACACGCTTTATGAAAATAGATACTTGATTATAAGGAGTCGGGCCACATGCTCCGTGACAATAGATACTTAACTATTGAGGGGTTAGACCTCATGCTTCGAGGCAGGTATATTAACAAATATGTCACCCATGGGTTCTAATCTAATTAGATCAGCAAACGTGTATCATATGACAAATATGCATCAGGATTATGTGATATTACATTGCATTACTTATATTTCATGATATCCCATCTCATTTTATTCATTCCTTCAAATGTGAGTATCTATTCCAAGTATGATATGATGGTTAACTCTGTTATTGTAAATTGTTATTATCTATTAGTTAAAATATAGTGTATTGGAACTACGAGTATGCATATGTATATTATGTATGTTGACTTTCCTGCTTGTATGGTTATAACTTTAGAGGTATGTGGTTGGTTGGTAGTAATACCTATATATGTTCTTTATTTGGCTACTTGCATTTCGATCTTTTACTTGGATACCATCTATGTTGGTACTCTACCTTAATTTTATACTTGTGTAGGTGTTTAGTCTAGTACCTTCTGATCATTTCCTTTCCTATTGGACTAACCTTCTGGACTCTTGAGAGATAACATGCTTGTACTTTGATAGACTCTCAAGGCTCCTTACATTATGTTATATTCTATTTGAGGACTATGAAATTTAAGATTTTACTATTTTTCCTTCATCTCAGTTAAAGTAGTGGCTTGTACATGTGACATTAATCTTGGGATGGTTCGAAACTATGGTTCCTGTTCCTTATGTTTATACTTTCATATTTCGACTATATTTTTGCTTTACCCTCTACATTATTTTGTTATTTGCTGTTTAGACTGACTTTCCTTGGTAGGATAAAGGCAAGTGCCATCACACCTGAATTTTGAATCGTGACAATTCAGTATCAAAGCCCAAGGTTTATGGGTGTAACACCCCACTTTTTGAAATTCCTAGTAAATGGAAAGTTAAGGAAAATTTGAACCTTTTGGGCTTCACGAGTCTATTTATGGCTCATGAATTGGACCATGGGTGTAGAAGGGTCTCATAGATGAAGGCCTAGTAAGTTAAAAGAATTTGGAGTTTCTAGAAATCATTCCACAATGAGCAAGATGGTCGTGAATGGAACAATGACACATAGTCTTAATTGTAAATGGGACCATGTAGGATGAAATTCTTTCTAAGCCTGAAAAGGTTTCATGAATGGATTTATGGTCCGTAAATGGAACTACGAATCATACTGTTGGCTCTTGGTTTGGATGGTGTAATTTGTAGTATCTAAAATTTTGTGATACATATTTCATAAAGGCAAAACACGACCTATAGTTGGTATTACGGAGTGTGAACGGGGTCTTAGGAACTGATGTGCTGTCAAAATACAATAATTTTGATACTTAACATTTAGAATTTTGTGTGTTATCAATGCGATGTTAGTGAGTTTGATTTTTTGTGTTTGTTTTGCATGATTTCAGGGTTGGTATTGATTTTGGGCAAAATATGCAGAAGTTTCTAATTTTGAGGATCCACGAGCCACTTTACGGATCGTAGAGTATTCTATAGGCAGTGAAGGAGGTTTTGTGTAGAATTCTAGTGAAGGGTGGATTTTTGGAGATTGGTTTACGAACATGTAGACAAGTCGTGGAACACTTTACATGTCGTAGACCAATACTTATACCTTGAGGATCTGAAAGTGAAGATTTGCAGAAATTTCATCAGGCGAAACCCTTATGGGCCATAGAACCTTTTATGGGCCATAGAGGGGTATCATAAAAGCTAAGTCTAGAATTGCAGCAACAAAGTACGAAAGCCTGACTACGAATCGTAAATCACTTTATGGCCTGTAGAGTACCTCGTGGAGTATGCCAACCCAGTTATCCTGTTTTGTTTAGGATTTGCATTTTAAACATTATAAATATGTTTTCAGGTTATTTTTTTGAGGAGAAGCAGCAAGAATAGAGAGAAAAAATATTGGAGAGTTTGAGAAATGCTTATATACTTTAATTTCATCTTCTAATTACAATCTTGTTATTCTCAGTGAAGCGTTGAATTTTCTTGTGCTTAATTTAATTGTGTAAGTACTTTATCATGTTATCAAATTCATGAGTCTTGCATTTACACAAATCATGAGTAGCTAAATCCAAAACTAGAGTTGTGGAAACCATAAAGAACTAACATGGTAAAATCAGATAATTTATAATTCTTGAAAAGTGTGCAATGTATTAATTAATACTCTTCATTTTGCATGTTTTCTAGTGGTGGACAACATTAGAACCCTCCTAGTATTACTGACTGGACCTAGGTAGTAATGAATAGGAAAAGAGATTAATTAATAGGATTCGATCAATGTTTCTCATCTAATCAACCAAACTGGGACAAGGGGAGGTTGTACTGGACAATAGGTAAGGGTTAGTAATTTCACTTTGCGGTGATAGACCAAGTCACGTAGTGAAATTCCGCCAAAGGGCTTAGTGAACTTAACTTACTGTTCTGCAGGCTACACATTAGAAAAGAATTCAGTTATCAGGTGATACTATATTAGGGAATCATGGAAAACATAATACCCTAGTTTCTCTCCATATTGGTTAAACCCTTGTGTTAGTTAGGATTACTCTTTACTTGTTACTATAAAACCCCCTCTTTCGGGGAGATAAATTGGTTAATAAATCCAAATTGTAGAATTGAATTCTTCTAAGTCTACCATATTCTCTTGGGTTTGACCTTAACCTTGGTTAGGTTCTATATCTTGACAACAACTGTGTTAGCCTCAAAAAGGATATGTAGCTTAGGCGACATCATGAACAACTCCGACAGTTATAAATGAAGGACTTTTTGGTTATTTTTTATTAATTCAACTCCTAACTACGTTGTTTTGACCCTTCTAACTTAACAGACTCAAACCCTATTAATCCTATTCTTAATTCATTCTATTTCATTCACTCTCATAATTCTCTCGAAGGCTCTTAAACTTTCTCTCTCTAAGTAAAGACATCATTAAAGCTAGGGTTCTAGTCTGGGTCAAGGCTATTTCACCCTAATTTTTAAGATCCTTCACTTGAGGTATGTAGGACTTCATCTATGGATTAGTTTCAACCAAGGAGCCCATCCAAACCTCCTTTTTTCTCAAAGTTTCATGGTGATTTTTATGGGCTTTTGTGATATGAGTCCAAATATTTGGATTACGATTATTCTATGATTATGACATATACATATGCATAAATTATGAGGAATTACATGATTTCTTTGATTTCCAAATGAAAGTACATTATTTCAAGTATATGATGAATAGGGCTTAATGAATTGATATGGGTTTCTTTATAAATGATCCAAATTGATTTCAATTGCATGATTCCTTTATGATTTTCATCTAATTTCATGATTTTAATTCAATTGCTCATGAACCCCCACATGGCCCTAAAATTCCCAATGATAAGCTATGAGATTTCATGAACTATGGTTCCTTGTCACAACTTGACCTGAATGATTGTGTCTGTGGATCCCACCTGAAACACAGTACTTGTCCTGAATCACTAAGCATAACACGAATGACCAACATAACAAAAAACCAACCATACCCTACTCTGAACCTAGAAGTCACTTCTACAGAGGTACTATAGACTCAAAATAAAATATATAGAGATATACATAACTAGGAGAAATCCTACATATACAAGCCCAAAACTAAAACTCTACAGGGCTAGTGTCTGAATACAAATGATGGCCTTGAAAATAGAAGGAGACTGTAGAATATTTGAAGCTGTTGATACTTACCAAAGCCTCCTTAAACATCTACAAGTCCCCAAATCAATGACCATAACTCTTACTTTAACCTGCACCATGAGTAGATGTAAAAAGGTAGGGGTGAGTACCGGTGAAAGGCACCAAGTAGGCATCATAGGCCAACTGAGTGAAATACAATAAATACGAAGAGAATAAGTTAATGCGATATTGCAGTGTCAATTATCCACACTCAAGTCCAAAAATGAGCATGTCTAGAATCACAGAACCCTAATGGAATAACCCAACCAATGTACAAAAAGATCGACTTATGAAACTTAGAGGTCAAGTGTCAGCTATGCCCTTGGCATCAAAAGTGCTCTACTGACCAAAACTATGAGAACTAATAGAGTAGAACAAGTAGGGACCAATTGACTAGGACCTAGCAGTGTATGCTGAAACTAACTGACAAAGTCTATGCATAAACATAGCACACTATCACATGACTAAGGTATGATGTTATACGTAGGTGTAAGGACCTAGTAAGTACATAGGTACAACCATGCATAACCAGGTTACCTATAAATATATCGATGAAACTGGGTAAGAACTTTATATATTGTGCCGGCTCATGGCAACTGACCTCCTAATCCCATATTGAAATGTGGCACTCGATCCTGGGTATTATGTTAGCCCGTGACACCCGCTCCAGGTATATACATATATAACAGTGAGATAAATCCCTCATGGAGGAGCGAATCCCCCTATCATGCTAGGACAAGTCACCCGATCTGGGAATGTATATCGTGTCGGTGTGCAATACCTAATCCAATGGGTATAAAGTGTCAGAAGGTGATAATATATCCTGAGGTATACCACATGCTATGTATATATATGACCATGTAGGTCCTGGGTCAAGTGAACCTAAGGCAACATTGGCCTAAGCCTAGCTAAGGCCTATAGGAAATACAAAACCAGTAATATCCCTCGGATCCTGAAACATAATAAGAATCCCAACTACTGAGCATCAAAGGTGACCAAGTAACAATAGATAGACTAGTTGTCAAATAGGACAAGTTCCCAGGACAATTAACTAGGCTCTCCTACTGATGAATGCAACTCAATATCCTAATAAAATAGATAATCACCCTAAAGCTATGGGTAAGGCACATGCCTCATGTTAGGACCCGTAACATAATTTAAACCCCGAACGTCCTTAATTGGTTTGATTTAATGAAGCTTGGGATCGAATGCAACATTTCTTCTAAGTTTGGTCCTTAAGAATAAAAATGTATGTGGGGTCAAGGTGTGTGTGAGTTTTCGATTGGCACAAGCGGAACAGGTGTGCCTATATATATACATGTATATCTCTTGTACAAGATCAACACACTTGACACTTAGCAAAAAAAAAACTTGTTGAATATAAAAATACCCTCTCGGGTTAGCTACAGTAGTTTTCAAGAAATTTGAGTTTTTTGTGTTTTCAATTATTTGATGCTTCAAGCTCGATATATTGAAGCCCCTAAGTAGCGTGGTGGGGTTGGTTTTCCAAGAAAATGCGTAGTTTGCCGGTTACGAAAGTTTTGGGTGTAATAAAGGCTTGGAAGGTATGTTAATTTTTTATCTTTATTTATGTTAATTAAAGTTTATGAAGGTATTAGGAATGTATTAAAATGAAGGTAAAACACGAAAATAGGATTGGTTGTTAACGGAATTACGAATTTCGAGTTGTGGTCGAATTGAGAATGGAATTTATATATGGTTGTATATTGAATTTTTGTCATGTATTTGTATTTATTTGGCATGAAAATAGTCTTTATGGGGTAAGAGAAGTAGTAGAAAATTATTCAAATAATTATGTGAACATTGGCTTAAATTGGAGGCTCATCGAGGGTATTATGTTGCGTCTTAGCGTTAGGGGTTTCCGTTGGGCGTTGGGGTGATGTAATGTGATTTTTGGAGAATATTGGAAGGTGTGAATATGATGAATATGATTTTGAATCATTGCTTCCCTGTTTTGTTAATTTCGTCGCAATAGCGTTTTTTGACGTTTTGATGTCGTAATGGTATTTGGAAAGGTTTATTGATGTTATGGGCTGTTGTTGTTGCTGTTGATTGATTA
>JAOTQJ010000072.1:18257046-18307056 GCA_025642045.1 Solanum sejunctum | reverse complement strand
ATACATTCCAAAAATATAAACAAAATATTTACCTTCCAAATATACATTCCAAAAATACCTACCAAATATATTTAACAGAAAATGGTGAAAAATGTCTAACCTATAATTTAAAAAAGACTTACGTTCAGGAAATTTTAATGCTCCGGGAATGCAGAGCAAAGCCTATGAAGGCGGAAACCATGGAGGAGTAACCCCCTACGAACACGAAGTGGAAGGGTGCAGATGCGGAGGACCACATTAGTCAACTCCGTGAATGCAAAAGTGGGGTCCATGAACATAAAGGGTACAATACCCAGACCTCTGTGAACGTAGTCCCAAACCCGGGACCACAGAGTATAAATGGGTCTTTGCACCACATACTGCTCAAACCAGCAACATACATCACAGGACAATCATGAATTGGACCATTGAGATTCATTCAAAACCCCATTAACACAAATCAAATATGGAACCCTACCATAAATGACGTTTCTAACTCGATCAAATTGTTAGAATTTGAAGTCGAGACCTCCTAAAACCAAAATCTGAGAAAGATCATTTAAATTAATTTAGGACTCAAATACCCAAAATAACCTCAGAAACTCAAAAACTTATAATGAAACAATTTCTAATGTTAGTTTCACCATCTAGAACCACTGAAATTTTTGAATTTGAGCTCTCGAACTCTGAATATTAACCAAAGTCAAATTATGATCTAAAATGAATTGAAATGTAAGTTTCACCATCTAGAACCACTGAAATTTTTGAATTTGAGCTCTCAAACTCTGAATATTAACCAAAGTTAAATTATGATCCAAAATGAATTGAAATGTATCTTTGGATCTAAAATCTCCTTTTTAGCTCCAAATTAGTTACACTAGTTCTTCTAGATCAGATTCAGCATTTGAGCTGATAAAATCGACGAAATTAAATTTTGACACTCGAAACTCAAGATGACCACAACCACAAAACTTGAAATTTTTAACTTTGAGCTTTTAAAAACTCTTTGTTTAGCAAAACTCCATCTTTTTACAAGGTTTTCAAAAATCAATATTTAGACTCAACCAAAAATGAGCCAAAGCAACTTTCTAGATGAGAAAAATGATAATTTTATCAAAAATATAAAAAAATGGCCTTCGAGGTCATTACAACAATTCTACTACTTATTGCTAATAACATTGCAGATAACACTACTTTTTGGGTGATAACACTATCAAAGCATTATGAAACATATTTTTCTTTTAAAGGTATCATTTAAACCAAGATTCATGAAAGGAGTTTGAGAGCTTATCCTACTTTGGCTCAACACATGATTTAGGTAAATAAGAATAAAGGTGCATCTTTTCTATCGAATAAGGTGAAGTGCACACGTAGTTTATCTTGAGCCCTTATGTAGTCTTTTAACATGCTTTGACATTATTTGAAAGAATCATATTGATAAGGATATGAAATTTATTATTTCTATCACCTCGAAGATAAGGCAAAACTCAAAAGATTTGGAGCAATGCATAAATTGACATAAGTTTCTTAGGGAACAATTCTATTGCATAATCTAAAGTATGAAAGAAGAAACCTTAAATGTCCATTGTCTCTTATTTATAAGAAATGGAACTCTCACAATCATAAATAAGATCATGTTGACGTGGCTTCATAGATACCCTAGGACAGTTGAACTCTATACTTTGATACCAATTTTATCACATCCCGAACCTATACCTTGGACATGGATGACATTTAAAAATTATTGTTGGTCCCAAGAAAATTCTTGGCCAGGCTAACTATTGAATGGAAGAATAAACATACATGTAAAAACTTTATAAAGTGAACATTTTAAATCATTTAAAATAACTTATGCAAAAATTTTAAGTAAATCAAAATATAAATAATAATTATAATAACAATAATTCTTAAAAACTTTTGAATACAAAAGATTAAACTAACTTGCTAACTTTGTCAATCTATGAAGCCTCTACTAAATGAGATAGGTATCGAAATAGAATCCATGGCTACCTAACTACTCCACTAAACATGACTTATAATTAAATAAGCGGAATTAACTGAATTGGATCCCTTTGAAAGTGAGGAGGTCTCACCAACTGCTGATGGAAAGAGATCTTACTGAAATGTCGACAATCGTGGGTACTTGAATTTGCATAATGATGATGCAGCGCAAATTACATTATTATATGAAATGTATAATATGTAATAAAGTTAAATTAAATAATAAGCTATTAAATTAAATAATAAGCTATTAAATTAAATAATAAGCTAACTAAAAGCAATAATTGACTTATTGAATACGTAAACTCTAAGTAACTGAGAAGTAAAGCATGCATGAGTATCAAAACAATGAAAATTTTACAAGTATTCTTGTGCAATAATATAACTGAAAATAATATACTTTACTTTCTTGGAGAATTTTTCTAACTAACAACCATCATTATGAGCCTCGTAATGATACAATGTTATGTCCACATTGCTTGAGTAATCATGTACTTTGCTAAGTACAACAACTATAACTTTTGGATCTATCTATTGGACCTTCTTAGAGGCAAGTTGGGAGTTATTCAAATTGTGGTACAATCTTATCCTATGCTGGCTACACAATTTATGGGATATTGAGTTATATGAACTCTTACCTAAATCGGTACTCAATACTACTTCCAAAATATGTAATATCAATAATGCTTATATAATATTTATCTTAAGATAATACTCAAAAAAATGCTCTTTAGGGAAAACTGGTCTGTACTTCACTTTACTTTAATTGACGGCATGCTTTAGAGAAATCATTTATGATCTTTTTGAAATAGTACTTGTTTTCTCAATGCAAAATAATGCATTTGGAACCATTTAAGTCCTCTTTAATTTCTTCTTAAATAATATCATAAAATTACTTGATTGTACTAAATCTCTGAAATTCCTATATAATGATGCAAAATATACTTTCCTGAAACTCTTCTAAAATAATGCACTTAAAGCAAAATGTATTTTCTTGAAATTTTTGGACTTACATTATTCATGAAAATACTGGAAATGAAATATTATGACAAGATTTTCAAATAACTTTAGCTAAAAAGGAATTCATATGGTATAAAAATCATAAACTATAAAGCAAAGATCATTAATGATATGAAGTACCATAATTTGATAATAACATCAAGAATCAACAATAAAAAAATTATAGAGAATTTGAAAATCATAGACTTTAGGATAAAAATCCTATCTTTGATCTTACTAACTGAAATTGTATATATAAGACGTGAGAGAGAACTGAATTTGTCACTATGATAGTCTGACATACCTGAAAGGAAAACACTAACTTGAAATCTTAGACTAAGGCTTGAAGGTGAAAAACTTTAGCTTCTTCCTTGAGAAAATTTAGAACGTATGAATTTGATGTTATTTAAGGGTTGGACATGAATAAGGAGGTTGTCAGACTATAAAATATACTTGAAAAAATTAATTGAGGGTAAAAGGTCAAAAACACCTTTTTTGATAATGTACAAAGACCATAAAAATTTTTAAAAAATGACTTTTTAATGAATCTCAAAGGCAATCGATGATCTAGAGATCCTTTCGTCAAACTATTCAGTGAATTATTGAATGGGAGCTTTAGATCGTCTAAATTAACAACTTTTTGAAGATTTTTGAGCCCATTCGGTGAGTCGCCAAATTTACAGGTGAGCTCGTTGAATTATCCAGTCTGAATATGCTTCAGTAAAATGATCATAACATCTTATTCTGAACTCCTACTGAGTCAAACTTTATGGAGCTGGAAAGAAAATTCATATACTTTTGATTTGATTGGTTTTGGGTCACATAATTCTTTATATGCTGAAAGATATGATTGATTGGAGTTGACTCTTAGATGAACTTATGCAAAAATTTAGCCAATAGAAATGTTTTGAACTTGACTTGATATTTAAGCTATAACCCTAAATCACATCATATTACACTTTAAATACTTATGAAAGGACTTGACATATACACACATCTTAAAAATTATTTGGTTCGAGTCTATGCATATGCAGAAAGATTCAAATTTTAGCTTAGAATATTTTAGGCTGTTACACATACATACATACGAATAGTATACATACTTAATATATGTAATATTAAAATGACAATTATAAAAAATTTGTATTAAATTTTGCAACAACTTATAAAATATTATTGTATTATAATGTTTACGAACTTAAATTAAAATCTATAAATATATAAGTTAATAAATTAAATGTTATTATTATATATATAAAGATGAAATAGACTTTGCACAGTATAAAGAAAAAGGTCAAACACATATGTAACCCTTTAAACTTGACCTTAAATTTCATCTTGACACTCCAACTCAACCTTACCTTGTTCCATTTTAACCCTTCAACTCTAATTTTCAGATTCAATTTTTGTCACTTCTATCTAAGGAATCAATAAAATAAGAGAGAGTGTACCTCACATGCCATAACATGGCTTAAAAGCCAATTAAAAATAAAATAGATCATGTTATTCTAAAAATAGTTCTTTAAGAATTATTTTTGAAAACTAACGGATAAAAATCGATATTAAAATAAAAATATAAAAATAAAGAACAAATATAAAAATAAAAAAATTATAAAATTAGTGATTATGTTTAAATGCTACATAAAAAATAAAGTTGAAATGTTAAAATAGAATAAATGCAAGATAAAGTGTCAAAATAAAAAATAAAGTTAAGTTAGAGGGGTTGTATATGTATTTGAGAAGTACAGTCTTTCTCATTTTATTGATTGCTTGGATAGATGTGTCAGGAATATGAAAAATTGGAATTGAAGAGTTAAAATGGAATAAGATAAGATTGAGTTGGAGTGTCAAAATAAAATTTAGAGGGTATATTTGTTAGGATTGTTTTTAAAGTTGAGGATTGAGTTTGATTTTTCAAACAAAATGATTTTGAGCCATTATGTAATTAGAAAAAGCATTGTATACATAGTTGGAGTACAATACAAAAAAGCATACGTTACGTGGCCTGCTATGTATCTTTGAGTGTTTCCGTCCAAGATTGACCCAAACTAAGAAACAGAGTAGTGGTGTAGCGTTTTTCTTGTTTTGTTGATTTGAGAAAAATGGCCTTTGTTACAGTGTTGAGGGGCGGCCGCTTACCGCTCCTCCCTCACTCTCAGGTAATACTAATTTAGCATGTGGGTCTTTTGAATCTTCAATTAAATTTCATTCTATTTTGCAGTTGCCGATTGTTAGACCAACAAACAGTGCTTATCGTAATCGTCCCAATGTTTTGCGAATTCTTTCTCGTTATTCACAATCACAGGATGTATTTACTTCTCGTCTTCAAGGTGCTTAAGCTGTTTCATGTCCTACAACGAAGAAGAATGAAGTACTAATTATAGTTTGTGATTGTGAGCTTAACTCAAGCTATTTTTTTATCTGGTAGATCGTCTAGAGAACTTGCCCAAACTTGTGGAGGATATTGTCCAAACATCTCTAAGCACAGGTCCTCGTGGAGCATTAAGGTTAGCTCAGGGTGTCCAAGCTGTAGTTGGAGTAGGCACTGAGTGGTTGCAAGATGTATCTAAGGTAACAGCTTCTAAGTGCTCTATAACAATTTTTATAAGTAACTAATAAGAAAATTGTACGGTGTGGTTTTGTATTATCAACAATGTAAAGTACTTCACATCTTCACAGTTGAATGTATGTTGTTTCCCAAGTCCCATTAAGGTTCATGATGTTCTGAATTAAATTACTTAGAAATGTATAAAATGAAATTTTGCAAGTGTGATAACCAGCTTGGGTGTTAGTCATTTCTATTACAAAGCTTATTTAGTCAAACACCTTGAGCTTTCAATACCACACAAATTTAGAATCCACAATCCAACTTGTACTTGAACAATATTTTTAAGAAAAGCTTCCCATTACCAGGTTTTTGACAACTTATTCTACTGGTCAGGGGACATATAAATGTTATTTGTTGAACTTGCTTGGGGTTTTGGGGGGGGGGGGAAGGGGGTTAGAATTACCAGATATCCATAGATCTAAAGCAGGCTACTCCACAACGAAAAGGGAAAAAAGCTGTTTTGCTTGTTCTCTCTGTCTTATCTTTTTCAATAATCTTATCACTAATGTTATGAACCAGACTCGGCCCAACGTCGATACCTAGACGAATGTCGCACAACTAATTATTGGGCTGAGAAGAAGCAACAAAACCAGAAGGACTTTGCAAAGGCTGATTTGGGACCTAGGCCCAATTAACAACTAGTTATAAGGATGACGGATGAGAAAGAGTAGTCCAGGGAAAACTGTTGAGAAAAATGTCTAGTCTTCTCATCCCCTTTCTTTGAGTCTAAACTTCTCATCTCTTTCTAGTTATCTTCTTCAATAGTTTCTTTATTTTACTAGTTCATTGTTGTTCAGCAATTTCTTTGTTAGTTCTATTTTCCCATTGTAATTGTGAGTATAGTGATTATAACATCTGAATATTCCTTATTGTGAAATTGGAGTTGTTACATTGGTGCTTTCGTCCAGAGGTCTCTTTAATGGAGGACCAGAGAGTACTCAAGGCTTTCATTAATGATTCAATACAAGTAATGAAGGATTCTATCTGTAAAGATCTCGCTGAATTTCGATCGATGTTGATGGAGGTTTTGGGGGAAAAGGATATGACCTCTTTTGAACCCAAAAACACAGTTATGGACATCAAATTGTGGCAGTTTCGAGGCGAGAATACGGAGGCATGGATAATTCAAGCAGAGCATTATTTCGATTTCTATAAAATTGAGGAAGATCAGAAGCTTACCATGGTGACTACCTTGATGGTGAAGCATCACAATGGTAGAGTTCGTTATTTAGGAACAATCAATTTAATTGATTGGCCTCATTTTGCTGCTAAGCTGAGAATTAGATTTGAACGGAAAGGACTTAGAGTCCTGGGAGGGAGAGTCACCAGTCTTGGGCAGGTAACCTACGTGACTGAGTACCAAAATTGCTGTGAGGATATGTCGTCGAGCTTCCATGAGCCAGATGTACTTTTTCCAGGTAACCTACGTGACTGAGTACCAAAGTTAGATCATGAAGAATCCGACCTCAAGATCCGCACCCGTATCGGACACCCGCACCCAAGTCGGAGCAACTTAGGGCTCTACAGACAATGTGGAGGTGTTAAGAGTGTTTGAAGCAATTAAAAACATATGGAGTTGTTTATTTGCAAAGTTGTTGGGAACAGTTAGGTGGAGTTGAAATGGGTTTTGAGGCCTTTAATGACATGTATTTTGAGAGATGTTTATGGGTAACTGAGCGTATTGGGGATCTTGGTTTTTTTATGGAGTATGAGTGTTGCATTCAAATGAAAGAACTTCATTCTTATGATGACAAGGTGGAAATCTCTGAATTTATTGTGTTAGCAATATTTTTGTGCAAGATTTGGGAGTGGTTAATGGGGAACCAGTTGAAGGATGCATGAAGGCAAAACAAAGGGATGGTATTGAGTTCTCCTTCTTACTTTGTGTGCAATATTTTCACAAAGGCTCTATACAGCCTTTTGCGGAACAACGATTCTGGCTGGAGCTTGGTTCTTCAACTTTATTCTTATTGCTCACCAGGTTTCGTTTTTTCTCTCACCCTTGCAAATCGTCCTTTTGATCCTTTATACACGATATTCCTCTATTCTGTGGTGGCAAAGAACATATGTTTCCAAATCGTAGTTTTGTCTCTATTCATTTTTTGGTAGTTTATGCACGGCTCCGCAAGGTCTATAACAAGCAAAAAGTTTTTTTCTTGACGGACATGGCACATATCAGTGGATTGGTTGCTTCTTGGGTCATGTGTTCTCCTTTTGCGTATGCAACTGTTGTTACATGTGCTACACAATTTATGGGTGGTAAAGTTTACACTATAGTTATATTTGGAAATAGCTCATTTGCACTCGAGGATTTTAGCAATGATCAGGCCATCTTCTATGTTGTTTCCAAGAATTATACAAGATCAGTCGCTGCATACACCAGCCACAACTAACATGTGAAATATTTTTTGCCAACATTGCACACTTTCTCTTGTCTACAATTGGTGGGGAGCGCGCTACTAACATTGTTCTTGACTCGAACCTTGAGGACAAGGTTCTTATTGAGGGCGGGAGTATTGTTATGAACCTGACTTGGCCCAATGTCGATACCTACATGAATGTCGCACAACTAGTTATTGGGCCGAGAAGAAGCAACAAAAACTGGAAGGCCTTTGCAAAGGATGATTTGGGACCCATGTCCAATTAACAACTTGCGATAAGGATGACGGATGAGAAAGAGCAGTTAAGGGAAACTTGTTGAGAAAAATGTTTAGTCCTCTCATCCCCTTTCTTTGATTCTAAACTTCTCATCTCCTTCTAGTTATCTTCATCAGTAGTTTCTTTATTTTACTAGTTCATTGTTGTTTTTCAATTTCTTTGTTAGTTCTATTTTCCTGTTGTAACTGTGAATTTAGTGATTATAACATCTGAATATTCGTTATTGTGAAATTGGAATTGTTACAACTAAGTTCTTTCATAGATTTAGACTCTTAACAGGTCCTGTTTTCTTTAATTTAATTATGTTATACTTTTTTAGGCAGCAAACTCATCTACGGGACTACCAACTCAGCTGCAGCTTGGGCTGTTATCTCCCGTATATGTGAGGAAATTGTTTGAACGCATGGGTGCAACTTATATCAAATTAGGTCAAGTAAGCATGAAGCAAGAGCATGTTACGTACTGTCATTATCTTTCATTTACATGACTTATGCTTCATGTTACCAATGACACATGACTTATGCTTCATTGCCATACCATTTGCAGTTTATTGCATCTGCACCCACGTTGTTTCCACCAGAGTATGTTCAAGAATTCCAGTACTGTTTTGACCGGGCTCCTGTAGTTCCTTATGGACAGATCCAAACAATCTTGCTTGAGGAACTAGGAAGATCAATTGATACCGTGTTTGAATATATTGATCCCACCCCACTTGCCTCTGCATCAATTGCTCAGGTTCATGATTTTTTCCCTTTTTCTTGCGATTCATGACAATTGATGATTCCATTATTCCAAATGTTTTATCATATGCTCTCTTAAATGGCTAAACTATGTTAAATTTCCAGGTGCATGGTGCAAGAATAAGAGGCACAGGAGAGGATGTAGTGATAAAGGTTTTGAAACCTGGAATCGAAGACATTTTGGTGGCAGATCTGAACTTTATTTACATTGCTGCACGTATCCTGGAGTTTTTGAGTCCTGATCTAAGCCGTGCATCTCTGGTATAATGCATATAAGTTTTTAACAATTTACTGTGACTGCCGATATGATTATTATTTTCCTCCAGAAGTTCTTCTCTAGTTATCTTTCTGTCACGCCCTGAGAGGGTACACCAGGCGTGACCGGCACTCGGGAACCATTGTTGGTTTCCAAGCGAACCACTTGGTTAATTCATTTATTCAATCAGCTAAAGACCTGATGAAATCAAAAGATAATACTCTAGTGGGCATTAAAATCATCATATAAAATAATACTAAGATTTTTCTTTAATAAAATAACTCAAAATTCCAATTTAATAAATAACAATCGTTTTCAAAATTGACTCTCAAAGGAAGACAAACTCCACTCTAACTCTATTTGACTTGGTCTATGAAGCCTCTATCAACTCGTAAGAAGGTACCAAGACAGGTCCAGGGCTACCTTAAGACAATAGAAACAAATAAACTGAAATAAAAAAGATTCCTCTCAGAGCAAGGTCTCACCACTATCTGGGATTAAATAAATCTTCAACGAAATGTCTGCTGAGGATCTCTAACACCTGTATCTACATCATAAAACGATGCAGCGCCAAGTAGCATCAATATATAGAATGTACGGTATGTAAGAGAATAGAACAAAACTCAAGAAAAGCTCACTAACAAGAACAAGGCTCAACTCAACTCAATATAATATGCAAGTTTAAAACAACATCAAATAATGCTTTGCAAATCGACTCAGTCATATGCAAACTCAATCAAATCAAAATCAATTATCATCATTAGGGAGTTTTTTTAACAGAGAACCATCACTATATGAGCAAGTGATGATACAACAAAGCGATGTTGTTGTCACATCCATCCAGTAGCTTGCTAGGGTAAAGGACATTGCGTCGATGGATCCAATAAAAGACCTCTTTTGGGACATGAGAGGCATGGCCTCGTCCTACATCGGCTATGTAGTTTATGGGGTTTTAATTCTTTTGACGCTTACCTAAATCGATGCTCATACTTCTCCCAAAACATGTGGTCATATCTATCAAACATTTCAAATCATCTCGTCAAGTCTCAATGGACCTTTTCATCACTTCAATTTCATCTCAATTCATCATGCTCTTTCATTTAAAACATGCTTCAAAAGTCATGCACATCTCATCAAAACTCTTTTATCAAAAAATACAATCTTTTGGACTCAATAAATACATATGTAACATTAGTTCAAATTACTCTTTTCGTCTATGCATAGAAAACCATCATCTTTACTTGAAAACATGCATAACCTTGATGGAAAATAATAATTCATTTAATGCATAAAAATCATGAATATTAACATCAAACAATGCATGAGAAAGCCATGATCATTAACTCAATTACGGTCCATGAGAAAGTAACCACAAACAATAATTTAACATTATGAGGAAGAATAATAAAATACTTTCAATGCATAATTATATGTACTCAGAGGTAGTTGGGCATGGAAGAAACAGAGTCTGCAACTTCAGTGGTGGACACCGACGGTAGGTGCTATTCAATCTAGAGCAGCCATCAAGCAGACGTGGGTCAGACTGGTAGGTTTACCTCTTCATCTGTGGTGTGATAAAGTATTTAAGGCGGTAGGGGAATTTTGTGGAGGGTGGATTAAATCGGAGGAGGAAACAGAACTCAGAAATCATTTAAAATGGGCGAGAATTCTAGTGAAGGGTTGGGGAAATACCATCCCAAAGGAAGTGAGAATTGAATTTGAAGGAATTGGGTACATCATCCAAATATGGAATGAGGCACCGGTGAGATTTTACGTCAGAGAAGAGAAGGAAATTGTCGGAACTGGTGCGGTGGGTAAATCCTCTAACCAACGGATAATACTGAGGCCTAATACAAAATTATCCGAAGTGGAGACAGCTGTACAATCAGAGCAACACATGGGGGGTTCAAAATTTTCTGAAAATTTAAACCTAACACGTGACTGGGCACATAACCTTTCATTAAAAATCCAAACAAAGAGCAAAATAGGGTTGGGCTTGGACCCTCTTGCCCAGGTCAGCAGAAATTTCAACAGAGTTGGGCCTAATAAAATAAACACTCCAGATCCAATCAAAATTGAGATAGAAGCTAATAATCTATCGTCAATGGTGGCAGAAGGTGGGATAGTAGTCAGCCCAGGAACCACTGATGAAGCGAATAATGATCTTACTTTGGTCGTAGAGAGAATCTTTGCTTTGATTTTTGCTTCAATTTTCCAGTTCCATTCCACAAAAAAATGAGTTGTAGAATGAACTCCCATTTGGCAATTTCAGGCGAAATCAAAATAAGTTTGATTCTTTATCGGATCAGAGCAAATCGATGAGGATGCGATGTCTATCATTCAGTTGGACAACAAGGAGAGCTTGGTTGTACATTCAGGGGAGAACCTTCAGATAGAAGAGAAGGAGGGGGACGAAGCAGTAGAGGATATTTTACCTCTCAATTCAGCAGTGGAAGAAGGTGCAACAAAATCAGAGAAGACAATCCCCTTGTGGGTCCAACAGAACATAATCAAGCTAAATTTGGAGTCCATTTTCAAGGCTGTGAGGAGGTGGCTCTGAATTTGTTCATGAAGATAGACGGCAAAAGACAAGTAACAGAAGACGTATCAAATGCAATAGTGCCGACGACTCCAAAAGGGAAGGTCCCAAAGGAGATTCAAAACCTGGAACCAAGCAGCAACTTTTTCAGCTTTGGAACTAGAAGCAGAGGGGGGTGTTTCGTGAATAACCTCAATGAAGGTTAACATAGTGTCGTGGAACGTGAGGGGCCTCAATGATCCTGGGAAGAGGCTGATGATTAAGAACATGGTACACATATGGAGCGCAGATATATACTGTTTTCAGGAATCTAAATTAAAAGGTGATATAAGGGGGATAATTAAAGAACTTTGGGCCAATAGAAGGGTGAAGTTCGGACAATTGGAGGCCATAGGTACCAAAGGGGGGATTCTCATTTTATGGGACAGCAGCATATGGGAGGGAGAAGTCTGTGAGGTTGGGGCTTACTGTATCACTGTAAGATTTAGAGGCAAAACACAAGATTTTAGCTGGCGCTTTTCAGGTGTGTATGCTCCAAATAACAGAGAGGAAAGAGAAGAGGTATGGTCGGAGCTGGGAGCAGTCAGGGGTCTATTCAATGGCCCTTGGGTGATTGCCGGGGACTTCAATGTTGTGAGATTCCCTTCTGAGAAGAAGAACTGCAACCGAATCACCAAAGCTATGGAAGATTTTTCAGATTTCATTGAGGATATGGAGTTGGAAGACCCACCACTCACAGGTGGCAGGTATATCTGGAGAAAAGGAGATAGACATGCAGCTTCAGCAAGATTGGATAGGTTCCTACTTTCAGAAGAATGGGAGACATCTTTCAAGAAAATCAAACAGTCTAGCATGCCTAGAGTTACATCAGACCATAACCCCTTGCTATTAGAATGTGGGAACTGACAGAAGTCAGTCTTACTTTAAATTCGAAATTTGGTGGCTGCAAACTGAAAGTTTCACAAAGAGAGTTAAGGGGTGGTGGGAATCTGACCTTTTTGAAGGTAGACCAGATTACATTCTAGCTTGTAAGTTGAAGCTTCTCAAACTGAAGCTGAAAGAATGGAGTAAAACTGTACAAGGCAATCTTGGTTTACAGTAACAGAGCATCTTGAATCAACTTTATGATTTAGATGTGATCCAGCAACAAAGGTGCTTGTCTGAAGATGAGCTTATCTGAGGGCTGTTCTGACAGTAGAATTTGAGGAAGTGGCAAAGAAAGAGGAAACAGCATGGAGGCAAAGATCCAGGGCTGTGTGTCTGAAAGAGGGAGACAAAAACACAGTTTTTCCACAGAACAGCAAATTCCCATAAGAGATACAACAACATTGACCGTCTTTTGATTAATGGAACTGATGTCACTGATTCAAAGACCATCGAGGAGGAGATCATAGGTTTTTATCAAAACCTTTACTGAGAGAATAAGCGCTGGAGGCCTCAATTCAGTCCCAGAGAACAAGCCAGGCTCAATACTGAAGACAACCTCCTTCTTCGAAGTCAATTTGAAGAACAAGAAATTAAAGAATGTGTTGTTAATTGTGGGGGAGATAAGGCTCCTGGCCCAGATGGTTTTACCATGGCTTTCTTTAAATAATGCTGGGAGGTGGTGAAGGCAGAAGTAATAGCAACAGTCCAGAACTTCCATAGTCAAGGCTTCTTTGAAAAAAGTTTCAATGCTACTTTTATAGCCTTGATCCCAAAAAAGATGGGTGCAGTAGAGTTGAAGGATTTCAGGCCCATCAGCCTGATTAGTAGTGTCTACAAGATGATATCCAAGATCCTAGTAGCAAGACTCAAGAAGGTGATATCAAAGCTGGTGGATACACACCAATTGGCTTTTATAAAGGGTAGGCAGATCATGGATGCCATACTTATAGACAATGAGTGTGTAGATGTGAGGAAAATATCCAAAGTCCCTGGGATTCTATTTAAGTTAGACATAGAAAAGGCCTATGATCATCTCAATTGGAATTTCTTATGGAACACGCTGAAGAGGTTGGGTTTTGGGAATAGGTGGATAATTTGGCTGAAGTACTGTGTGGAAACAGTCAAATTCTCAATCTTAATAAATGGTACCCCCTCGGGCTTTTTCCCTTCTGAAAGGGGGTTAAGGCAACGGGACCCTCTCTCCCCTTTCCTTTTTATCCTAGCTATGGAAGGATTGAGTGGCATGTTGAAAATTGCACAATCAAATAACATGATCAAGGGATTGTTAACGAATGATAGTGACACAAGGGGCTTATCTATTTCCCATTTGCAGTATGCAGATGATACCCTAGTGTTTTGTGGTGCAGAGGAAGAACAAGTAAAGCATCTGAGGATCATTTTTATACTGTTTGAAGCTGTTTCTGGATTAAACATAAATTGGGGCAAAAGTTTTGTCTGTCCAGTTAATGAAGTTCAAGAAATCAGCAGACTGGCTGGTATTCTAGGTGGTAAAGTAGGAGAAATGCCTACCACCTACCTAGGGATACCTCTAGGAGCAAAGAGCAAGTCAAAGAGCATATGGAATGCAGTGGTGGAAAAGTGTGAAAAAAAACTAGTAAATTGGAGAAGTCAATACCTAGCCTCGGGTGAAAGATTGACACTAATTAATAGTGTGCTAGATGCTATGCCAACCTATATGATATCTTTATTCCCTACGCCAGTGAGTGTCAAAGAAGCTAGACTCCATCAGGAGAAATTTTCTATGGCAAGGAAATGGAGAGGAAGAAAAGAAATACCACTTAGTGAAATGGGATGTTGTCACGCCCAAAGTCCCATTAAGGAGGACTGGCACCCATTATCGATTAAGGCTCGGGAGAACCAACCTGTACCTATGCACCTTCTATACATATTATACGGGGTTTTCATATTCAACATGCTTTTAAGAAAGTAGAAAGTAATAACAAGCAAAAAGGAAATGCATATGACTAGGTTCTTGGAGCCACGGTGTCTAAAGTACGAGACATGACTATACTTTACTTTACATTGTCTACAAAGCCTCTAGATAAGGAAAAGTATCTGATAAGGGTCGGGATAGGCCCTACCTCGACTAACTATGCAATACAAAAATATAAGCTCTAGACACACAAAGCTCCAAAGCAACCTGGAACTTGGTAACAGGAGCTGGATATCCTGTACTCCTACTGGGAAGAGCTACTAGCACCTGTACTGCATCATGAAATGCAGGTCCCTCGTAAGGGACGTCAGTACGAGATAATGTACTAAATATGTAAAGCAAGAAATACCGTATAATGAAAAGAGTACGTTACACAAATAATGAAATGCGTGTGAGATGAAACAACACATGAACTTTGTTTATCAGAAAGAACTCGTGTATCTTGGTATTCAGGTATGTATGCAGATTCGCAAATGACTATGTATGGGAGCATATGAACATGTGAAAGAGTGGAGACACGGTATTAGCTATGTCGGAGTTGGTAAGTGCTTTTATGTGCCAAGGAAGAATCTAGAATTCATGCCAAGTAATACGAAATCGAGTAGCCTTACATACCTCGTTGTACGACCTCGCTATTACCTCGAGATAACCTTCCTTTCCTTCAAATATTTATCTACAATATAGTAGGTGATAAAACTAACATTAGTAGCCAATAGATACATCTTGGCAGCCCAATCTCATAAAAAAATAATACACTGGTAGCAAGCGTGTAATTATCAACCGCTCGTATTCTTTCAATCTTTCCGCCTCTAATCGTATTTTCTAATACACATTCTCATATACATATCATGTGCAGCCTATTTTAATGCCATAATAGCCTCATAACAGCCCACAAAGCACAACACATAACAATTATACACAACATACAAGTAGGCAGCATAACATTACGTTGTCTAGCTACACTTCGAAGTCAACAATCCCAAATCTGTTTTAACTTCAACCAAACTGTATATAACATACTTACACATAAAATCAGCTTTAAAACATTCCAAAAATAGTCCCAAAGTAGATGGAGGTTGCGGAACAAAAATTCCCAACTACTAGCCCACAAGTTCGTACTAAGAACACAATTACGATATCATACAAGAACTCACTTTTGCGGACTATAAAAAGGATGCAGTAGCCTTTATACATCATTATAGAACCAAGACTCATTAAGATAAATAGTCTCCCTTTGTAATCAATCCAACCAAAAAGAGAAAAGCTTCCAAATAAACAAGAAAAGTGTACAACCACCTTTGGAACACATGCTGTCCAACAATTTCAGCGAAGATATAATCAGCTTAGTCTCTTGTTTTTCATGAGAAAATCATACTAAACACGTAAGTATTGTTACTTACCTTTACCGTCAAGGTGTAGGGCTTCTTCAAGAACCCTAAAAGACTCCTTGTGGCTACTTTACAAAGCTAAGAAAGAGTAGAGAGAAAACCTATGAAAGCTGATTTTTTCCCAAGTTAAAAATGACTTAAAGATGCTGATTTTTTTAAGCCCTTTTAAAGGGACTCTTTGGCCGACTTTCTCTTGAGATTTTGACCACATATTAACACATATAATCAAGCTGGTGATGCAACAGCTTGGCCTCTCACTTGGGCCTAAATTGGTCTCATAGTTGATGGGCTTTGGCTGTCCATTTTCCTAATTTTCTTCACTTAGTTTGGGCCCAAATCAACAAGTGAATTGTGAATGTACTTGGGCTTTTTTTATTATTCATCTTGGGCTGTAAATATTGTCCATTTATGATGCTAAAACGTGGGCTAAAGTTACACGCTTAACTCGGACTCAGACAGATTCGGCATCGGGCCTCGCCTCTATCTATCTAGCAAATTTAAGCTAAGCAAGTCGGTGACTAACTTGCTAGCTTCCTAAGTCCTGGAAGTACCTCAATTCTCTCACTTTGTTTAGGGCCGTGATCTCCTCAATTTGACATAAAACTTGTATACACTCGACCCTCTTAAGCGTTAGACATACATATCGCCCTCTAATATGAGATTCAAGTACTTTTGAAAATGGGGGCTAATTTGACCAAATCATGTCATGTTTCATTTGCATAGTACATGTAAGATGTGGGGTGTTACAGATGTGGTGTTAAACAACAAAAAAGAAAGGGGAATGGGAATAAAAGATCTCAAAGTTCAAAACTAGAGTCTCCTCTTGAAGTGGCTATGGAGGTTTGTATCTGTGGAACAAGGTTTGTGGAAAGAAGTGATAAGCTCCAAATATGCAATGGAAGGATTATGAATTACCAAGGAAGTCAAAAGCCCTTATGGGGTAGGTCTATAGAGACCAATCAGGAACCTATGGCCGAAAATGTGGGGAAACTCAAAAATTAACATAGGAAATGGTAAAGGACATCATTCTGGAATGAGGTTTGGGTTGGACAACACTCCCTAAAATAGTTACACCCTGTGATGTATAATTTGAACCAACAAAAGGAGGCAACAGTAGCAGATGTCATAGATAATCAAGGATGGAACCTATCTTTCAGGAGAAGGTTGAATGATTGGGAAATAGACAGATTAGTAGATTTTTATGTCTTTCGAGCAGGTAAACAACCTGAATGCAAATGAGGACAGTCTACAATGGTTGAGGGCCAACAATGGGAAGTTCACAGTAAAATCAACATATAGACATTTTGACAAGTTAGCTGAAATGCTTCTATCATGGCCTTGGAAGATGATATCGAGAACCAAGGTACCTAACAGGGTGTCTTGTTTCACATGGTTGGTATCCAAGGAAGCAGTACTAACGCAGGACAATCTTATGAAGAGGGGAAGACAGTTATGCTCCAGGTGCTTTTTTTGTGAAACAGAAACAGAGACAACAAACCATCTCTTTCTCCACTGTACAGTGACAGGAAAATTGTGGCAGGTCTTTTTGAATTTGAAGGGTATCAGCTGGTCCATGCCAAGACACATTGCTGATCTTCTAACATGCTGGAACATGGAAGAAAATATGTCAGGCCACAAGGAGAGATGGAAGATTGTCCTTACATGCATTTGTTGGACTATTTGGAAGGAAAGGAATCACAGATGTTCTGAAAATAAAAGCATCCCTTGCCAGAGCTTGAAGTTGAACTAACTTATTACCTTTTATTTTTGGTGTAATCATGTCCTCCCCAAAGAGGCGGAGGACATTACTCACTTCTTAGATAGTTTAGGAGGAGCATAGAGGTTTTCTTTTCTCTCTGTATACTCCTGATGTAATTACTTTTGAAATACACCATTAGTGTATTGTTGTCTATAAAATGTTATCCTTATCAAAAAAAATTATATGAAATTCAATAGAAGAAGAATTAACTCGATCATGATTTAAATACTAGATTTTTTATTCAACTTAATACTCAATTAAAAAGGAGTCATAAACGTTGGCGTGTGGACGAACTCAATCCAATGCTATGATAGTCTTACATACCTGGAGGATGAAAATTTTACTTGGAATTGTAAGGCTTCGATAGAATGACTTGAACCCTAGCTTTTTCTCCTCTTGAATTAGCTATCAAAGTATTTTAAGTGATTATGAGGGTTTGGGTACCATTGGGTATTTATAAGAGGTTTACTTTAGTCCCAAAACGTCCAGGGTTTGATTAGAAAAGAATGGAAAGATGAAACTGGCCTTCATTAAAACTATCGGACCAAACCACGAAAACCCGTCTACGGGTTGTGGTTTAGTCTGCAGCTTGTAGACTAGCCTCTCATGGAACCTGGGGTTCGGGGTTCAAGAACTACTAAACCCTTATTACGGGTCGTAGCATCGTACACAGGACTACGGATCATAGACCCTGTCCATGGAAAACAGACATGAAACAAGGTTGTAGGACTTGGACTACAAAAGCAAAAGTATGAGTCGTAGATAAAAGGACGGATCATGGAACCCTTCTCGTGGATTGAACACAGGCTTGATTCGAAACGAGGAGACTATAAGACCTGGTCTAGGGCTTGTGAACCCAACTTGTGGAATGGGCCTTAGTTTGGTACCGCTTAACAGGTTCTACGAAACCTATGTCTACGGCCATAGATACAGTTCGTAAAAGTCAGTTTTTTGCAGAATTAGATTTTTCTTCGCGACTTTTCTAGGCTTTTTGGACCTTCTAAGTTAAGAAACTTTAGGGTGGTTACACTTTCTATGAATGATTAAAGTTTATCCTCAAATTTTTAAGAAAAAGCACCCCACCCCCACCCCGGGCCCCTGTCTCTTCATCAGCAAAAGGAAAGACCATGGTTCTAGAAAGACATACTACTATCTGGAACAACTTCTTAAACTAAAGTAATGGGTATCTTGCATCTCTAACAACATAACTGAAATTTAAACCTGTCCAATGTAAGTCCTTTTCGCTTGTTGGTCATATTATATGTTGTCAGATTGCAATGTTATATAGATTTAGGCAAAAGGTAGAATCTGTGGACCTGTTGTGTCTCTTTCATTCATTCTATTGTTCAAATTATAATATCTCTCTCTTTTTTTTTGTATGTTTAATTCTTATATATTGCTTCTCTATTTCAAATTTGGTGACGAATTGTTGTGAACTTGAATGTTTCCGTAGAAACAATATTTTTACTTTTGTGCCAAATTGTTTCCTTATATGCAACTTTTATATAGGTTGCTATTGTCAAAGACATACGAGAATCAATACTAGAAGAAGTTGACTTCAACAAGGAGGCTACAAATATTGAGTCATTTAGGAGGTACTTAGAAGCCATGGGACTTACTAGACAGGCCACTGCCCCAAAAGTCTACCGTCAATATAGTACTAAGCGTGTTCTGACAATGGAGAGGCTATATGGGGTACCTTTGACAGACTTAGACTCTATTAAGTCACTGGTTTCCAGTCCTGAGACCAGTCTTATTACTGCCCTAAATGTTTGGTGAGATTTTTGATCTTGTTTTAGTGTGTTTGGCTTTTATGTTCAGTTTACTCTGACCAGTAGAGTTTGATTTCCTTTGTCCATATGTAGGTTTGGAAGTTTGCTCGCCTGTGAATCTTTCCATGCTGATGTACATGCTGGCAATTTGTGGCAACTACGTGATGGGCGCATTGGGTTCCTTGACTTCGGTATCCACACATCGTTTCTCTATCCATCCTTCTGGATCTCTTTTGGCTGCTAAGTAGGCCAAATGTTTGTGTGGACAGTGGATAATTGGTGTCAGTTACTTCATATTTGTGTTTTTCTTCATAATATATAAACTTCTTTTCTTGTTAGTCTGAGCCCAGTGTCATGGCCTGCCACTTGATCATGTTGAAGGGGAGAGAATCTAGAGTCTTGGAGGGGTTTACGGAAGGCTCTAGGGACTTGTAGATAGAACTTGCAAGTCCTTAGAAATATCTAGAATTGTGGAGTATTCTAGATTAGGGCCTAAAGTGTAGATAGTGAAAGACTTGTATAGTAAATATTAATTACACTTTGACCCTAAGCAGGTAGTATAAATAGAGGGGGTCATTCACTTTGCTAACCATCCAAAAATTGTGAGCAATCTTCCATAAGCAATACGAGTTTTTTTTCCTAAAAAGCTCTCTTGTCTTCACATATCTAGCGTTCCCTTAACGTTCAAGATGAATAGGCTTACTTGTGCTTGTAAGATCGTGAAAGATTCGTGAGCAAGTTGACAAGTGTCTCACAGAAGTCTTAGTGAAAGTCTTAGCCTATGACAACGTGGTATCAGAGCAGGTTTCTACTAAGGGAATATGGCAAGTGAGGGAGACTTTAACGCCATCAACGCCGCCAACGTCAGGCCGGATGTTGAACCTACGCCAAGCGATGTTCTAACATCCCATTCTCGGCCAATGAGTTGAGTGACGATGATCGAAGTGAGGAATCCATAGACGTCACACCCGGTATGGAGTGGATCGCAAGAGTGGATGCTGCCAACAAGCAGTGGAGATCATAGGCAAACGCTTGAACCAGTTCAACGACAAGTTCAAGACTTTGGAGAAGTTCACCCTTGAGGAAAACGACAACATCCAGAAGGAATTAGACAAGCGTAAGGCTACAGATTATGAGGTGAAAGAAGCTATCACTTCCTTGGAGTGCCGGCTCATGGATGCGCTGAACAAGATGGAGGCCATGAGTGCCAGGGTGAAGGCACTTAAGGAAGGCATGGAGGAAGGGAGATATGTTGTGTCTACTAGAGAAAGGGAGGCCAAGATCAAGGCTCCCAAGCCACCTGTGTTCAAAGGTGCTCGTGATGCTTAGGAGGTGGAGAATTTCCTATGGCATTTGGAGAGCTACTTCAAGTGCAACAAGGTGAAGAATGATGAGACCACGATCAACCTAGTCGTATTGTACTTGACGAAGATGGCCATGCTATGGTGGAAACGCAAGAAGTCGGAGCTAGGGAAGGGCCTATGCACCATTAGTACATTGGAGCAGTTCAGGAATGAGTTCAAGAAGGCCTTCTTCTCGAACGTCGTCATTTATGAAGCGAAGCATAAGTTCAGGGAGCTGAAGTAGACAGGTAGCATAAGGGCGAACGTGAAGGAATTTACTACCCTCACGCTCCAGATCCCCAACCTCACTGATGAAGATATGATGTTCCACTTCATGGACGGCCTGCAAAATTGGGCCAAGGCCATCACCCACAGGTGACCATTATTGATGAGGCCATCACCCAAGCGAAAGCCTTGACCAACTTCAAGCATGACAAGAGCTAGGCAAAGGAAGCAAAGAGTAGTCATGCCAAAGGTGGGGAAGATTGTCACCCACCCAAGAGCCAAGATAGAATCGACAGCAAGAAGTTCGGATGTTAGGGCTATGCTAAGAAGAAGGAGCAGTTGTCGAAGGGAAGCGCTGCTACATATGTGGAGGCCCACACGGCTATGCCAGGTGCCTTCAAATGAAGAACCTTGGTGCCATACTGCGGGAGCACAAAGAGAAGAAGACGCAAGACCAAGGGCAAAGCTCGAGCACCATCCAAGTGGGCATGATTGGGTTATGCGGTGCCATCACCAAGTAACCAGGAAAAAGTGAGGACTACCCAACACAGTATGTGGACATAGTCATAACCGGCAAACCATCGTGCCCCATGGTAGACACAGGAGCGGAGGCGAACAACATGACCAAGTCAGCAGCAGCAAAGTTGGGGCTAAGCTACAGTCCGAGTGACACACGCCTTAAGACAGTCAATCGCCTACCAACTCCTATGTGTAGAGTTGCTCATGGAGTAGACATCACATTGGGCAAGTGGCAAGGTAAGACTAACTTTATCGTTGCCCCTTTGGACATTCAATATCATTCTTGGGCAGGAATGTTTTCAAAGGTGCCACACAATGATCGACCCCTACCTCCAATAATTACAAGTCATGGAACGAGGAGGGTGTAGCATGGTGCCTCTAGTCAAGGTACTGAAGTCAAAAGGCCTAGCACACTTATCAGCCATGCAGATCGTGAAGGGCCTAAAGAAAGGGGAACCGACATTCTTGGCATAAATCACAAGTTTGTGTAAAGAAGATGGTGCCAAAGAGACCTTGCCACCCTGCTTAGAGAAGGTGCTAGAAGAGAACAAAGATGTGATGCCTGAAGTGCTGCCAAGACACTTGCCTCCGAGCCTGGAGGTAGACCACAGGATTGAGCTAGAGCTAGGAGCCAGGCCACCCGCCTGTCCACCCTACCATATGGCACCACTCGAATTAGAGGAGTTAAGGAAGCAGCTGAAGAAGCTTTTCGAGGCTAGCCATATTCGTCCATCCAATGCACCCTATGGAGTGCCGGTGCTATTTCAGAAGAAGGAGGATGGAGCACTGCACCTATGTATAGACTATAAGCGCTTAAGAAGGTGACCCTAAAAAATAAGTACCCTATCCTGCTTATCGCCGTCTATTCGATAGGCTTGGACAGGCAAAGTATTTCAACAATGTGGATCTCCGAAAGCGCTTACCAAGTACGGATAGCAGAAGGGGATGAACCGAAGACAACATGCATGACGAGATACGAAACATACGAGTGGTTGGTGATGCCATTCGGCTTAACCAACCCGCCACTTTCTGCAAATTGATGAATAAGATCTTTCATCCCTACTTGGATGAGTTTGTGGTGGTGTACCCGGATGACATAGTCATCTGCAGCGACACCTTGGAAGAACACGTGGAGCATTTGAAGAAGGTGTTCCAAGTCTTACGGGAGAATAAGTTATACATCAAGCGGGAGAAGTGCGAGTTCGCTCAACATGAGGTGCACTTCTTGGGGCACATCATAAGTCAGGGACAACAACGCATGGACGAAGCTAAGGTGCGGGCCATCAAGGAATGAGAGACACCCACAAAGGTAATGGAGTTTAGATCCTTCCTTGGGCTCAGTAACTACTACGGTCGATTCATAGGTGGCTACTCCGTGAAAACTGCTCCACTGACAGAATTGTTAAAATAAGCCATGGGTTTGGAGAAAGGAGTGCCAATAGGCATTTGAAGGTCTAAAAGCTGTCGTGTCACAGGAGCCGGTCCGAGCTCTACCAGACTTCTCCAAGACATTTGAGCTGCACACAATGCCTCAAACTATGCCGTTGGGGGTGTGCTAATGCAGGATCAACACCCTATTGCGTTCGAGAGCCACAAGTTGAATAAAACAAAACAACAGTACACGGTGCAAGAGAAGGAGATGACCATTATTGTGCATTGCCTACACACCTGGAGGCATTACTTGGGTCCAAATTCGCGGTCAAGACCGACAATGTGGCCACTAGCTACTTTCAGTCACAAAAGAAGTTCACCCCGAAGCAGGCTAAGTGGTAGGACTTCCTTGTTGAATTTGATTGCGAGCTGGAGTATAAGCCGGGCAAGGGCAATGACGTAGCAGATGCATTAGGTAGAAAGTTGAAGTTGGCTGTCATCACTACAGCCCACTGCGACATCCGAGATGCTATCATGGACGGGCTGCAGCATGATCCAGAAGCAAGGAAACTCATGGAGTTGGCCTCTCAAGGCTAGACAGGACGCTTCTAGATAGAGGATAGACTCTTGCTTAACGCCGGACGGAGGGTCTATGTGCCAAAGTACACGAACATTAGGCGGCAAATCATGAAAGAAAGTCATGACACGCTATGGGCCGAACACCCTGGGCATTCGCCGCATAAGGGCTCTGATCGAGGCTATATACTATTGGCCATGAATGCGGGACAATATAGAGTGCTTTGTGCAAACTTGTCTTGTATGCCAACAAGACAAGACAGAGCAGCACCAACCTAGAGGACTTTTGGAGCCATTGTCCGTAGTAGAGCGTCCATGGGAAAGCATCACTATGGACTTCATCATTTGTCTATCAAAGTCCGAAGGGTACGCGACGATAATGATTGTGGTGGAAATTCTCAAAGTATGCTAGCTTCATGCCTACCACAACAAGTTGTATTGCCAAGGAGGCTGTCCAACTCTTCTTCAATAACGTGGTAAAGTATTGGGGTTGCCAAGGCACATCATAAGCGATCAAGACTCGCGTTTCACTAGAAACTTCTGGAGAGAATTATTCGAAATCCTTGGCACAGAGGTACATTTCTCCACCAGTTTCCATCCACAGACGGACGACCAGACCGAAAGGGTCAATCCCCTATTGAAGTGCTATCTTGATACTTCGTGAGATCTCATCAGAAGGATTGGGCAGAGTTGCTGGATGTAGCCCAATTCTCATACAACTTGTAGCAAGTGAGGACACCGGGAAGACACCATTCAAGTTAGCCACAGGCCAGCAGTCTACTAACTCCACATTCACTACTGACCGCGTTTGAGGGCACAAGTTTGGGGACGTATCATATGGCCAAAGGTTTTGAGGAGCAGCTGGACACCGCCAAGTCATACTTAGACAAGGCAGCGAAGAAGATGAAGAAGTTTGCCGACCGCAAGCTTCGTCCCACAGATTATAAGGTTGGAGACTTGGTCTTGGTAAAGTTCAACCCAAGACACATTACGGGGTGTGCACCAAAACTTGGTATGAAAGTACGAGGGTCCGATCAAGATGCTTGCCAAGGTAGGCAAGATCTCTTATAGGTTGGAGCTACCACCGTCTCTAAAGGTTCATCCTGTCTTCCATGCCAGCGTCCTCAAGCCGTACCATGAGGAAAAGGATGATCCTAGCCACGGACAGTTGAGTCAGGCGCCTATCACAGTCACCGCCTCACATGATTGGGACATTGAAGCGATCATGGACTACCAAGCCAAGCGGAAATGGGGACAACTAGCGATTGCCATGTTTCTAGTCCATTGGAAGGGACAATCTCCCAAGGAAGCCACATGGGAGAAATATGAAGACTTGTGGCAGTTTAAGGACAAAGTACGGGAGTTTCTTCAGCAGCAGTGCGTCGCTGTCATCGACACATCAGGTGGGGGAGAGTGTCATGACCCACCACTTGGTCATCTTGAAGGGAAGAGAATCTAGAGTCTTGGAGGGGTTTATGGAAGGCTCTATAGACTTGTAGATCAAACTTGAAAGTCCTTAGAAATATCTAGAATTTTGGAGTATTCTAGATTAGGGACTAAAGTGTAAATAGTGAGGGACTTGTATAATAAATATCAATTACTCTTTGACCAAGTAGGTAGTATAAATAGAGGGGGTCATTCACTTTGCCAACCATGTAGAAATTGTAAGCAATCTTCCATAAAGCAATACAAGTCTTCTTTCTAAAAAGCTCTTTTGTCTTCCCATATCTAGCGTTCCCTTCGCGATCAAGATAAATAGACTTACTTGTGCTTGTAAGATTGTGAAAGATTTAAGAGCGAGTTGACAAGTGCCCCACGGAAGTCTTAGTGAAAGTCTAAGTCCGTGACACCAGGGCCAGTATGACAATCATATAAGAGAAAGGAAGTGCATGAGAGTTAGGTGAATGCTAGAAGGAAAATGCACAGGAAACGGAACTTATGTCCTAATGGATATTCTGCTTATTAAAAGGAATAATTGGTTAAATTGTCATGTAGCAAGATACGCAGTTTTGTACAAAGTTCATACTGAATACTTCCTCTGTCCCAATTTATGTGCCGGTGTTTGACTTGGCTTGCAGAAGAAGGAAAGACTTTAGAACCTTGTGATCTAACACAATCCATAGACATTTGTGTTTTTATAAATCATCTTAACGACAAAATGAGAAAATTAAAGTTACTGTTTTAAGGAAGTATGACATTCTATTTGGAACAGTTTAAAAGGAAAGTATGCTGCATAGTTTGACATTCTATTTGGAACAGTTTAAATGGAAAGTATGCTGCATAAATTGGGATGGATGGAGTATTTATTATCTACCTGATTTTTAATGTAAATTCTATTTAAATGGAATTTAGTCTTAGGATCACCAATTTTTGCTAGCAAATAGTTTATCAACTTGAGAGGGCAAAGCAATTTCTAACCCATTTGCTGGTTGAGAAACTGCTGACTGGTCGTCATGGCTTCTTTTTCTTAACAAAGGAAAAAATGTGTTCCATCTCTTTCCTGATCAAACTTGAATAGATTATTTAGCTCTAGTTTCCAATGAGAATGTTATTACCAGCTAGTTTGATTTATTAACTACTTATATTGATGTTGTGAAGACTCTAGATTAAGTTTTTTCCTATGGTGGGTGTTCAGGAATGATAATTTAAGTTAAATATCGAAAATGGGCATGCCAATTGGGTCAAAATTTCCCTGTTAACATCTTTTAATCAAATGGAAATACTAAAAATGGTTAAGGATTTTCTATGCAGGAATTGTTGGTCGTATATCTCCAAAGACATGGGCTGCTATGGAAGTTTTTCTGGAATCTATAGCAATTGAAGATTATGAGTCCATGGCATCTGCTCTAATTGATATGGGTGCTACTGGAAAGGATGTGGACTCGAAGGCTTTTGCGAGGGACTTGGAGAAAATATTTTTGTCAATTCAGGTAAAATATAAAATCCAGCTTAAGTTCTGTAGATTCTGTTGAAAGTTTTATATGCTGCTGCTACTTCTCTGCTCTTAAGGTTCTTGTGTATACTTGTCCTTGGGTTGGGGTCAGCTAGTCCATGTTTATTGGCTACATATGATTATCAAACAAAGAGCTGTATTTTTGAAGGCCACGGGACTGGAAAAAGTATCATATTTCTCCATCATTAAATGACAAATGGAAGGACATAAACAAAAAAGTAGTCCGAAATGAATCAAATCACGGTAGTTTTGAATTCTATCATGTCAACCTTGTCCTGAATCTAGTCAACTGTAAATTCAGACTTGTTTTGAATATGATGAATGTCGTATTATAAAACGTCCATTTCTTGGATTCCTAGTCAAGCAAAATGACAAGAGAGAGGAAGCCCATCTGGGAAATAATAGTTATTAGTCTTGGATGTATCATTTAAGTTGTTGCTATTGCCTTCATTTTGGGCAGCTCTCCTGCCTGGAGAACCAGAAATTCTACGCTACAAAATTTTGATTTCATTGGACTAGCTGAGCTTCAATTAATAAATTTTTGACCCATGGTGTTTTCTACACAGGATGTAGATACAGAAATCATTGTTGCTGCTGCCAGGGACTCAAGTACAAATGCTACTACTGTTGCTGCCAACATAGCATTTGATGAAAGACAGATGAACGCACTATTTCTAGATGTGGTAAAGCAGTTTTAGCTCTAGTATTTATGTATACATTTTCTTTTCCACTGCTATGGCTTTGTGCTTCAAAATTATGAGGTTACTGCAGTCAGAAACCCTATCAGTTTCCTGGTTGATCGTAAGTTTTGCATGATTAAAAAACTAGGCCATTTGTCTAGAACTATCCTATATTCTTCTATTTTTCTTCTTTCTCTGGTACTCACGATGTCCTAATATTAGGCTAATCATGTGTGAAATGAATAGTTTGTTAGATCTCCATTGTCGAATGTCAAATAAATGCAGCAAAAAGAGTTTGCATTTTGTGTTCTAGAAATCTTTTATCGTACAAAATGCCGAAGTAGTACATCGGCAATACAGATATTCGAATCTTTTTTCACTTTGGTGTTAGATGCAGAATATGTTTAATACTGGCACCTTGTTTGTATTCCCTAGTTTCCTCCTTTCGTAGAGGGAAACTTAAGTTATTGCTTGCATATATTCTATACTTCAAGATGAAAGAAATAAATAGAATGCAGTTTTTTCTCTAATTGTCCTTGTAGCCCCTCTTTTCTGATCCATGCTCTTCAATGTTTGGCAGGTTAGAGTTAGTGAATCTTATGGATTGAAATTTCCTCGCGAATTTGCCCTTCTGATGAAGCAACTTCTCTATTTTGACCGCTACACCAGATTGTTAGCTCCAAACATGAACATGTATCGAGATCAGAGGATCAAGCTCGTCTCTAACCAAAGACAAAGGAACATATACCAATGATGATTGTAAGTCACACCAAGGGATGTAATATACTGTAACCTATCAAAAGAAAAGATATTTTAATATACTGTATATAATAGCAAACTTTACACAATAGGGAGGAGAAGAAATTGTATCATAGTTTCTAATGTATGATGTTGGTTGATGTGTCTCACATAGATATGTGGGAAGAGAACTTTGAATCTTTGTTCATTCTCTGCCCAAATAATATCTTTACTAATTGATGTAAGAATAGTTCAACCCATACCTAATATTATCCAAACCCACTTCAAGTAACAATGGTAAAACTGCGATAAGAGTGTCCTCGATTAATCGTTGTTCCGTGAGACTAATAAAATCACACTTTTTGCTAAAGCCCTAAAAATGAAAAAGGTTAAAACCAACAATAGTATTATTTAGTGTGATTTTACATTTGGGTCTAGGAAGGTGGTGTGTGTGCAGCTTTACTTCAACTTTGTGAAGGCAAGGAGGTTTCAAATGGACCGTTGGTTCAAGTGAAGCATATAAAAAATCATGAAAAAAAATAATAGCAACAATGAATAGTATGATAAACAAAGTAAAGAAAACAAGCAGATAGTATTGATAAGGGAATCAAACAATGCTTCCAGAGACATTGAACAATGAAGATGTTTAAATCCTGTGATAGTCGTGGACTAACTCATTTCTTTGTTCAGGTAACTTGTTCCATGTGGATATAGCTTGAATGGTTGTGTATTTTTTCTTTCTAAAACAAGTTTACCTTACGTGCACACAAAATCTTTGAAATTTTTATCACAAGTTTAATTATTATGTATCAAACTATCTATCTGTATTATTATAAAAGCATGAATATGTAACATCTCGTACATTGGAAAGCTGGAAATATGATCTAGTGCCAATTTGTATGAGCACCTCTATGGATCGTAGATGGCCTCATGGTTTGGACTGTGCCTTGATGAAACTTTGGAGTCTGAGAGTCCAGGTGCAAACAGAGTTTTATGACCCGTAGAAGGGTCCACGAGTCATAAACAGTGGCTCATAGTTTAAGGGATCAAAATAGGTTTATGATGTTGAGGAAGTGTCATCAGATGAAAGCTTTGTACAAGCCGTGTTTGTTCTGCGGAAAGGGCTCATGGTTTGGGTACTGAGAGGGTGAAATCTTCTAAGTATGGGAAAAAATTACAAGGGCATTGCACAGACCGTAGTCCTGTCGATGGGTCGTAAAATGGGGGTTAAGAGACATGTCTCAAAACTCGAAGTGTAATCAGGACGAAACCCCTAACCTATGAGTTGTAGTCTGACCTATGACCTGCATATCAGGCTTGCAAATCGGGATAAATAGTTTTTAATGGAGGACTTTTCGATTATTCTTTATCCGTATAAGCTCTAAACTATATCGTTTTGGTCCTATAACTACCCATAGCCTCCCCGCACTCCTCCAAAAACATATTCATTCTCGTTCTACTCCTAATTTCTCTAAAAAAATCTCCTATAACTTTTCTCTCAAGGATCCTCTATTGAAGCAAGCTAGGGTTCCAAGTTTTTTAAGGGGTTTAAGGTCGTTTCCTTTCATACTTCTTGGGTCTCTTCATCTACACCCATGGATCCATTTCAACCACAAGACCTAAGTCCAACTCAACCCTCTCTCAAGTAATCTTTATGGGTTTCATAATTCTACTCTTAATTGCATAATTTATGTTACAAACATGACTCCTATATTCAATGATATTTATATTTCTATCAATTGTATGAATTACATGATTTTCAATTGAATTTCAAGGAATTTCACTTACCTACCTTTTAGGGCTTACAAAATTGTGATGGGCTCACTTAATTGTGATTTGATTTGTCTCCAATTGCATGATTACACATAAATTTCACTTGATTCCATAATCTTAAACTGAATTGACCATGAACCCATGTTTAGCCCTAATTTTCATCTCAAGTCATGATCTGTGAAGAAGGTTACAAGTGTTCAAGTATGATTATCATTATGAAGGGTAACCTAAGACCCTACTATAACATAAATTCAATAAGTTAGGAAAATGGGTTATTCTTATGATTTGAATTTATTTTTTTTGTTTACCTTCCTACTTTATAAGTTATGATATTATGACTAGTATAAGTGATATTCACGCTCCAACAGTAAAGCGGTTGCTATCAACTATAAATTTAACCAAAGGGTCAAATCCATAGGGAATACGGGGTTGACCACGTTGATTCACCAACAATCATTTCAAGCATCAATCAACTATATTCTCTAAAGAAGGACGAGGTTCGCAAATTGGAGTAAAATAACTATAAAACTCTACTAACAGTCACGAAGAGACAATCAATTTAAGGAGCAACTTGGGAATAGTGTTTCCCATGATTCACTAACTCAAATATCTCAGATAACATAACTTCAATTAGGACATTGCATGCAGGATGATAACTTAGGTTCTTCCATCCCTTTGGTAAAGGTGAAGGTTGAATTTCACCATGACGCTTGGTCAGCTACCATGGTGTGCCAAACTAACTGTTACCTATTATCCTAGTCAACCTCTACTTGGTCGGGTTTGGTTGATTAGACGAGAACACATCAATCGAATCTTGTCACACATTTTCTTTTCTTATTCATCACTACCAAAGTTCAGGATCATGACACTAGGCGCAACTTGATGTTAGCCACCATCAAACAACAAGCAATCCGAAGGAAAATGGATAATACATGCAAATACCCAACTAAAGAAATGCAAATAATCCGGGTTATCTCACGTTAGCTATTCATGGTTCTCACAACCCCAAGTTGTAGGGGTTTAGCTACTCATAGCTTGGGCAACAACACAAACAATGAATGAAATAGACATAGTTAAGAGATTACCCAAGGAAAAATGAAGAACAATAAAACCACCTTGATTTTGGATTCACAAGCTTGAATAATGAAGTTGAATTACAAGTGATTCCAATCCCCAAATTGGGTCTTTAAAGTGAAACCCTAGTTGTCTACCCTAAAACCCTAAAAGATTCTCTTTAGAAAAATATTATATTATCTCTACAATCTGATTCTCCTCTCTAAAAATCTTAACTTATACTATTTATACTATTTACAAAAAACTCCTTAAAATAAATTGGAAAATTTGATCGGCAATAGTTACAGCTCGTAGGTGCACTCTAGTGTGACCTATGAGTCATAGTCGGCCTTTTGTAATCAACACTTAGCATTCTGGACTTGACTACTATGATCCACACTACATGTCATTGTCCGGTCTATGATTTGTAGTGCCTTCTTGTAGTTCAACCCTGCATTTCTTGGTCCAAATAAAATCAACACTGTTAATCACTACAAGGTCCTCTTCTATGAGTCGTAGTGAGGACTATGACTCTTACCCTGGGCTCGTATGGCTGAACTTCAATTTCTCATATTTTAATTTTGGAAGCTATTAATCACTACGGTCATCTCCTATGACTCGTAGCTTACCCATACACTCGCAATCCAAACTTTTGACTAATTGGATTAGGATCACTTTAGGACTTCTTAGGCTTGTAACGCAGGTTTATGGGGCTTTGGTATGACATTTTGGGCAATTAGTGACTAAAGGTCAACCTTGAACTACGTTTTTCAACACTTTCACCTTAATAACTCAATTATTCTTACATAGTTCTCCCTTACTTCACATTTTCAAGATTTTCGGGTATTTTCTTTTCATTTTTCAGCTTGTGCCTTATTTTCAAACTCAATTTGGTTTTTCAACTCATACTAAGGCATCTTTTTCTCTTACCCAGTACATGACTTTTAGTTTTTTCTTCTATTCTCAACTAATCACCTCATTTTTGCTATCGTACAATAATATAAGTCACCCTTAACTTAGGCTTTTTTCGCCAATCAAAGTTCACAATGTTCAAGGATAGACCAGGGCCAATATTAAGGTATTCAACTAAATAAGGTTAGGCTAGCTAGGTATTAAGAAAGAAAAAGTTCATGTATGGCTCAATCATTTGGAACAAGGGTTAAAATCTTTTATTTAGTGGGTTATTTAGGCAAAAATGGACTTAATTAAAGAACAATGGCCTAAGATCCCCTCCTATTCCACATAGTCTCCAGTCCAATTTAGAGTAACAAGGCAAGTTCTGAATCAGTAAATAATGCATGAATATACAAAATTAGATCGCACACACGTGGCATTACATACATAGCCAACATAGATTCACTGATCATGCTTTAAGCATCAACTTGCCTTCACTTAATCAGAATAATCACTGCCAAATCAATCACATATGCAAGATTGCAAGAATAACCTGCAATCACAAAAATTTTGTGGGTACCAATTTTCAAAACAGTCAATGAAACCATTCAAAACTATATACATGCCAAAAGTCTTAATCACCATATATCCACAAATTATTCAAAACACCTAAAACATGTCGGTTCAATATAAAATAAAATCATCCAGAAGGAAAAATAAACATGATAAGAAAACCTAGGGATATCAAAACTAGGATAGTTATGGATTAAAGGCTACTCAAACTTCACTTTAATCCATAACTACCCATACCCCACCAAAACAAAAGTATTTTTTCCTCAAAGTATATAACAAAAGCAATAATAAAAAAGGGGGTCATACCTTGGGTTGCCTCCCAACCAATGCCTGATTTAGTATCGCAGCACGACGAGACAACCTTCAACTCTCATGCCTCCTCAAGGTCCCATTCTTTCGCTATCTTGATTTACTCCATGTCCCCCATGTAGAGCTTAATGCTTTGACCATTGACCTTGAAGATTTTTCTATCTCGACTTTCTAACTCGATAGCACCATGATTAAAGACACATGCTACTCGGAAGGGTCCCATCCATCTAGTTTTGAGTTTTCCAGTGAACCACTTTAATCTAGAATTGTAGAGTAGCACCAAGTCCCCTGGTGCAAACTGACGGTTCTTAATGTGGCGGTCATGTTGAGCTTTCATCCTTTGCTTGTACAATTCCGAGCTCTCATAAGCTCTCAACCTAAACTCATCAAGTTCATTAATCTGCATCAACCTAGATGTAACTGAGTCTTTCCAATCTAGATTTAACTTTTTTAATGCCCATATTGCTTTATGTTCTAGTCCCACTGGCAAATGACATGCCTTCCCAAACACAAGTTGATATGGAGACATGCCAATAGGTGTTTTGAAAGTAGTATGATATACCTACAATGCATCATCCAACTTCCTAGACCAATCAGTGCGTTTGCATTCACAGTCTTAGAAATGATTTGCTTAATTTCTCTGTGCGACACTTCTACTTGCCCACTTGTTTGAGGATGGTAAGGCGTTGCAACTTGGTGTTTCATGCCATACTTTTCAAGGAGCGCTTTGAAGAGTCTATTGCAAAAATAAGAGCCCCCATCACTGATGATAGCTCGAGGTGTTCCAAATCTAGAGAAAATTTTCTGTCGCAGGAAACCTGTGACATTCTTACCCTCAATTTAGAAAAACTAAGGCTTCCACCCATTTAGATACATAATCCACAACAATTAAGATGTACTTATTTCTATGCGATTTAACGAAAGGACCCATGAAATCAATTCCCCAAACATCGAACAACTCAATCACCAAGATGGGGTTAAGAGGAAATTCCTACCTACGTGAGACTCCACCTTCTCTTTGGCATTTGTCATAAGATTTGGCATAGTCATGAGTATTTTGATATGTAATAGGCCAATAATATCTACATTGCAACACCTTATAGGCCGTACGATCTCCACTGTGATGGCCACCCACTAACGAGAAGTGGCAGGCCTCGAGAATGCTCATCATCTCCACTTCTGGAACACATCTACAGATAATTCCATTAGCATATATGTGAAATAAGTATGGGTCATTCCAAAATTATTTTCTCACATCATGCATGAACTTACGATATTGGTGTGTGTTTAGGTCGGGAGGCACAATATCACTCACCAGGTAATTTGCATAATCTATAAACCATGGTATAAGATCATGCGAAGATGCCATCACTTTTTCATTAGGAAAGGAGTCATCAATCTCAATGTCATCATGAAATCGTAGCATCACCCCATCTTCCAACCTGGAAAGGTGGTCGACAACTTGATTTTCTGACCCTTTTTTATTGGTAACATCAAAGGTGAACTCTTGCAATAGAAGTACCCATCTGATCAATCTTGGCTTTGCATCCTTTTTGGCCATCAAATACTTCGATGCTGAGTGGTCTGCGTGCACTATCACTTTGACTCCCAACAAGTATGAGCGAAACTTCTCAAATGAGAAGACTAATGCAAGCAATTCTTGCTCTGTGATAGTGCAATTCTTCTGTGCTATGTTCAGGGCTTTGCTGGCATAGTAAATAGGATGTAAGACTTTCTCTTTGTGCTATCCCAAGACCACACCTAATGCAACCCCACTGGCGTCACGCATCATTTCAAAGGGCTTCGACCAATCGGGAGCTACAATAATTAGTGCTGAAGTTAACTGCTTTTTTAACTATTCAAAAGCTTACATACAGGCATCATTAAACACAAATTTGACATCCTTTTCCAATAGTTTACACAACGGGGTGTGAAATTTTGGAGAAGTCTTTTGTGAACCGTCTATAAAACGCTGCATGACCTAAGAAGCTCCTAATACCTTTTACTGAGATTGGGGGTGAAAGTTTCTCAATTACTTCAATTTTAGCTTTATTGACCTCAATGTCTTTGCTCGATTTTTATGACCCAACATCATACCTTCTTTAACCATGAAGTGACATTTCTCCCAATTTAGTACTAAGTGACTTTCCACATATCTTTGGAAAACATCATGCAAATGTGCCAAACAATCCTCAAAAGAATGACCAACCACACTGAAATCATCTATGAATACCTCAATAACACTCTCTACCATGTTCGAGAAAATTAACATCATGCACATTCAAAAAGTAGCTAGAGCATCACACTATCCGAATGGCATTCTTTTAAATGCAAATGTGCCATATAGGCATATGAAGGTGGTTTTCTCTTGATCCTCTGGAGCAATGACGATCTAATTGTACCTAGAATATCTATCAAGGAAGTAGTACTACCCCTTTTCTGCAAGTCTATCAAGCATATGATCCATGAATGGTATAGGAAAGTGGTCCTTCTCTGTTGAGGCATTCAAACTTTCGTAATCCATACATACCCTCCATCCAGTAATTGGCCGCATAAGAATCAATTCATTTTTAACATTTGGTACTACTGTGATACCCTCTTCTTTGGAACACATTGTACTGGACTGACCCACTCACTATGACAATGGGGAAAATCACTCCTGTATCTAATGACTTGATGATTTCCTTGCGAACCACCTCTTGCATCGGAGGATTCAACTATATCTGTTGCTCGATGCTCGGCTTATAGTCTTTGACTAGATGAATTTTGCATATTCTTAGAGGGATACCAATTATATCCACAATAGTCCACCCAATAGCCCTTTTGAATTGTTTGAGCACTGATACAAGGGCCTCTGCCTGCTCTTCATTCAAGTCTACAACAATGATGACTGGCAACATATCATTCTCTCCCAATAATGCATACTACAAGTGCAATTGAAGTGCTTTCAATTCTAACTCTATTGGGATCTCTATAGAAGGTTTTGTAGGTAGTTTCCCTGTTCTTCGGATCTAGCTCCAACTTTGTTTGACGTCTAGGGCCAAATAATACCCCAAGAGCATTCACTGTCTCCTCATAATCTAGTATATTGTCCCCATTAAAATTCATAATACTGCCTCCAAAGTATTAACTCCTAGACGCAGCTTGACAGGGACATTTTATTCATCATCATCAATAGTTTCAATCACTAAGACAACCCTCAAATCACAAACCTTCATATCTTATTGACAGAACTGAAACACGACTGCTTCTTTACCAAACTTGAATATGAGTAGTCCTTTTTCTATATCAACCAGAGTGTGGCCTATTGAAAAGAAAGGTGTCCCCAAAATAGGAACTGCAAAATCAACCATATAGTCAAGTATAACAAATTTTACAGGAAATATAAATTTGTGTACCTTTACCAGCACATCATAAAGTATCTCCACAGGTTTCTTGACTGTTCTATCGGCCATTAGTAACTGTATTATTATAGGAATAGGAGTATCCAGATCAAGCTTTTTGAAGATGGCAAGCAACATCAAATTGATGCTAGCACCCAGATCATAAAGTGCTTTGGCAAATGCTAGTTCTCCAATAGTGCATGGTATGGTGAAAGCACCTGGGTCTTCACGTTTTTGGACAATGACTTAGTAGTGATGGCACTACAATGTTGAAAACTTTGGGAGAGATCTTGACTTACTGTTTGTTTCTTCTTGACCAGATCTTTTATGCACCTTGCATAACTCGGCATTTTCTTTAATGCCTCAATCAAGGGAATGTTCACTGATAGTTTCTTGAGTATTACTAGAAAGTCTCAAGCTTGTTCTCTTCCTCCTTATTCTTGAGTCTTTTAGGAAAAGGAGGAGGAGGTCTCAGGAAAGTCTTATACTTTCTAGGTTTGTCCTTCTCTTTAATCACTTCAGCTTTCTCATCAACACTCTTCTCACAATCTTCATCAACAACTAATGACATTGGGGAATCTATGGTGCTCTTCTCACTTTATGTCATAACCACCATACAATGCCCATCATTCTTTGAATTTTGAACCGTATTACTTGGCAGAGTGCCCTTTTGGTGTTAGTTTAATTGAGAGAACACTTGACCAAATTATTGCTCCAATTGTTTGATGGTCATTGAATGAGACTCTATCTTTTGATTGATAATTGAAATATCTGATTTCATCACTTTCAAAGTCTCATCTTGATGGTCGGCCTTCTTCAACAATTTGTCAAACATTTCTTCAATCCTAGAATTGCTAGACCCGACTTCATGATTATAGGGAGGCACATAGGGACCATTTCTATATCTATCTCTTAGCCCTTACTCGGCCTCCGATACTCTTTCTTTTTTAAAATAACCACCTCAGTTATCTTTATACACACCCTATCTATTATAGTTCCGACCTTGATTTCTGGAACCTTGCTGCCAATTGTCCGAGTTGAACTCTTGGGCATTGTTTCGAAAATCTGCCGCTTGATTACTCACAAAGCAAGCATCCTCGTCATGGTAATCCTCTTTATACATGGGTTCCCTTGGAGGTTGGTGAACCACCGAAGGAACTTTCTCTTGATTTTGCTTCAATACCAAGTCCATACTTATTCGGAGTTGAGCAATCTTTTGCATGATCTCTTGATTGATTTTGGTTTGCTCCAAATTCACGTTCACCAAACATGAATTTTTTATGGTGGCTCTCTTTCGTTGACCCCATGCTCTATTTGTCTTGACCACTTGCTCTATTCTCTCAGTGATTCACGCAAAAGGTTGACCTAAAAACATGTCTACCATAATAGTATCGATACAAGCTTGACTATTCTCGTCAAGAGCCCGATAAAAGATCTTTACTAAGGCATCATAAATGGATTTATGGTCCGAAACCATCCTCAAACACTTGGTGAACCTCTACCACGTTGTACTAATCGAATCACTTGGCAATTGCTCAAAATTGTTGATTTAATCTTTAAGCTTGAGCGTTTTGGACCTTGCAAAATATCTCTCCAAAAAGGCTCTTTATAACTCGACCCAACTGGTGATTGAACTTTGTGGGAATTCTGACAACCATATTGCTGCATTTCCAGTCAGAGATAGACAGAACACTCGTAACCCAACAACATCTATCAAAAGATTTCGTGTACCCATCACACTCTTACAAACAAACACAACATTGTGAAGATGACTGTGGGGATCCTCCGAAGGTATCGCTGCAAACAACCCATGATTTTGAAGTATTTGAAGGAGGCCACTAGATACTGTGAACTTGTTGTTGACCGATAGTGGTGGCAATATTATAGCTCCTGTGACATCCATGACCATAGGGTTCAACCTATATTGGTTCTAACCATATGCATTTTCATTAAAAGCCCTATGGTGTGGCCTATTTTCCCTTTGAGGTGGGTTTTTATATCCACCTACATCATCATCATTTCAATCCCTAGCTTCATCAATCATGATGTCTTCATTTTCTTAGGCCATTCTTCTTGCAATTCGGTGGATCTACAAGTTAATTGGAACTAAAGGATTGTCTTGGCTCCTTCTGTTGGGGATATAAACCTAGTACACCCTGCAAAAGAAACTAAACAACAAAACCAAAAAACAAAAGTAAAATGCAAGAGAATTTAGAAAGTAACACTTGAATTAACTATTAGTGAAATCAAGTCAAAACCTAGTCGTATTCCCTGGCAACGACACTATAAATTTGATGTTCACGCTCCAACAGTAAAATGGTCGCTATCAAGTATAAACCTAACCAAAGGCTAGAGTCGAATCCACAAGGAATACGGGGTTGACCTTGTTGATTCACCAAAAATCATTTCAAGCATCAATCAACTATATTCTTTAAAAAGGGGGGGAGGGGTTTTGCAAATTGGAGTAAAATAACTATAAGAACTCTACTAATAATCACGAAGAGACAATCAATTTGAGAAAAAACTTGGGAATTGTGTTCCCCATGATTCACTAACTCAAATACCCTGGATAATATAACTTCAACTAGGACATTGCATGCAAGAGGGTAACTTAGGTTCTTCCAGCCCTTTGGTAAAGGTGAAGGTTGAATTTCACCATGGCACTTGGTCGGACACCATGGTATTTCAAACCAACCATTTCCTATTGTCCCAGTCAACCTTTCCTTGGTCAGGTTTAGTTGATTAGACAAGAACACATCAATCTAATCCTGTCATATATTTTCTTTTTCTATTCACCACTACCTTGGTCGGGATAATGACACTAGGCAGGGTTTGATGTTGGCCACCATCAAACAATAATAAATCCAAAAGAAATAGATAATACACGTAAATACCCAACTAAATAAATGTAAATAATCTGGGTTATCTCAAGCTAGCTACTCATGGTTCCCACAATCCCAAGTTGTAGGGGTTTAGCTACTCATAGCTTAGGCAACAACACAAACAATGAATGAAATAAACATAGTTGAGAGATTACCCAAGGAAAATGAATAGCAATAAAACCACCTTGATTTTGGATTCACAAGCTTGAATAATGAAGTTTAATTACAACTGATTTCAATCCCTAAATTGGGTCTTTAAAGTGAAACCCTAGTTGTCTACTCTAAAACCCTAAAAGAATCTCTCTAGAAAAATATTCTATTGTCTCTATAATCTGATTCTCCTCTCTAAAAACCCTAACATATACTATATAGACTATTTGCAAAAAGGTCCTTAAAATAAATTAGAAAATTTGGTCGGCAGCAGTTATGACTCGTAGGTACGACTTGTAGAATGGCCTATGAGTTGTAGTCGGGCTTTTGTAGTCAGAAATTGGCATTTTGGACTTGACTGCGATGATCCACACTATGAGTCATTGTATAGTCTATGACTCATAGTGCCTTCTCATAGTTCAACCTTGCATTTCCTGGTACAAATTAAATCAACACTGTTAATCACTACGACGTCCTCTTCTATGAGTCATAATGAGGACTATGACTCGTACCCTGGGCTCATATAGATGAACTTCAATTTCTCATATTTTAATTTTAGAAGCTATTAATCACTACGGTTATCACCTATGACTCGTATCTTAGGCTACGACTCATAGTGGATCTTGTAGATCTTTAAATGCAATAAATCTGCTACTTTTTCCCAAGATTAAGTCAACTTATATTTTCTGCAAAAATAAACACAAAACACATAAAAATCATAAAAAATCGCATTGAGAACACACAAAATCCTTTGTGTTAGGCACCAAAAGTGTCGTATTTTGACAGCACATCAATAAACTATAAACTATGATGTTGACTATTATGCTTCATGTTTATGTATTCTGTGGGATTTGACTTAGCATTGAATGAGGCTTGAGGTGGGGGCTCGGCCTAGGGGTCTATACATAAAGTCTTTAATTCTCATAACTATATGTTATCATAGGTTCGTGTTGCCAATATGACCTAGCTAGTGGGTCCATATATAGCATTATGATTAATGACACACACTTAGTGTGTTAGAGCTCTAACTTGGCAAGTAGATTCCTCTTTCTTCGATGTAGAGGCAACATCGGGATTCTATGTAATAGATCACATAATCTTATTGTCGATTATTGTCTTATTCCCACATATATATTTTCTTTATAAGCTTTATACTTGGTATTACCTTCGTTTAAAAATGTGCATTGAGCATTTACGTGATCTCTTCATTGTCTCTCAAAATTATATTATGATGTTATATTTGGCCATTGTTCTCCATATCTACTTATTTTACTTTGCATGCTCTACATACTTAGCATATTTCGACGTACTAATGCATACTTTCTAGCTATATTATATCACAACGTAGGAACAAGCGATAATTTTGCTCCTCCTTATTGTGGCTAGATCTGGACACCACATTGGAAGATATCTTAGCGAGTTCCCATGTTTTTCCCATGTTGAGATATTTTATATTACCTTAGTTGAAGGTGAGATAGTGGCATGTTCTAGCCCCCATCAAGGTCAAGACAAGTTGAAGCATGTTTTGGACAAAGTTGATGTCATCCCTTCTAATTGGGAATTTTTGACTTCTATCTTATATTTGGATCTAAGACTTACTTTTTGATTATTTGCTTATGTTAATGCTTAATTTCCTTATCTACACTTACAAAATGCTAAGAGGCTTGGATGAGGTTCTCTCAAGGTCCTCATTCATCATGTCATACCTAGATCCTAGGTTTGGATTGTGATAAATTTGGTATTAAAGCACAAGATTTTGAAATATCCTAAGGAGTCCAGTGTTCTGCATTAAGTAGAGTCTTGTTAATTGGTGTAAATTATGTCACATCAGTGGATAAGAATCTATGAGACATTTAGGAAATTTTCACTTCTTTCATGATCTATGTCATGTCCTAAGATGTATCTGAAGACCTCTTTCCTTTACTGCTTGTATTTTGTAATTATCAGATAATGCCTCTATGCCTACCAAGTGACATATATGAAGTTCCAAACTACTATCACTGTCTTATCCATGCTATGACTACTCAAGCTAATAAAGTTGTTATTGTTTCGCCTATTGCTCCTACCTCGGCTTCTAGGGTGAGACTTTGAAAAGATGAATCCTCTGAAGTTTTATGATTCAAAGGTAGGCAAAGATCTACAAGATTTCATTGATGAGGTGTACTAGGTGGAGGTGATAATAGGGGTATCTTCTAGGAAAGAGTAGAGTTGGCGGCCAACCAACTCAAAAGAGTTGCTCAAGTATAGTTCACTCAATGGAAATCTAAGAGAGTTGATAATGGTCTTATTGCTTGGGAGGTATTCAAAGTCATATTGGTTGATCATTTCTTCCCACTTGAGTTCAAGTAAGCCAAGGTTATAGAGTTTATGAATCTTAAACAAGGCAGTATGAGTGTGAGGGAATATGCCCTCAAATTTACTAAAATATCCAAGTATGCACCTTATATAGTGGACGATGCTAGGGCCCCATAAACAAGTTTATTTTGGCATATTGGACTTAGTGGTGAGGGAGTGCAAAATTGTTATCCTTGTGAAGGAGATGGATATCTCTCAGCTCTTGACTTATGCCAAGCAAATTGAAAGTGAAAAGCTCAAGAAGATAAGGATGAGGGACACTAAGGGGGGCTTGTTTTAAAGGTAGAATTTTTACATGCTAAGTTCGGTGGGGGTGGCCATTTCCATCAAGGACAAAGGTCGTAAGGTCAAGGGTCATTCCAAGTTGCTAATCAAAGGTTTGATAAAGATAGGGTGCCTAACCCTAAGGTTCAAAGTGAAAGGTGCTAAGGCTAGTGGTTCTACTTCTCCTAAGTGTCTTAAGTATGGAGGAACCATCATGAAAAATATTTGAGGGATACAGGTGCTTTCTATAGATGTGATAAAATAGTACACAAGATCTGCGAGTGTTCTAATGTTCCAAACAAAGGGAGAGAAAGGCATCCTGAAGGTCAAAAATTTAAGAAGGGAAATGGTGCCAAAGCTCATTAAAGAGTTGGTCCATGTAACAACCGATTTTATGCCCTACATGCTAAAGAAGAGGTGGAGGAGTCTCCTGATGTGGTCACGAGTATGATAATGGTCTTTGATCTTGACATGTATGCCTTACTTGATCCCAATGTAAATTTGTATTTTGTTACTGCTTACCTTGCCATAAGATTTGATGTGTCTCCCGAAGTGTTATTAGAGTCCTACTCGGTTTATACTTTGGTTGGTGAGTTGGTCTTTCCAAAGAAAGTCTATAGGAATTGTCCCTTGTCGGTCTTGCATAAAGTCATTTCTTTTTATCTTGTTGAACTTTATATGACCAATTTTGACATCATTCTTTGTATGTATTGGCTGCATGCTTCATATGCCTCCATTGATTGTAGAATCCGTAGGGTCAAGTTTTAATTCTGTAATGAGCCTATTCATGAGTGGAAGGGTACAAATTCATTATTTAAGGGTAAATCATTACATGTTTGAAGGCTCAGAAAATGATCTCTAAAGGATATATATACCATATTGTGCGAGTTATCCATGTAGATTTGAAAACTTCTACTCTTGCTTTGGTACCTATTGTTAATGAATTCCCCAATGTCTTTCCCAATGACTTGCTTGGTATCCCTCCTGAAAGAGAAATTGATTTTGACATTGATCTCTCACCCGATACTCAACCCATCTTAATACCTTCCTATCGTATGACCCTAGCGAAGTTGAAAAAATTAAAGGAACAATTAATAGATTTGCTTAATAGGGGGTTTATAAGGACATGTGTATCGTCATGGAGTGCTCCCCTGTTGTTTGTGAGAAAGAATGGTGGTTCACTTTGGATGTGTGTTGATTACTATTGATTGAACAAAGTCACAATTAAAAACCACTATCCTATTTCGAGGATTAATGATCTATTTGATCAACTCGAAGGCGCGAGCTACTTCTCTAAGATAGATCTTCGATCCGAGTATCACTAATTGAGAGTAAAGGAGTGGAACATTCCCAAAATCATGTTTACAACTTGGTATGGTCATTTTGAATTTTTGGTTACATCTTTTGGACGAAAAGATTATCCCGCAGCTTTTATGGACATGATTAATAGGGTCTTCAGGCTATCTTTGGATATGTTGGTGGTTGTCTTCATAGATAGTATATGGGTCTACTCGCCTGATGTGAAAGAACATGAGGAGTACTCGCAGATTGTGTTACAAGGGACAACCAAATTTTGCCAAGTTTAGTGAATATGAGTTTTGGTTGAGAGAGACGGCATTTTGGGCCATAATATTTCGGATGATGGTATCATGGTTGATCCAAAGAAGATAGAGACAGAAAAGAATTTGCCCAAACTATTGTCTCCTTTCGACATTAGAAGCTCATTGGGTTCGGTCATATATTATAGAAGGTTTGCTAAAGGATTCTCTTCCATTGATTTGCCTTTGATTAAGTTGACCCAAAAGAAGGTGAAATTTCAATGGTCTAACGAATATGAGAAAAGTTTTCAAATATTGAAGATCGACTTATTTCGACTCCTATCTTAACATTGCCTGAAGGTTCGGATAAATTTGTGGTTTATTGTTATGCCTCACGTGTAGGTTAGGGAGAGTCATTGCCTATGCCTCAATGCAATTGAAGGTGCATGAGTGAAACTATCTGACTTATGATCTTGAGCTATAAATAATGGTACTTGCATTGAAGAATTGGATTCATTACCTCTATGGGGTGTATGTTGGCATATTTATCGATCCTAAAAGTTTGCAATATGTATTTAGAAAAGGAGACTTGAATCTAAGGCAAAGAAGGTGATTGGAACTTCTCAAGGACTATGATAGGAATGTGATGTATCATCTTGGAAAAAGCTAATGTCATGGCCGATGCACTTAGTAGGTTGTTTATGGGTAGCATTGTTCATGTTGACAATAGGACGAAGGAGTTTGCCAAAGAGGTTCACTGCTTGGCTCATTTGGGTATGAGGCAAAGTGGGTCTAACAATGGTGGTATTGTAACGGCACCCAGTTTAGGAGCCTAAAAGAGCAAAAAAGTTGGCTTGAAAAATGACCTAGAGTAATTGGAAGAGGGTAGCTTATAGCGCGTAGAAGGAGTTACGGCTCATAGTTAGGTCTATAGATTGAGGGCCTTGACCTAAAGGAATTAAACTTGCAAAAAATTGATCTACGAACCAACAATATGACCTATAAAGCGTTATACGACCCGTAGAATTCCTTCATTTATAGGGACTAAGAGGATGAGAAAAATGGCTAAGTGTGGAAGGACTCTACGAGTCCAACCATGACCCCTAAGTCCATATACGACTCATAAGATGGTTCATGATTTTGGGGTCAAAAATAATGGTTTCTGGATCTTTGCTTACTAACAACAGTACGAGTCATGCTTCTTTGGATAACCCATAAACTGGGCTCTTGTGGTTTGGACTGCTAGATTCATTAAGGGTGTTTTCAACCTTTCCTATCCCCTTAAACTCTTAACAGCCTTATCTAGCCCCTCTATGACCCCTTATTAAATTCCTAGCCCCTCTCTCATCAAGTTGAGTACAAATGATTCCAATGACCTAAGTTCTAGCATGAGTTCGCATCATATCTCTTAACACATAATAAAATAGATGTTGGATGACCTACCAAATGAAAGCTCTTTCAATCATCTTTCCAATGCAACTGATTTCACCTCATTCAGAGTTTGGACCAAATAGTTATGCCATTTTAGTGAAGCACTATTAGGCTGCCTACATATACAACCCATCCAACGGGCCATAAATTGACTTATGACTCGCAAATAGGCTTTCTTGGAACATTCCATACAGTTTTAAAAAGATTATTTTTGTCCTTTACTCACACCTTAAGCCGAATGCCATATCATTTTGGCTTCTTACACACCGTATATCAATCAATCTAATATTTTCCCAAATGACCAAATTCCTAAACCATCCTCCCAAAATGTAAATCTCAAATTCTCTCAACCTCCCTAAGGTCCCTCATTAAATGCAAAATCTAGGTTTCGGATTCCTACATCAAATCCATGATTTCTTCCAAAGATCTTTGGATTAGGTATGTGGGTTTGATTTGTGAAGCTCTTTCCTTCACAAAGCTCCAGTTCCCTATTCTATTTTGGGTTCAAGGCTTATATATATTGTGAAGTTAGGGAAAGTTGATTTAATCATGTAGTTTGTGATGCATTCTTAGTTATATGAAGTATACTAGTAGTATGTTATGACCTATTATGCATACTCACTTGAAATTCATGATTTTCTAGTTAGGATTCTGCAAGGACCATGTTGGGTTGATTTGAATGATTCCAAATGATTACATCCTATTTTGTGTATGCATGATATATACGAATTTCATGTTTTTAAGTCTTTAAACATGCAAATTCCTTATTTTAGACCTAACCTATATGAAGAGGATGCTTTATGAAAGAAGGAAGTCTCAGTCCATGCTATATAAGAACATAAAGGTCCTAAATGTTAATAGTCAACATTTATGTTATGGATTCATGAGAATATTGTGACACTTTATGTAAGATCATGAATTCTTTTCTTTATACATCATAGATATTATGAATGGTGGGGTTTGCCAAGTATGCTATGAAACACATTGACATTATATGAAAGCTATGTATTATTGAAAGGTCTTCTTTTATGATGTTATGATTCACAAGTTATACATGTCATGACTAAACTCTTGTATATATATTATTTGGGACTAGGTCATTGGAGTCAAGAATGAATGAACAAAATAAAGGTGAGTCCTCACCTAGCTATGATTATAAGACTATGATGACCCATTAGTAGAGGGATATAAGATGATGAGTCGATAGTAGAGGCATAGACAAGATTATGATGCTAGCCGATAGTAGAGACTTAGCCAAGGCATAGGAGCTATCTTTATGATAATGATTCACATTACAAATGCTTATGGGATGGGCTAGTAGAATATCTCTCCATATTAAATGACTTCATCATTCATGCTTATGATTATGTCGTGAGAGTTTTACTTAGCACCGAGTAGACCTTGGGATGAATGTGGAAGCTCCCCATTATAAGAAACATGAGACTATTAATACATGCCACCGTGGGAAATAGGAATCACCCGCTAGTATGGGTTAATTTCTATACCAACCGATAGTAGAGGTTGCTCAATAGTAAAGCTTTAGTGGATCCACTTAGGCATCTTAGGAGGTCACCCGACAAGTGGTCTCCCCCTTTCTTCTGGTTTAGGGGAAACACCAGGACTCGATGGTTAGCTCACATGTTTTATGTCGATTAAATGGTTCTCTCACATATGTTCAAAGTTCTCCTTATGACCCCAAGATTTCTTTATATGATAATTTATAATAGTTCCTTCATATTATGTCCAAAGGTATTTTAAAGCTTCTATGGCTCATTGTTTCCAAGTTTAAAAGATATTTCTCCTAAAAGTATATGACTTAAGTCTTCAAATATGAAATGTGGGCTCCATTATGATTACTAATATTCCTTGCATAATAAATATGACCTTTTATGTAAAGTGATGTATTGTTCACTCAGGATATTAGTATTTTAATTGTTCATAACAACATGTATTTTCTCATTAATTTAAGTTTATGTGTCTCATCATGCATTCAAGTAAGGGTAAGCTCATTATTTCTCATATGTATTATCTCATGTGCAATGGCTAAAGTAATATATTAAATCATCACCCATATCTATGTTCTCCTCATACTTCAAATATGTTTCTCCTATGGTATATGATTTAACTACCTAAAGCTCATGTATATTCCAAGTTTATGTAATTTTCTTATTTATGATTATATTTATTTAAGTATCCTACTAACTTCTTTCTAAAATTTCCTTTAATGTTTAAATGATATTGGCTCAATTATGATTTACTAATGCCCTTGAAAATGTATGATTTTTAACATGAGACGTAGCATGAATCATTTCATTATTATTTCCATGCCATGCATTGTACACCTACATAGCAGTATATTAAAAGTACTAACGCATACTTCTATGCCTACATAATTTAATCATGCAAAGACTGACACTCCTCGATATCTCCATGTGGCTAGCATCAGACTATAACACCGAAAGTTAGTGAGTCCTCTAGTTCGGGGACAACATCCTAGTGTTATTTCTAGTTTGATATATTAAGATAATTTAGTGTTCAATTGTATAATTTCTTTTGCTATGATTGTATTTTGAAGGTGAGCTTTAACATGCCTTAGCCTCCGCCAAGTTTATGTTAGAGGTATTGTTGGACACATAAGTTATGGATGTATCTAGTTCTTTTAATTTATTGTGGTTTAAACTTATGGCCCTTAGCCCCGTTTCCCCATAGTTTTCTATATTATCTTTATGTCACTGTCTATGAATGCTTAAGATATTTAAGATAGCTTGGTTGAGGTGCCTCTAGGTATCTTATTTGCCATATGACAAGTAGGTCCTTAGGTCAGGTCATTACAGGTATAAATGTACAAAAAGGGACAGAATTGTCAGAAGAGTTAAAACAAAACAAGACATAGACCCTGCATTAGTTGAGTTAAGAAGGGTGGTGATTGATAAGAAAATTGAGATTTTCTATCAAAAGGGAGATGGAGTACTTCGTTATCAAGGACCACTATGTGTTTCAAATTTTGACGACCTAAGGAAGAAGGATGACTATATGTTTCAAATATTGACGGCCTAAGGGAGAAGGTACTAGATGAAACTCATAATTTTTTAGTATTCCATTCATCTAGAATCCACCAAGATGTATAGAGATATGAGGGAAATGTATTGGTGAAATGGCATGAGAAAGGCATAGCAAAGTATGTGGTGGAATGCCAAAATTTCCAACAAGTTAAAGTTGAACATCAAAGGTTGGATAGTTTAGCCCAAGATATTGAAATTTCCACTTGGAAGTGGGAGGATGTAAACACGGACTTCATCATGGATTTGCCCAGGACCCGAAAATAACATGACTTAATTTTGGTGATTGTGGATAAAATGATGAAATCAACCCACTTTTTTGGGGTGAAGACTTTATATAGTGTCGGGGCTATTCTAAGATCTATATTCGAGGATTGGTAAGATTTCTTGGAGTTTCATTATCTATCATATCGGATCATGTTAATCAATTCACTTCTCACTTTTGAAAATTATTTCAAAGAGGTCTAGGTACTAAAGTTAAACTTAGCAGTTAGCACCATTTTTCACCCCCAAAAGGATGGAAAATCCTATAGGACCATTCAAACACTATAAGATATGCTAAGGTCTTGTATGGTAGATTTTAAAGGCAGTTGGTATGATCACCTCCCTCATGTTGAATTTGCTTACAATAATAGTTACCATTCAAGCATTAAGATGAAGTCGTTCAAAACCTTGTATAGTTAGAGATGTATGCCACCGATGGGATGGTTTGAAGTTGGAGAAGCTTCATTGATTGGACCCTACCTAGTATTCTAACTATGGAGAAGGTGGGAGTTATAATGGAAAAGCTAAAGGCTGCCCAAAGTTCCCAATAGTCATATTTCGATGTTAAAAGAAGGAACCTTGAATTTAATGTAGGTGATTAGGTCTATTTGAAGGTTTTACCCATGAAGGCTATAATGCATTTTGGCAAAAAGGGTAAATTTGTCCTAGGCACCTAGGACTATATAGGATCCTAAAGCAAGTTAGTAAAGTAGCCTACGAACTAGACTTGTCATTGGAGTTAGCTACGGTTCATCTAGTGTTTCATATGTTGATGTTGAGAAAGTTTGTGGATGACCAAACTCCTTTGTTCTATTGGAGCATGTGAATGTTGAAGATAATTTGACTTACAAAGAGGTACCAATTGAAAGTTTTCACCAACAAGTGAAGAAATTGAGAAATAAGGAAATTTTATTCAGATATTATGGATGACTCAACAAGTTTGAGCGCTACATGGGAAATAGAAGCAGACATGATGAAATGATATCCTTATCTCTTTCCTTTTATTCAAGCCTAAGGTACCTAGATATGAACTATTTCGCCAAATTCTTGCATATAAGTTTTTCCTTATCATATTGTATGCATATATGTTCATGAAACTATTTTTTAATAGTATTTGATGCATAAGTTTGTGGTATTTATGAAATTGATGATTAAGTTGTATTATTATATTCATGTTGGGCCTTTGGTTGTCTTTCTACATTGTTCAAGATTACTTTTGTCTCATTCAAATCTAAATGTTTCTAAGGAGGAGATATTATAACACTCCATGCTTTGAAAAGGTGAAAATATGATCTGGTGTGAGATTGTACGAGCACTATCTATGGATTGTAGATAAGGGTACTTGTCGTAGGTGACCCATGTGGTTTGGACTGTGCCTTGGTGAAACTTTGGAGTCTAGGAGTCCTAAATGTGAAGAGGATTTTATGACCAGTAGAAGGGTCCATGAGTCACAGACACTGGCTCATAGAATAGGGGATCAAAATAGATTTTTGAAGTTGAGGAAGTGTCACTAGACGAAAGCTTTGTACAAAGTCGTGATTCCTTAAAGAGTCGTAATTAGAGATTGTGTTTTAGATCCTGAGAAGTTGAAATTTTTGAAGTATGGGATGAAATTATGAGGGCATTTTATGGATCATAGTCCTATCGGTAGACTATAGAAAGGGGCTCATATACATATTTCAAAACTGAAAGTGTAACCAAGATGAAACCCCTGACCTATGAGTCATAGTCGGATCTACGACCCACATATCAGGCTAGTAGATCAGTCCTGATAGTCTTTAATGAAGGATTTTTGGTCATTTTCTACTCATATAAGCCCTAAACTATGTCATTTTGGTCCTATAAATACCTATGACCGTCCCACAATCCTCCAAAGACATATTCATTCTCCTTCACTCCTAATCTCTCTCAAAAATCTCCTAAGACTTTTATCTCAAGGATCCTCCATTAAAGCAAGCTAAGGCTTCAAATTTTATAAGGGATTCAATGTCAATTCCTTCTAAACTTCTTGGTTCTCTTCATCTAGGTATGTAGATCTTCACCCATAGGATTTTGAAATAATAATAACTTTAAAAAGTAGTAAATGATAATTTGGTC
>JAOTQJ010000072.1:18219722-18236049 GCA_025642045.1 Solanum sejunctum | reverse complement strand
TAAGTTAAGTAAAATGTTACATAGGTCCCAATACTTTATTAAATCGAACCAATTAAGGACGTTCTGGGTTTAAATTACGTTGCGGATCCTAACAAGAATTTCGCGGAGAGATGAAATTATGAAAGAAATTAGTAAGAAGCTAGATCGATACAAGAATACATGGTTAGAATTGAAGATCCAGTATGGTCAAAACAAAGAAAAGTTACATAACGGGGAGCGTGACCGTTTCTTGGTGAGTGGACTAAAATTCAAGGTTGAACTGTTAGAATTTAATCTACTATCAGGTAAAATGATTATCATGATTATTTTATTAGATATGTATGGCTCACAAGCTTGGCTAAGGAAATTGGGATGAGCTGAAGGTTGTATTTTGCACATCAACCTTGTTTTGATTTGATTGATTCGTGAAATCTCGTACCACTAAAGAGCAGGAGAGCCTTTAATAGCTGAAAAACATCTAAAGAAGAAGTGAATATTATATTTGTATAGTAGTTGTGAAAATTGAGCCTTTTTTAGTGTTCTATACTCATTTATAATTTTTGAAACGAGGCAAGCTGAAGGCCTTGGCAATATGTATCATTCTCTCCATGTAAATATTTGTTTATATTTTTGTTCCAAAAATGAATTATATTGGATTTTTCTTTATGTAGTGAAAAAATGAGTTCTAATAAATGTTCCAGGTAGAGAGATAGTGAGTATATATTCAAGCATGAATACTATCAACTGACCAAAACTCAAACTCAATATGGCTAATTGGGCATAGAAATGTGAAAATTGAAGTTGTAATTGACAGAATACGAGTCTTGAAATAACTGATACATTAACACAACTACAATAGCTAATTGAAAGAAAATTAATACCATTTGAATATTCTTAACTATTAGAAAATAACGGATACACTAACAAGAAATAACTCATCCAACTAAAACACAACCAAGTTAAATTTGATTACAATTTGGACATCGATGCCTATCATGTCCTGTCTGCTTATATAATCCGCAAACTCATTCATATACTGCAAAACCACAATCCATCTCATTAGGCACTCTAGATGTTCTTGGTTGATTGGGACAACAATAGAATTCATTACTCTTCATTCTAAAACTAGGAGATGCCCAATATACCTCCTGACCAACGAGTGACAATAACCCAGAATACGTCGCAATATAATTCTCAATTGTGAAATATTCGTTAACAAAAATTCTAGCTAGTTCTCTCATTTTATCAGTGACCTTCATGACATGTGAACATGGAAAGTGCAAATTAACCTATTTTCACAATCACATTTCTTTCATTCAATGAAACACGATGAGGATTATCACTAGTACCATCAACCTGTACAAATCTAACCTTGTATATTATTGTGGGTATATTATAATAAAAAATAAAGTGTCTTTTTGAACTTTCATAAGTTTTTCCCACTTTATTTTGAACCTCTCGATCCATAACTCACTTTATTCTAGAAGTTGATGTGTTATTTGAGACCTACGTATATATCGTTCAACAGTTTATTCTAATGAAAATCTAACCATAGTAGTGACGGACAAATTTCGTGCTTTCCTCAACAATCCATTGAATGATTCTGAAAGATTTGTTGTCAATACCTCCCCCTTTCCTCAATCTTTTTCTATCATCATGACTAACAGTCCATTTGTCCAAGGGAACTTCCATGAGATATTTATATACTTCTACATTTTCTTCTTTGATTTGCCACGCACAACAAGAATTCAAACTTCCTTTATTGATGGACTGAAGTAACCATCCACATCAATCTACTGAGGTCCTTGTTTGAAAATCTAGATTGAAAGTTACTTTTAAGATGCCTAATGCAGAATCAATGAAAGACTCGAGGTTTTTGAAATCGCCGCAACTCCTACAAACTAGACAAGATTTCTTTTGCCCTATCAGATATAACATATGTATCTTCTCTATCTTTTATCACATGTGCACTCAAATTTTTTTAAAATCACTTCATGTCTTTTTCGACTCTTTGTCTACAGTAGCAAACGTTAGAGGAAGAATGTTGTCATTTCCATCAATTTCAACAACAATTAATAATTTGATTTCACATTTTTCATACATATGAGTTTCATCTACTGAAATAACAACATGACATTTTTGGAATTCATCGATGCATGGCTTGAAAGTCCAAAATACAAATTTAAAATTTTTTACCTCTAATAAACTCATTGACTCTTCCTGTTTTCATTCTAGAACTGTTCCATGGTTAAAGTGTTGAAAAGATACAAAAACTTTTGGTAGATCACTAAATGATTTCTCAAAGTTACGATACATTATTTGAAATACACGTTGACGTCCAAGCCACACTTTTCTATATTTCACTTGATGGCCAAATTCATGAACCTTTAAAATGACATTTACCACTAAGAACTTAGGATTTCCTTAAAAAATTTAATTTAGAAGTAAAGATGCAATCAAATTGGTATTTAGGTTGATTTGGCCTCTAGCAAGTCTTTTGGTCTCACATCTATGATTTTCAATATATTTTCCTATCTTCCAAAGGTTATCTCCAACTTTTCGGCCTCAAAGAAACCATAAGCAACCCAATAAACTATAGAACTTGCATTTTACAACCCATAGACTCCTCCTTAATGTTACCACCTCAAATTCTTTATTTTCTTGCAAACTCTAAATTGCTACGGCCTGCTTCGAATTTTCTTTACTACTAAAATACATATCTTTTTAATGTCTTTTTTGGCTTCCTCAGACCACACAAAATAATATTTCATCTCAGATTCAAACGTACGCATGAAAATGTCTTCCTTATTCTCCAATGTCCTAAAGTAAGATATATCATGATTTTGCATTTCAAACGCAGCGTGTTCATATTGATTACGAAGACTTACTCTAGTATCTGTTAACATTCAAGTTTTACCCTCCACAGTATAAATTAATCATTGAGCTTTTAATTTTAACAATTTAAAATAATTAGCTTTCGAAAATGTAAAAAATATTTTCTCAAATAAATTTTATTTTTATTTTAGAAGTTATTATTTTTAATTATTTAATGTTGATAATATTAAAAGATCTTTAATTAATTTGTATAATTTATCGTATAGTCAAATTAGTCAATCGAATTCAATTTGATTACCTTTAATTGATCAAAATTATAATCGAATTGATCAAATTTTAAATTAAATACCCTCACCCCTTAAACCCATTTTTCAGCCTTCATAATGGACCAATTTTGGCCCAAACCAAGTCCAGACCCGGCCCAAATACCATATTTCAGCCAACATACATACATATATACTCACGACCCCGCGCGCTACTCTTTCCCTTTCCTCCTTCCTGCTCGCATATACCTCACCCCAACCTTCTTCTTCAACGCGAACCAGCTACCTAAACCCAGTAACGCCAAATTGATCAAGAATATTCCCTCAACGTTCACCTTATGCCTCCCTACATACGTGTTCCCTCTCCCCTTCTCCCTTATTCTCTCGTACCAGCGACCATTTGGAGAGATTCCTCAACGTGGTACATCTCATAGCCATTGATTCAGATCAACGGTTAAGATATGGACTCGTGGAGGATTTCCAGTTGTCTGAGAGTTCGAATTTCCAATTTAAACCCTAAATTCGTTCCCAATTTCCCTCCCATTTGAGCCCTAATTTTGGGGCTATATATATCCTAAGAACCTCAATCAATTGCAACAGTCGAAAATCATCTAGAAAACCTGAAATCTCACAGCTGTCCATGATCTTGAAAATCCCTAGTTAAAAAATATCAATCAATTTCCACTGTCGAAACACGTTCCATCTTCGTTTAAAGAAAGGTTTTGCCTAGAAAGATGGTTCGAGTTTCGAAGGGTTACCGAAGCTAGGAGTACTTGATTTCGAGGTCAGGAAAGCTTAGACGAAGCTTCCTTTTGGTGGTGAAAGTTCCCTCTAGTTAGTCAAAGTTCCAGTTCCTGCTCCCGAACAGGTAATATCCTCAGTTCCTTCTGTTGAAATCGTGTGTCTTGTTTGGGTTGTTTGATCATCCGTTTTGGGATTTTTATTTGAATAGCGGGGTTTTATAGCGATGCTGGATGGTTGTATTCTGTTGGAGTATTCCTGTTTTTTCTGTATCATGAGGAATTAATGTTGTGGTTTTACTGCTCAGCAATAAGAATCTGCATTGTGTGTTGATATCGATTTTCCTATTCAACTCTGTTTCGTAATCGATTTCAAGCTCTTTCAGTTAGGTGGCGTCTCAAATGGTTGTCTGTTTTGTGGTGTCTAGCAGACATGTCTTTAATGCTAGTTTAAATTCTTGATGAAATAGCTTCGGATACTTGAGTTTGTGACATCTTCTTTCAGTTTCTGTCCCAGATTTTTACTTTAGCTTAATCAGTCATTTGAGTCATTTTAAGGAGAAATGTAGCTCATGTTCTTCTCTAAAACGCTGTCAGTTTGGTTTCTGTGAATATAATCTGTCTAGAGTGTTGTCAAGATCATTGTAGTTCTGCTTTTGCTTGCTCCTTATCTCCATCTGAGTTCCTTGGGTTTTAAATAGTCACATGTATGCTTTTGTTGCATTAAGCAGTGGTTAAAATGCAGGACATATGATTTTGCTCTCTGTTTGTGCCTTCTCTTTTCAAGATCTATCTAATGTTAGGTCAAAATGATGCTATGTTGCCTTAAATGATTATAGGTTATACCTTAGTCTCATTCTAGCATGTTAGGATACCTCCACTTTGATTTCCTGCAACTTTCCAGTACCTTAAAGAGATAAGTTATTTAATCTTTATGATGCATCAACTGGTTCCTTCTTGCATTCACGTTAGGTGTCATTTGGTTTTAAACTCTATTTCATCTTCTTCATCTGAGTTAATAAGTTTCTTGTGTTCAAATGTATGCCTTCCTTTTGATTTCTTTCTCAATCCTAGTGGATGTTTGCACTGACAGTAACTCTATAAGAGAGTGTTTGAATTTCATTCATTTCAAATAAGATCATGTTTCAATTGACCTTTTTATTCATGTACTAATTTGTCTCTTTTCTTTATTGTATGAAATCCTCATTCGTAAATCCATTGGGACTCTTTCCTTCTCCTTTGCATGTTCCGTTGGGTCATGGAGGGCCAAGTCAGCCTCTTGGTCTAGGAAATGGAAGCTACAGGTCAATGGAAACCTATTTGCAGCTCACGGAAGCCGAAAAATCAGTGTGTATACACGTCTGATATACACTCAATATACAGCTGGATTAAAGGGCCAAAAGACCCATTTTGCAATAGGCAGCAACAGGAAATGGTTATGGGCCAGGGAGGCCCAATCCTTAAAATGAGGGCCGGAATTGAATATGGGCCTGTCAAGCCCAATTTCTATTTTAATTGCTTTCCTTCCTTATGTTTTGTTATCTATTTGTGGTTTGTTTTTGTCTAACTCTAACATTAACTTTGTATGGTTTATTTGCTTAATCTAATTAATTGCTCCAACATGTCTCCATTTTTGTTAATTTCCATTTTTATGATTTTCTGAGTGTTAAAACTTTTCCTATAATTTATTTTGGCAAAACTCTTGAAAAATTGGTCCAAGTATTGGTCAATTTTTGCAAATCTAGTCAATTTTGTAAAAATAATTAATTTTTCAAATTTAGTCAACATCTTATAAATTTGGTCAATTCTTTCAAATTTAGTCAACATTTTGCGAGCCTAGTCAATTTTGCAAACTTAGTCAAGTTAGTCAATTTTTTCAAAGTTAGTTAATTTGTCAAATTTAGTTCAAATTTTCAAAGTTAGTTAATTTGTCAAATTTAGTTCAAATTTTCAAAGTTAATCAACTTCCTAATCGTCGGTCAACCGCAAGTTAACAGTCATTTCTTCTCAAAATGGAAATTGAACCTGAACCCTTTCTTTAGTATTTTAAAAAAAAAATTCTGTTAAGTTTTTTTAAATATTTTATTGGTTTTTTAATTATCCTTAAAATTGGATGACAACTCTTTAAATTTTTGGAAATTTGATTTATATTTGATTTAAGTATAAATCTTATTTTTGAAAAATCAAAAGTCATTTTTCCCCCAATTAACAGTATCATTTTGAGAAAAATCTCTAGTATCATCGACATGTTCATTGGTTTTACTCTCATCATTATTTTATGAAGGTTCATCTTCTTCTAAACTTTCATCGCTAATTTCAGCATTTAAATCGTTATATAGATCAATGTTGATTTTATTATCTCTGTGAAGAAAAATATTAATTTTATATTTTAGTGAGATAATGGAATATAGAAACTTGTTTTAAAAGTGACAATTCATACTTGAAAAGGTTATTTCTTAATTAAGAGGATATAATTTGTATATACTGACAATAAAATTTTATCTTATTAAATTATTATACTAAAATTTAATTAAATATGAAGTTATTTTACCTTGCCTCATATTTCCTGTGGCTATTATCAATATGCGTTTGGCTACTTGAACCTTCATCAAATGATCGTTGGTCATGCATCGACAATCTCTGAAATGATGATTAAGTTATTAGTTCTGCAAAATGAGGTTGGCTAACTATGATAAATCCATAAATTTGAGCCAATAGATTCATGTGATAACCATGCTAACCACCAATTTAAAATACATCATTTTGATTTATTTTTTTTGTCTTTACATATATCTCCAAAACATTTACATCAATCTTATCCGCGAATTTTTGATGCATGAAAAGAAATTGTAACAAAGATTGATCATTCTAAATTTTAAATTCAATGAACCTTGTACTGTTACTTTGAAATTTGAATTGAACACGGATATTTTTCAAAAATATCCATTTGAATATTTTCATTATTTATTTTCACTTTCTCATGCAACAATCCAACCAATTCAACATAGTTAGTTTGAGGTAGACATTCTACTTATCTTCCTGGCACATTCAGAATATCTAAATCTGTTCATATCAGTAATTATTTTATCACCCCAATACAAAATAACCATCACACGATGTTCAAAGTTTGTCATTTTTGTCCTACACATAAAAATAAGATATTTTTTTATAATTAATAAATCAAAAAGATAAATTTAGAGTTATAGTAAGAACTTAACATCATACGATATATTAACTTGACTTACTCAATTCATATCCAGTGAGGTTTTTTTTTAACAATATTCAACAATGGTGGTCATAAGTAAAAACTTTCACTATTATATAATATTCAATAATGGTGGTTGGTCACAAGTAAAAACTTTTATTTTATAATCACGCACAATCAATTTGAAAAATAGAGGAAATATTACTTTAACAGAGTCTCATAACTGACGGTCACATTTTCAAGCTAAAACGTTACTCTCAATTATGTTTTATATAGCTAAAGATTTGATTCTCCTACTTTGTAGGATTTGAATCTATTTTTGTAGACCCCGTGATTAAATTCTTAATAAACATTACTACGAATAACTTTTTAAGAATAAAACGTATTTCTGAATAACATATTATAAAATGTTACTCACAAATACTTTTTACTCTTAAACGTTACTGGAAGTAACATTTTAGGACTAAAATGTAATTGCAAGTAACGTATTATAAAACATTACTCAGAATTACGTTTTACTTTTAAAACGTTACTCACAATAATGTTTATTCATCAACATTATCAATTTTATCCGCTAGCCTAAAATATTACTAAACAAATATGTGTATACTATTTTATAAAATTAAAAAAAATCTATTATTTTGATGAATATAACTTAATATTTTATTAGTTTTACTTTGTGAGTTGTCAATCTTGTAGAGGAGAATAGAATTATGCTTTGGGATTGGAATGTACCACAATTTTAAACCCCAATATAGGAGCCGAAAGAGGTTTGCTCGATTATTGAGGCGAGGGTATAAAAGTAAAAATAATCTGAGTTGGCAAAAGGCAGCCTGTTTTGACTCGGAATTATTCGAAGAACCACTCAGAACATGCCACGTCGTAAAAACGCAGTTGCTTATAATCAATCGGCCACGCGACGCAATATGTATAATTTCCCTATTGCTCTTCTCTCTGCTATTTCATTCAGGTAGATTTCTGAGTACTTTTACTGTTTTATACATCATGTATGAGTAGGTTCTTGTGTTTATACTGGTTGATTTGTTGAAGTTGATTGTTTTTTTGGGGTGGAATTGATCATCGATTACGATATTTATGTGTGGTTAAATTTGAACTGAGATTCATTTTGAAGTCGTGATTCAGGAGTTGTAGGGTGAGATTTTGTAGGTTTTAAGAGTTTTGTCGAGATCAGATCAGTTAATTAATTGGTAATCTTTTTATCCCAATTTGTTGGAGTTTCCAGATTTTGAACTTCTAAACTTTGATTTTGATTTCGGACATACAAGCTTTGAAGTTTTCTGAAATAAATTTATATGTTTGATGATTACACAAAAAGGATTATATATCCTAATAATTAACAACTTAAAATATTTAAAAGAATATATTTCAACTAGAATTGTACCTTTTAAACTTTTTGGTTGATGATATTGAGGCAATCAGCATCGGTAGGTTTAATTAATTATTAAGAGATAGTTTTGACAATCGGTGTTAGAATTTATCCACCCAGTTGTAGGATGCATCTTTTTGTATTTATATATTATCAGTTTTCTTTCCGTTTTAGTCCTTTCTCTTTCCTATCTAGGGCATGACACTTTTGAGCGGAGGGTCTTCCGGAAATAATCTCTCTATCTCTACGAGGTAGTAGTAAGGTCTGCATATATTTTACACTCCCAAGATTCCACTTGTAGGATTTCACTTGGTATTGTTGTTGTTTTAGTTGAAGGATGCATCTTGTAAGAGATAATTAATGTGGTCTTTAGACTTCATACAGATTTTCACTGTTTGCTTTTGAAGGAAATAAAATTTGCATGTAACTAAGTCTGAATTATTGAGGAGTTGGATTTTGTCAGATGCCAGGGGTGGTTTTACTTTTACATCGTTCCTTTTTTACAAATGAATATTAAAGTTCTCTCTTTTCCTGCCTACTCTGAACAAGTGAAAGAAAATTCTCTACATACTACTGATTGCCTCTACTTCCTTTTGATTTCCTTCCCACCATCTTTGATTTCATATAAAATCCCGTGAGCTTTTTTTTTATATGTTAGGATAGTAGTCAATGTTGTTTTCGTTCTTTAGATACACTGACAGTTTTCTTCCAACGTTGCAGGGGTATTTGGTTTAATAAACACAGCCTGATTTGCATGTTCTTCATGAATTCGAGAAGCACTGCTGCAGCCACTCTTTCCTGTAAAGCGGGAAACGAGAACAGCTCTCTTTTCTGGATTCTGGTCAGCCTCTTCCCCCAATTTCTCGGAACAGTTGTTGCATTTGAGAATTTCCTTCTTTTCAAGGCTATTGTGAGGGGACCTTCAAGGGTACTTCTTTTGTAGCCGTGCAGTAGTTGGGGTTGATCTACTATACTCCCTCCCTCCTTGTGTAACTCTTGGTAAAATGGTATCTGCTAAGATTTCACAACCAACTGGGAAGTCTTTGCACAACCACGTGCTGCTCCCATTGCAGCACCCCAAAATCATAGCACTGGATGATGTTGATTTGGATTTTTCGGACATATTTGGTCCTGCTCCAGCTCAAGTTTTGAGCTCTGAGAATGTTGCAATGTCAGAAACAAATGGATTCATATATGAAGAACCAGCTGTAATTTATAGCCGCTCTCATTCCTTTGTTGGTCCGACAAACTATGTCAGTCAACCGTTGAAGCTTAGCAAACTCACACTCCGTGAGAATGAGCACTTGCTGGAGCTTGTGGAGGGAGATAGTGGAGATATCAAAGATCATCTTGAGGAAGCTACTTGTGATACTGTTGTTACTGAAAAAAGTGACGTCCATGCTGATGTTACTACCCCAAGGTCTGTGGGACTTGATGATTTTGAAGTCTTAAATGTTGTTGGACAAGGTGCATTTGGAAAAGTATATCAGGTGATGAAAATTGGGACTTCTGAAATTCTTGCAATGAAGGTTATGCGGAAAGATAAGATTTTGGAGAAAGATCATGCTGAGTACATGAACACAGAGAGGGATGTATTGACAAAAATAGATCATCCATTCATTGTGCAGCTCAGATACTCATTTCAGGTGATGCTTTGCTACAACTTTTTTTATAAATTGATCTCTTTATATAAACTGTTTGGACTTGCATACATTTTATGCAACTCCAGCCTACTATGAGGAGGAGTTTAAAACCTCAATGTTGGTTCTTGTGAAACTGCACTGTTGGTTTCCTTCATATGTATCTGATTAGCTTACATTATATTACACCCCCAAGTGTTATTGATTTCTTTTTATGTATTTCCTCTTAATGCAGACCAAATACAGACTATACCTTGTGCTTGACTTTGTTAATGGGGGTCACCTTTTCTTTCAACTCCATCGGCAAGGGCTATTCAGGTAGCATGACATAAAAATTCCTTCTGAGAAAACTAGGAGTACTGTGGTTCAAACAACTAGCTAACTTGGTTCTTTTCAGGGAGGATTTAGCACGCATCTACACTGCTGAGATTGTTTCTGCTGTTTCTCACCTCCATTCTAATGGTATAATGCACAGGGATCTTAAACCAGAAAATATTCTTTTGGATGCTGATGGACATGTAAGATATCCTTTTCCACAACTCCCTGATTTTACACAACCCTGCTTTTCAATGGTTTCTAGTTACTTTCTTTTGATTTTCATGGAAAGACATGGACTAGTTTTTAGTTCTGTTGGTGAATAACTGAAAGAAACGCTGTTTCTGTTTCACAAGGATTTGAAATCATTTATGGTGATTCTCCATTGACCTTTTGGATTTCTATTGTGGTTGCTGCAGGTAGTGCTGACTGATTTTGGCCTTGCTAAGCAATTTGACGAGAACACGAGATCCAACTCTTTGTGTGGAACTATTGAATATATGGCACCTGAAATTGTTCTTGGGAAAGGTCATGATAAGGCTGCAGACTGGTGGAGTGTGGGAGTTTTATTGTATGAGATGCTGACAGGAAAGGTTTGTTATTTTGTTTAATAAGTTGCCCTGAACTTTAAATTCCTTCAGTCAGTCGCAGCAGTAGTAAAGAATATAGTTCTCACTTAACATGACATCCTTCATATAGGCTGTATTTCATTAACCTAATCTTTTCCCCATGTGATTTTTTTCAGCCTCCATTTGTTGGTGGGAACCGACAGAAAGTTCAACAGAAGATCATAAAGGACAAGATTAAGTTGCCAGCATTTTTGTCTAGTGATGCACATTCATTGTTGAAAGGGGTAAGCTACATTTCTTTCTATGATATGATAGTGGTTACTGACTAATTGATATGTGTGTGTGTGTGTGTTGTCTTGATGGTCTATGAAATGCTTCAGATCACGTATCACTTATTTATGTTATTATATGCTAATTTTATGCCATATATGAAGTAGGGTCATATTTTATCTTACCATAAAAAACCAAAGCTCATCTGAGCTGCTATGACTCACTTCTGTATATGCTAGTTGGGATACAAAGCTAGGATAATTTGGAAGCCCCTATTGCTTAGAAGATAGTGTTGTGTATCAACTAATGTGTAATACCATTCACCGTGCTATATTCTATTTCTCATGTAGTCACGGATATTAAGAACTTGGAAAGTGGAAACGAGAGGATTATTATGTGTTTATATTTCTTCAGCTGCTACACAAGGATTCAAGCAAGCGCCTTGGCTGTGGATCAAGTGGTGGTGATGAGATAAAAAGTCACAAATGGTTCAGGTGTATCCATTGGAAGAAGTTAGAGGCTCGAGAAATTCAACCAAGTTTCTGTCCCCAAGTTTCAGGGAAGCTGTGTATTGCCAATTTTGAGGAGCAATGGACCAGCATGCCTTTGCTAGATTCTCCTGCTGCTAGTCCAAAATCTGGTGAGAACCCCTTCAAGGGTTTCAGTTATGTGAGGCCAGCAGTATTGCCGGAATTATGAATAAAAGTATGCCAGCAGTAATACGTTCTAATTGGGATTCTATCGTCCTGGAGAGTGGAGAGTGAAGTATACATTGATAATAAGGAATAACTGTACGTCACCATTTACTTGCTTGTATATTTGGATCAACACAAGAAAGGTGTGAAATTCCTTTTGAATCTGCAAACCAGTACTTTGCTTAATATAAACACGTAAAAATGTTGTTGCAGCAGTAAATCTCAAAATTAACATGACAAAACCAGAATATCATTTTTGCGTTCATATTATCCTGTGGACTTGATAGACTCTGCGAGATGCATCAACTTATTTTGGAGGTCTTGCTTTTTGCCACCAACTAGTTTGTCCACTTGCCGGCCATCTCTAAAGAAAATGAATGTTGGAGTAGCTTTTATGTCCCACGAAGTACTCAACTCCTGCATCAAGCCATGACTTAGTAGATGGCTAAAACAAGTCCATACAGACAATGAGTAGAAGACACTGGAAACTTACAGCCAACTCATCCACGTCCACGGTTAGAAATATCATTGAAGAATATTTATCAGCAAGTTCATGATATCCTGGGGCTACTGCTCTACAGGGGTTACACCATGACGCACTGAAATTTACCACTGCCTGTTGGAAGTAAGGGAAAGTGTTATTTGACATATTGGAAAGTTGTGTGTATAATATATACTTGTGTCAAGATGCTAACATTTTCAAGATTTTTTTGCTGCTATTGAAATAGGAAAAGAAAAGCCCAAACTTACCATCTTGCCACTGTTATTGGCTTCAGACATCTTTTCTTCCCATTTGTCCATTGATTTAACAAGGCAAACATTTCCACCAGCAATATCAAAAGTGGGAGGGACATCATTGTTCTCATGACTGCTTACCTGTAAGAAATGACAAACCTAAGTAATCGATTCTTACTCATCAACAGTTTTCCTACTTTTCTCATGAATACAACCAAGGAAAGCATTACTCTAAGAAACAAGTGAAGAGATATTCCGATTAAGATAAGTAACAAACATACAACTCCATCCTCAGAAAGCATGGATGAAATACAATTTCGCGAAAGCCCTTCTTGTCCTAAATTAGATGTATCCTTGGAATGCAAAGAGCTTGTCAATCATGGAAGGGGTAATAAAACCTAGCATAAGTTTCTTAAAATACCAGGAGTGTTCAGTATCTTACTTGGATTTAGAGGTCGGGATAATACAAACACAAGCAAAGAACACATAAGCACTTATTACAACAACAACATCATACCCAGTGGCATCTCACAAGTGGGGTCTGAGGAAAGTAGAATGTACGCAGACCTTACCACTATCTCATACAGGTACTGAGGTTGTTTCCTGGCAAGATTGGATAGAGCAAAAAAACGAAAACAAATAGAACAACCGAGAAGAAATACCTTAGTCCAACATTGCCCCATGAGGGGGAGGGCAACTGAACCCCAGTGTAAAAATTTACAACAGTGCCCTACAAGTAGGAAAGTAAATCATTAGTCATGCTTGTTCAATGTTGAATAAAACTCATTCATACATGTTCAAATATTTCGACAAAAAATAAGAAAATCAAAGATTACTTGCTTTGATTATGATTGTTTATCCTTTTGGGGGATGTTGTGATAAAAGGAAATATAGCAAATTTCATTGACGAAAACGAATATTACCATTTGCTTCATTTTTTGTTTGTATGAAGAAATTAAAGAGTTGCAATGGGATTATAAGTTAAAAGGACACATTACCCGTATAACTCGAAAAAGAAATGTGTCATTGTAACAAGATAAATTCAATTTTGAGAAAGAAATGAAATCAGACCTTGTGCTAATTCAACAGATTTCAACAAAAATGGTGATGACAAAGAGAAAACTGAAACATGAAAAAATTATCCACGAATAATGAATAACGGCTTTCCTGACTTGGTGCTTTTACGTAACTAACTCTTTCCCAAAAGGTCAACATCTTCTCTTTCTTTCAATTTTTTTTTTTTAAAAAATAAGGAATTCCAAACTTTAAACTATATATTTTTACAGAAATAGTTCTTGATTAACCCTCCAAACTAGAGTTGTTCAAGATTGAATCGAAAATGAATTATTGATCTAGCAATTTTGGTAACGATTTTAATTTGGACAAATTGTATCGAGACACATTTCACTTAAAATAATTACAAAAAAATAACCCTCGTTGTATAAGTATGTATACTCGGTGTATATTTGTATAGTGCATGTATAAGTAATATACATTGTATAGTAATGTATACTTTCTATAATTTTTGACAAACTATATTGTATAGTCATGTATAGTTTCCCTGATTTGGAGCTATATTTTATGTAATAAAACATGAACAACTTTTTTTGTAAACTTTTTACTTTTTTGTGTATATATATAATTCCCCTTTAATTTTTTCTTATATTGCATCATCCGTTTATAATTGTTTGACGAATTTTTCTTAACAGGTTAACCGATAATCCGATATATAACGTTCGTAGCTTAGGGTTAGTTTTCATACTTTTATTTCTGACTATCCAAACACTCGGTTCTTCAACAAAGTGCCAATTTTTGTTTTGAGAAATATGAGATCTATCAACCTATGCGCATAGTTTATTTCATTTGTTATTTTATTTCTAAATAATTTTCAATAATTATTCTTTTTATGAAATTTTAACGATAAAACTGATATCTTAATATTTTTATAATGATTTAACTTGTCTGTAGCCAATAACCAAGAAGTCAAACCAATAAACTAACCCATATGCAACCGCCCTAATTTATACCTTATTATTTTCACACAAGAATAAACTTCGACTTTATAGGGCCCCTTAAACCAATTTAAAGAGAAACTAATAGGAGTACTTATAACCTTTGGACAGATATGGATTTTGATAAGAGGAGTTGTATACTTGTGTACATTAGGTGTGATTTGCTGCTAAAGAATCGAACATTCTTCAACTTCGACTATAAAGAATCGAACCAAACTTATTCAATATGTTTTACTGCTAATGTTGCCAATGAAAAAAAAACTTCTGTCAACAGTAGGCGGTAAGTTTCAACCAAAACAATTTATATCTATAAATTAAAGTATTAATGATTGTATTGTTATATCCATGGCTAATGAATAATATTGGAATTCAATTACGTTTATGTGAAATCTCAACGTATAATCAAATAAAAAACGTTGTAATTGAGATGCAATACACACACTACTAAACTTTAAAAATATGTATCTCGTGCGTAATCACATTTCGTGCATCACTTGTGTATCTCATGTGTTACATGTGCATTTTGTACGTTATAAATGCATCCGTGCGTCACATGTGCATCTTTCGCGTTACATATGAGCATTTTGTGTTTTACGTGTCATTCTATGCACAATACGTATACATATCTCATGCTTCACATGTTATTTTGTACATTTAATACGACTTATTCCTTCAATCAATATGACATGAGGCTTTGAAGTAATTTGAAGCATTCTTATACACACTCTTTAATTAGAGTTACTAAACCAAAAAGATAGCAGCGGCAAACATCAAGACGAGATTTGAAAACAAAAATCAGAGAAACTATCCGGTTATTTCACAATAAGGCAACAATAGTTCTTTAATTAACTTCGAATATAAATAAAAAAAAATTTAAAGATAAAACTTCCTCAACTAAGTAGGAAAGTTACAGGAAGAACACAGATCTATTTAGTACGTATATAATACATTTTCACATGTCAATCTTATTAGGTTATGCAAAAAGAAAGTCGGACAGACTTGGACTTTGTAGTTTTGACACTATAAGAATAAACTAGTTTATTTAAAGATGGAAAAATACTAAAGGTTAAGGGTGTTTGAACTGACTTTTTTCAAGTGAGTTATAAGTTAAAAGTGATAAGTTATAGAATTCTTAACTTTTAGTTTTTTTTTTCCTTTTTTTTACCTTTTCAGCTTTAAGAAAATAATTTAAAGCACTTTTTGTGTTAAACACTTTCAAAACTTAAATAATACCTGTTGACACCCAATTTTTACCCTCCACGGTGTCAAATTAATTGTTGACACCCAATTTTTATCCAATTTTTGTTTTAACAATTTTTATACCATTATTTTCAAAAAAAAAATATTAAAACGGACGCGTGATCACACGTGCCCCCAATTTCATTTTTATCCCTTTCCCACGACCCCATCTTCTTCTTCTTCACTTCTTCAAAAAACAAAAACCCCAAAACCTCAAACCGCCGCCATCCCTTCTTCCCCCTCGTCGCCGCCGCCGCTCTTTCGCCATCGTCGTTCCCTCCTCTTCCTTGTACCAACAAACCGACCAACGAACCAACAAACCTACACGATGCATCGCACCAGCACCCGACCAAATCAAATAGCACCCACACCTCTCTGTCAGAGGTGGCAGGCCGCACCTCTCACGCGTGCCTGCAGAAAACTCGAAACCCATACTCCTCTGT
>JAOTQJ010000072.1:18197489-18210669 GCA_025642045.1 Solanum sejunctum | reverse complement strand
CTTAATCACTAGAGTAAACAATTAATGACCTAACTTAATCACTAAAGTAAACAATTAATGACCTAACTTAATCACTAGAGTAAATAATTAAAAGAAATGTCTTACTATTATTATTATTATTATTATTATTATTATTATTATTATTATTTAGGTCGTTACACGCAACCTACCAAAGGGAATGGATGTTACATATATGGTGGGCTGCATGGTTATGCAAGATGCCTGAACTAAAGAACCTTGGTGTTATATTACGAGAATGGGTGGAGAAAGATAGCAAGAACCAGGGCAAAGTTTGGGCACAACACAATTAGGCGTGATTGGACTATGTAGAGCTAGCGCTAAGCAATCAAAGAAGCCAAAAGAATATAGTGTGCAATACATGGACGTTACGATCAATGGAGAACCAACTCGTGCTATAGTTGACACAGGTGCAGAGGCCATTATTATGACAAAATCTATAGCGACAAAGTTGGGGTTGAGTTACAATCCAAGTAACGCCCACCTTAGAACGGTTATTGCACCATTAACTCTTGAGTGCGGAGTTGCTCATGGAGTAGACATCACATTAGGCAAGTGGCAAGGTAAAATCAACTTTATTCTCTCTCCCCTAGATATCTTTGATATAATTCTTGGGTAGGAGTTCTTCCACAAATGCCATGTAATAATTGATCCCTACCTCTAACAACTCTTGATCATGGAACAAGAAGGATCGTGTATGGTGCCCTAGTCAAGGTGTCAAAGTCGGAAGGATAAGCTCAACTTTCGACTATACAACTTGTGAAAGGGATCAAGGAAGGGAGAGGTCGATATTCTTGAAAACCAATTTTAAGAGAGACAAAGACAAGAAGTCATTGTCGTGTTCAACACCCATTAGGAGGAATCATCGGAGGAGGCCACATGGGAATAGTATGAAGTCTTGTGGTGGTTTAGAAACAAAGTACGGGAGTTCCTGCAGTAGTAATGCACCGCGATCATCTTCACATTAGGTAGGGAAGAATGTCATGACTGCCACCATCTTAAAGGAAGAAGAATCTAGAGTCAAGGTGGGGTTTAAGGAAGACTCTCGAACGTTCTACATAAATCTTGAGAGCCCTTAGAACACTCTAGAAATATAGAGTATTCTAGAATACGGACTAACTTGTAAATATGGAGAGACTTATAAAGTAATCATTATTTTTACTTTGACTTCTAGTGAGTAGTATAAATAAAAAGGTCATTCATTTACACAACTATCAAGAAAAGTTTCACGATCTACATATGGGCATAATGACACTCGTCTTATCCCACAAGACAAGTCAACCTAAACCTAATTATGAAGATAAAGTATGAAATTAAAATAAGGTCAAAAGATTATTACCAGTCAATGATGCTCATAACTAAGCAAACTTAATTAAAATCTCCAAAACCTGGTTGTCATGTGCACATGTCTCTAAATGTATTATAATAGAATCGAAAGAAAATACAAGTTTCAAATGATATTGTCTCTAAAGTAGAAAAAAAATCATAAATAGGAATGAAAAGTCCGTTAGGATGGCAAACAACTACCTCACATAATTTCCACAAGAAGCTTCAAACAAAGAAGAATAGAGGATATCACGAAGATCCGCGCTCGTTACCTAGAAAATATAGTAGCAAGGAGTGAGTATCAAAACATGGTACCAGCAAGTGAACTACTAAATACAAAATCAAGTAATATAGAATACTGGTACTCCTAACGCTCCAACCGAACCTCCACCACTACAACTTGCATAAAATCAGCCCAACCTAACAGTTCACAAAGTACATACCGTATAGCTCAATAATATCACACCAACAATTATGGATAAATAACATAAAGGTTCAAGTACATCCATCATAAGTTTAACAAAAAGACACTCACAAGTTTATAAATGATGAAGGTGTGCAATGTAATACAATGCAATACAATAACGTCAGGTATAATAATGCATGTCTAGCCTAGTGATAAACACCCATTGTCTTTCAATTTGGGATCCATGGGGGACTTTTAGTCCATGTATCCATCGCGGTGTACGACAGGACGTCGAATCATAATATTCGTCGCAGCGTGCGACATGACCCTCGAATTATAGTATCCGTTGTGGCGTGCGAACTCATCCCTCGAAATGGTACATCATCTTTAATTGTTATGCTTTCTCGGTTCACATAACATTTGTCACAAAATCAATGAAAATAGATATGTTTACACACTATGAGGAGATGACCAATTTTAATACAATGCACAATTCACAACAACATAGTTTTGATACAACATCAATATTAACTCAATAAATCTTTCAAAAATTATTCTCAACACCTTACACAAAGAAGCACGAGATTTTATATACTTAACAAAGGTTGAGAAATTCATTTGTCTTACCCAAAGTCACGATCAATCAAGCATTTAAACCTTCACCTTCCGAATAGAATTCATAACACCACAATATAATCAAATAAATAATCATAATAAAGTTTTAAAAAGTAACAATACCAAATTTATAATAAAATCCTAAATATCAAGTGTAGGATTAGATCTTAATTCCTCTTAACATCACAAATCTAATGATGTTTACGTAATATAATGCGCCTATTATTAACTTTTGTATTTCAATTTATAACAAATTTGTTTAATCATACTAATGTCAAATTACCAACGGTTAGTAGCCAGGCAACTACTGACGCCATTATTGCATCAATGGGCATGATTTTGCCTTTCTGAAACTCCCAATCCGAGGCCCCATTATACAAATATTGTTATTCCACTCAAAATCACTATAATCATTGTTTCATTATTAAAGTTACCAAGCTATATTTTAAAAAAAGAAGAAAGAACCAAGAAGGTCAAGCTGCAGTGGCTTACATATCCAACTCTACTTTATATAAAGTATATTTAATACTTAAATAATAACAAGAATATGACAAAGAATGTTGAAGATATGATTACAGTAATTAAGGTGCAGTTACCAAACTTTTGTGCTAGCGTCGGCGTTGTTGTGAGTCAGGTATGTTCTTGCCCTCTTTTTTTTCTAATTTAATTAAATTCTAAATGTGGTGTAAGATTTTAACCAAATTAACATTTAATCCACTAATCAAATCAATTATCTAGAAAACCCATAAACTAAATACTCATGCTTATTGAATAATCCAAAATACCCATTTAAAATTTACGAGAAGAATATTTTAGAAAAATAAGAAGATTAATATCAAAATGACCTCACGGATCATTACAAAAAGTGCAAACAATTGTCCAAGTTATAAACAAGTCTTCTCTAAAAAGCTTGTTTATCTTCGTCAATCTAGTGTTACCTTAGCGATGTAGTTAAAAAAGCTTAGGTGAGCTTATAAAAGTTGTCTTAGTTGAAGTCTAAGCCCGTGACACTGTGTGGGTCAAGTGCAAACCTTTGCTTTTGTATTTGTTTCTCAAGCTTCAAAACCGTAATTTCTGTTTCTTGGACAGGTACACCAATGCACAGCACAGCTCATTTCCAGGTGAAGACAGATGTCAGAAACTGTCGAGTGAACTAGGCTGAAAAAAATCCCATAATGTAGTACTAAAAAACAACTTGTAAGTATGCTAAAATAGCACAGATTCTTAAAAAGACCAAAGATGTAGGTAAACTGACCAGAGCATCATGTCTAACAAAGTAGTACTTGATACTTCCAACATCATACTTATTGACCAACAACAAACTATTGCAGAAAATTCCAAGTGTATGATCTATTTTTCCCGCCTGTGCATATATATATTTCTGTTAATTCACTGAGAGGTAAAGGGAACTTGCAAAATCAAAGGTTAGTCTTTGGATGCTCTATCTTGCCTTCGTAAACAACTCCAATGTAAACCCAAAGAGGTCATGGATACAAAAATACTGCAGCTTAATCATCGTGTATCACTTTTTTCAAGTTTTTCCATTTCTTCCTTGTGCCTTCTCTCCGCTTCTTGAACTTCTCTTTCAGCATCCTCTTCATCCTCCAAATCATCGCGATCTTCAAACTCCTTAGTTGCTGCCATTGCTTTAACAACAGGATCTCTTAGCTCAGCAATAAGACCACCACCAACCCTGTACTCTTCTTCATCACCAATCAGGAATAGACGTTGGTCAGGTCCTGAGGCCATCGGTATATCTACTGCCAATAATTTCATATCATACTGCAGACCGAAAAGCAGGATAAATGTAAGCATAAGCACTGCTAGAATGACAATGAACAAGAAACCAGTTGGATTCCTCTGCATTGTTTGTTTATCTGGTTGTGTAGCAACCAAATCTAGAAGCTTCAAATTCAAGAAAATCTCTAGTGAAAAAAGAATATGTCAGTCATTCAGAGTTAGCAAAACCAAACTCCAGATGATCATTTGACAAACTATATTACGGCCTCTTTTATTCCATAGTGAGAAAGGTAGGGCTCTAAACAACCCAGTTCAAATTGATTATAAAACCAATCAACCCAAACTTACGCTCCCGACATGAATATTAAGCTTCATTATGTTTCCATCCTTCCAGCAATAAGATAGCACATTGTGATACCTTCCTTTTCGGGTCCTTTTTTTATTTGCTAGAAATACGGAAATATAATGCTCGATCACACCAGATCACAACTTGACATCCTATATTTACTGATAAAACTTTTACTAAAATGTCAATGCTTGTAGGCTCAACATCTCATAGGCCTTGCTCAAGACACTACAAACTAAGTAATTACTTAAGTTAGAAACAAACTCAACTCAGATACCAATTTAAGCTTTTCTAAAGAAGGTTGAGCTGATTTAGCAGATTGGATATAATCAAATTTTGACTTTGCAACTATATGCACTTTAACCAAATTTGCTCCCTCTCATTATCACGTGAATGTTTATCAATTTTGATCTTGTCATGTATTATTGCTTATTTCTAGCCTTCTAGTTCATGATGCTACAAATACTATCCCTTTTAAAGCTTTATAGTTTCCACTTAGACAACATCAGTTTTGAACCTCATGATACATGACAATGTTCAGATAGGTTGAGAAAATTGCAATGGCACACAGTTACGCTTCATCATACAGAACAAAAGTAGTAGCTGATTTGAAATCAAACCTGGCCTTTCTTATTCTTGACTTCAACACTTACTAAACCTTTCCTCTCAGAACCTCGTATTGGGAAAATCAGAAAGCACCTTTTTCCTCTAAACCGTGGCTTGAAGTTCTTGAGGGTAATGCCACCTCCTGACATCACATAGGCTCTCAAGTCTGTTCCTGAGAGTGGAGCACCCATAACTTCAAGAATTCCAGCTTCAGTATTAAGTCTTCTCATTGCCATTCTGTATACCTTATCAGGGTTGATGGTAAATCTTGAGCGCAGATACAATCCCTAATATAACAAATAAAAAGTTCTCCCAGCTATAAAGAGCATGCTCGATCACAAGAGTTCAAAACATAGAAAAAAGAAAGAAAACTGAGAGTCCATAATCAAAGGCCACCCACTGTTTGGAAAATGAAGAGTTTGAGCTCCATATAATGTGCACAAGTTTGAAAATAAACTTGGATTAACCATTTCAGAACTTTGAAGTTCCTAGTCCAAATATCAGATTTTCACAGAACCAATTACTCCATATAAGCTTTTGATATATGTGAGGTTGACAAATTCCTATCAGCGCCTATATTCTGTTGTTATTACGGATTACCTGATGAAAAGCTCTGTAGTAGACATATGTGGTTTTCATTATATTTTATAAAGTAAGCATTTTACGGATAAGCATCCAGAAGATGCTAAGCAAAATACTAGTAAGATGAGCTCCAGTAGTTGTTCATTAAGTTGTTAGATAAGGCTCTTGGTGTAGAAACATTTCCGGTATAATTTTCAGGATGAACAGCAATTAATCCTTATAGTTTTCATTTCACAAGAATGCTTCCAATTCTCAAATTAACAGTTCTTCTTAAGTCACATTATGACATACACACCAGCTAAGTCACAGTAAGGATGCAATTAGCAAATTCAAAAGCACAACTCAAACAATGATGTAATTTCCAGAAACACATGCTCATTTATACAACACATATTGTATGCATCAACATAAAGGCAAGGAGTACAACTAAATCAACCATAAACAGATACTTGAGAAGAACTCACAGCAAAAGCGACAACGGCAGATGAAAGAGCAAGGAAGCCATACTTGGCCATGCCTTCAGACAATCCAATAAAAGTAGTAGCAATTCCAAATAGAACCCTCCATAGCAAAATGCACACCATAATACCTGCTGCACCAAATAAGACCATTGAATTCCTCTTCCAAAATGCCTCAATCTGCAAACCCACAGCACCCTTGTATCGTAAAGCAGTGTTCTTGGCAGCTTCAACCGGATTCTTCAACACATTCTTCCCAAAACTCCCACTCATTTTCGAACCCAATCCGGAACTCTTCAAGGAGAAGTACCTAAACCCTTGTAATTTCCTATTCCACAAGCCTTGTAATTTCCTATTCCACAAGAAACTACCATCTGGGTCTAACTTCTTACTAGGGTTTTGCAAAACCCGAGGAAATGGCGAAGACGAAAAATGGGTTCTCTGGGAATTTGAAACCCATGGATTAACAGCAGGGTTTTCGATAATCTTGGAATGATTAGAAAGGAAATGAGATATACCAGTTGAAGTGGCATTTGGGTTTGAAAATTGAGGGGGTTTTGATAAAATGTAGTGATAAAGATTACTCATAACAAACTTTGAAGATGATGATTTCGCCATTTTCCGTGCTGATACAACTGGGGTAGATTTAGATTCACGTAAAGCACAAACTCAAGAACACAAACACACTGATCTGATCAGAACAAGAAGATAATTGTGCTAAATCATAGAAATGAAAGCTGCTTATTCTTGAAGCGCTTCTAGAGGTCCATGAACATTGTTTAGCTTTCTGCAAAATCTTCCGGTCAGCGGTGTTGTCTTCACCGGGGAAATTGTTCTTGGTATTGACGTTTCTCCCCCTGCAGTTGGATAAATTCCACTTCGGTCCTTAAAGAAATCAAATCGTAAATTGATGTATCGTTTATTATAAAAAAAAAATTAGAAAAATTCGTCAAAGTTGATGAAAAATAATTATTTTGATAATTATTGCTTATTCAATATGAAGAAAAAGATAAGTTAATGTTAATCACATATTAACTAATTTGAAATTGAAGATACTACTAAAAGTAAGTGAATTATGAAATAACGAGGTATCCAAACAATGTTTCTGTAGAATTAGTGAATAGATACGACACTAATAATGTCATTGTGAGTTTCAAATAGCCAATTATAGTAATAAAAAAAATTACTTATAAACTCAAAAAATATTGGAACCAAAATAATATGCAAAAGTTAACATTTGTAAATCTTGGAGATAATAAATCAAACTAAAAAAAACATTATAATAGAAGAAGCATAAATATTTGATATGGTTTATTCAAATGATGTACATTTTGAAAAAACAAACATCACAAACATAAAATTTATGGAGAGAATAATCTTTTCCTAAATAAAATCTAATAACAACTATATCGTGGATATAATTTCATTATTTGTGAGACAAAAGGGATCTCAATCTATAAATATCCAAAACTTTTCCTCAAAATAGAATTAACCAAATATAAATAGACTTTTTTTTATTGAAAAAGATAATTCTAATTATGGTAGATAAATATAAATTAAAATAAGCAACATAAAAAGTTAATAATCAAAGATGCTACATAATCTCCTTTTCAAATTAAAGTGTCATGCAAATTAAACTATCGTGTAATAAGTAATTTAAACATATAAATTTGTTATAATTGAATATTTTTAACTCTAGAACTCTTATCATAATTTTTTACGACTCCTTAAGTTGTAAAATATATTTTTATCTTGTCATATAGTTTAAGATTCTTTAATTATTAATTCTCTTAATATATTCTGCATATAATCTACTCTTATCAAATACTTTGAGATTCTTTTACTTTTAAAATATTTTTTCCGCTTAGCCATATATTTCGATGAAAAGACTATTTTGTCGAAAGCAAAGTTTTTAATAAAGAATAAAAAATTCAAACAATATTATTAAGAACCTTCAGACACTTAGTATAGTATAGATTTGTAGGTCAAATTGTACACTTCAAAAAGAAACCGAAATCATGCCTTTTGGGGGTATATGGGATTTGAGTTCATGATTTTAAACCACACGTTGATAATCAATTTTTACTCTCCACAATAGAAATTAATTATTGAACTTTTAATTTTAATAATTTGAAATAATTAGTTTTCAAAAGTAAAAAAAAATTCTTAAATAAATTTTACTTTTAATTTTAAGAATTATTATTTTATAATTAATTTAATTATTTTAGGTTAATAATATTAACAGTTCTTTAATTAAATTGTATTAATTCGTCCTTCGTCCCCAATTTTCCCCAATTGCCCTCTGATTTTCCTCCCGTTTAAGCCCTAATTTTGGGGCTATATATGTCATTTTACATCACCATTTGAAACAGTCGTTCTTAATTTGAAAACTCTAGGAAGTAACTCAATGAATCTTCACAACATTTCTTAGAGAAATTCTCAGAAAGCACTCGTTTGGGGTGAGACCAATTTCTACAATTTCACTCTATTTCGAAGACTTCTTGAGAAATTAGAAGCTGCTAAAAGTCAGGGAAGGTGTAGACGGAGCTCACTAGTGGTGAGAGGCCCTCTTCAAGCTCGTCGTCGTCCCAAGTTTCGCTACTTCAAGAAAGGTAACGCTCTCGTCTCATTCTTCTTCACCTGTTCAAGTCTCACGCACTGTATTAGAATGTGAATATTGAAGTTATATTGAAATCTTCTATTTGCATTTTGTTTGTTGACTGGAAACCCCTGTTGTGATAAGTCGATGCTGTGGTTTGTTGTTATCGATCGTATTAGGTTGTAGTTGGTTTCAAAGCTTTAAAATGATGCATCTTTACCACTTCATGATTTGAAAATTAGCTCTTCGATTAGTTTTTGCTGAAAATAGCTTCAAATGGTGAGTATTTGCTGTAATGATTCGTCTCCACTTCTGCCTCTGCTTTAGCTTTTCTTTTGCAGTCTTGGTTACTAGATCTTTGATTTAGGTTTCATAAAGCGCGTCTGTTCTGAGCTTATGTTGTTACTTTTGATGTTTCTTGTCAGTTTTCAGTCCCATCCTCATGTCAGTCTAGTTTGTGATACCCCTGTTGAGTTTAGATTAAGAAATATGCACGTATGGTACTGTATATTGGTTGAGGATGTTGTTGTTGTCATTTTATCCACTGTTTTATTTTAAAAGCATGTTGTAATGTTCAAATCTAGCCTGTTAATTCGTCTTGATGAGGGTTCTGGTTTCTTAAGCCGTTGGCTGTTTGCTTTTCTGTGAATATAATCTTCCTATTATGCTATTGAAGTCGTTTTAGTTTCACTTTGGCTCAATTCTTCTCAGAATCTGAATGTTTTGGTCATGAATAACATGCATATGCCTTCATTACATCAGAAGTTTGTTTAGAAATGCATAAAGTGTGGTTGTGTTCCCTGTCTTTATTCTTTTGGTTTTGAAATCTATCCTTAAGCTGCTGTGATGCTATCCTTGCTGGTGTCATGAAGTCTGTTTGGCGTACATCTGCTGATTTCTTTCTATTCTGTTGCTACACATTATTTATAACCTGTTTGGGTTCACTGGATAAGAGTCTTGATGGATCTCTTGACCTCTGCTCATGTTTTGTTATGTTGAAATAAGTTCATTTCTTAAAATAGTATACTATATTTTCAGATTTCCTTGGTTGTTTATCCCTCTCCTCGTTTGAAAATTCACTCTCATCCCATCGTTATTTCCTTGCTTCCATCTATTGTTTTGAAGCTTCAAGGTCTTAAGTTGTTGTTTTGTTGTCCTATTGTAGTTTCTTTCTAAGTTGTGTCTGCTTTAATGGATTGGCTATTGATTTTAGTGTGAATTTGATCACTGGTTGCGTAGTTTGCTGAGCTTAGATGCTGTTATGTGACATCCCAAGTCTGAATATCCATTTAATGAAGTGTCTATATTGTATTTTGATAGCTTCATTTTAGTTTGGTCCTTGGAAAATCTTTCTTCACTCTATGTGCTTAAGTTGTATCGTTCTTTTGCTTAATCTTTTGACTGCTGCTCACACTCTTCGTAGTTACTGTTTTCCCTTTGAAGTAGAAACTCCTTGCTCTTAAGTTTTGTCCTTATGGAGGTCAGTGTAGCACTAAGGTTACAGCAGTCTGTACCCATTTTCCCGTTGATAATTTGCCTTGGTTTGAAGTCTGTTTTCCCTTAGCATCTTTAAGGGGATACAAAACTGGTTTAACTTGCGCTGTAGTAGCTAACTTGTTCCTGTGTTATTGTTCACAGTGAAGGATAGTTGGTTTAGTGAGCTAAAAGACTCGTCTGTTATGTATCTATTTGGCTCTTGTTTCTTAGTCGATTATGCGGTCATATCACCATCTGGTTGTATTCTTGCTTGTTAAAAGTTAGATTTCTTGATCTTAACTCTTCTCCCAGATTCAAATGTGTTCATTTAATCTTATCTGGCTTAACATTTGTCAATATCATGTTACTTTTGTTCGGTTTGAATGCTCCTTTGTCAAGTTTAGCAAAGAACTTCTTCATTTCTTTTAGCATGAACATGTTGGGTCCTTAAAGTTCTTTTAAGTATTTCTTTTGTTTCCAATACTTAATCATCTTTGTCCTGTACTTGCTAATCTTCAAAACTGTTGTGTATTTGGTAAGATTCGAAAGATTTGTTTATTTTGGATTAGATATTAATCTTAGTTACTTTCCTCTTCTTGCATGAACCACATTATCCGAGTCCATCTTGAACTCCACCTTGCATATCGAGCTACTTCTTTACCGAGTCAGTCTCTTCATTCAAAAGGAAAGCTGGTTACAGGATGGAGAAGTTGGTTGCAAGATTGGAGGTCAAAGGAGGCTGATATACATTGTATATACAGCCATATATATAACAGGGAATGGGACTTAAAGGCCCAAGAAGCAGCAGCAGTTTAGAAGGGCAAGGCATGCCCAAACTTTTAGAAATTAGGACAGGTTACTATTTGGGCCTACCAAGTCCAATCCTTTATTTAATCCTTTCTTTTATATTTATTTTATTATTTGTGATACTTATTATTTTGTTTACTTACTCTAACATTTGTTCGTATTATTATTTATTATTAATCTAATTGTTTCTCTAATATTGCCTCCATTTTATGTTAATTTCATTATTTATGATTTTCTTTGTGTTAGAAATATCCCTACAATTATTTTGGCAAAACTTTGCAAAAATTGGTTCAAGTATGAGTCAACCCTTTTTTGTTAAGTTGGTCATTTTTCATACCTAGTCAACTTTTTCAACTTAGACATTTTTTTTCAAAATTAGTCAATCTTTTTAAACTTAGTCAATTTCTTTTAGAATTAGCTAGTCCTTTTCAACTTAGTCAAATTCTTTAAAAACTAGTCAAATGAGTTTAATCGTTTGGAGTTAGCAACCATTTTTGAATGATTAATTTTTTCTCAAAAAAGGAAATTGAGTGCTTATTCATCTCTTAAAAATTTTAAAATTTTTCTATTAAGTTTTAAAATTTAATTTAAATTTTTTAATTTTCCTTAAATCATATTTTTCGAAAAGTCCATTTTTCAATTAACACCACATATACAACAGAAGCGCATGTTTGTCTATGAAAATTCTGAAATTTGAAAAAGTAGTTTTTATTTTTTGAAGTGAAGTTAGAATTTGTAAATTAGAGTTTATGTTTGGCCACAAATACAAACTAAAGCTATTTTTATTTTATTTTTGAGTAATTTGGAGTGAAAAATGACAATAATTTTTTGATGCTTTTTAAATTTCAAATTTTGAACTTGAAGTTACATATTTATATGACTAAATATATCTTTTGAAATTCGACTTAAAAAAAAAAGATCCATGATCAAATGATTACTAAATTTCTTAGACATCACTCCTTTTCTGCTCATAAGGTTACAAGAGAGGAAAAGGAAACAGAACTTGATTATTAGTATCCAAGAATCTACTATATTCGAATTCAGAACTTCAATTTTTGACTTTTTAGCTATTGGATGACTCCAAATCAACATATGTTTATTTCTTTTGGAGAGAATGATACTTGATGATCAATGTTTAAAAATGCATATGTTCTAAGTCTCAATTTTTGAAAGTAACAATTAAGCATTACTAACTTATTCAGATGCGCTATATTGGTATTTCCAATGAAACTTCATATAGAGTAATCGAGTTTGTCCATGGTACAAAAAAAAAATTTTGGTGATAAGCCTACCTTTGAAAGGAGCCTAGAGAACAAGTCAGAAGTGTCGTTGTGCGTGTGAAAATCTACTAGTACCGGTTGAAGAGTAGGAGGAGTCAATATTCTTTTAAGATAGAGAAACTAGTGTCGGATAATCATACCATTCGAAAGAACTTGCATAAATAGTATTCCTAGGACACATTATATATGATGAAGGCATTCGGATTGCTTCAGAGAAGATAAAGGCAATAAAGAATTGGTCCAAACTCACATTCCCAACTGATATAAGAAGTTTTTTAAATTTGACTAGTTACGTTAGGAGGTTTTTGAGGGGTTCTCATCCATATTATCTCTATTGACTAAATTGATCAGTAAGAAGGCTAACTACTAATGGTCTGATACATGCAAGAAAAGTTTTCAAGAGTTGAAAATCAGATTGACTACTGCTCAAGTATTGTTCTTACTCGAGAGAACAAATGATTTTTTTTATTTATTGAGATTCATTCAGAATTGGACTAGGTTGTGTGCCGATGTAAAAGGGTAAGATTATAGTGTATGCTAGGTAATTGAAGATTCATGAGAGAAACTATTCAACTCATAACTTTGAGTTGGCAGTTGTATTGCCTCTATAAGGTGCATGGATGTATTTACTGACCATAAAAGCATGTAATATATCTTTAGTCGGAAGAAGCTAAATTTGAGGCTGAGAAAATAGCTCGAGTCGCTCAAGAATTATGATATGATCATCCTCTACTATCCCGTAAAACTAATCAACTCAAAACTCATTAGTAGAAAGGTTAGATATGTTAAACAATAGTGAAATAAACATGAACATAAACATGCATAGTAAGAAAACAACATGTATCACTGACAGTGCATAACACATGACAATAAATAACTATGATAAACTAACACTTATACGTAAGATAAAGCAGACAGCAA
>JAOTQJ010000072.1:18178235-18189177 GCA_025642045.1 Solanum sejunctum | reverse complement strand
AATATTTAAAAAAAATAATATTTTTTAAGAAATAATTATAATTAATAATAAAATTAAATTAAAAGTAAAATATAAAATTATTTTTTAATTTTATAAAATAAATAAATATTATTAAATATTTCAAAATAATACGAGATACGTAAAACGTCAATGTTTAATGTCTTTCATCTTCACGGACTTCCCGTTTCCGTTCCGTTCCCTAAAACCCCTCTTTCTGCTAAAAAAACAGAGCCTTCTCTCTCTTTCTCTGATATTTTATTCCCCTGTCTGCATCTGTACATCACTTTTGTTAGGTTTGATATTATTACTATCATCTCACTTCTCTTACAAATATTCTTTGTATTCTTCATCTCCAAGGAATATCCATTCTTGGATCAACCATGGATACTTCTGAGAATGCATATGTTTCTGCTTCATCATCACCCACAACTTCCAATTTGACCACTTTTGAATTACAATCCACACCACTCACCTTCTTCCAATCCCCGATATCCACTTTGCTTCAGTATACCGGACTCTTGACGGTCCCACCGGATAACCCAGAAACCGAGCCTTTTGTACCTGATGATACTCCGACCAACGACTCTGAATCCAGTGGCAATGTTAGTAGCAGTGGGGAGGTTTCAATTAGGATAATTGGTGCAGGGGCCAACCAAGGGATAGGGGCTGAGGATGAAGATGATGGGTCAGTGATGGATGCTGGGGAAGGGGGTTCTGTTGAAGTGAGGAGTTCTGGTTTAGACGCGTCGTCCACGGTGCCTGATGATGCTAATAGGGATTCTTCTTACCAAAGATTTGATATACAGCAAGTGGCTAGGTGGATTGAGCAGATTCTTCCATTTTCCCTTCTTCTCTTGTTTGTTTTCATCCGCCAGCATTTGCAAGGTGCAATTTTTTCTACTCTCAAAGAAAAGTGGAATAGTTTCTACTAATGTTGTTTTGTTTATGCAAAACAAATTTGAGAAATCTCACTATGAGTTGTGAGGCTGGCCATGCTATTAATGTTTATGAATTTGTGCTATTTTAATGGATTAGGAAATAAGGGCTTATACCTCTGTATTAGTCCTTCGGCTGGCTTAGGCAAAGTTGTATTTTAAAGGGGTTGAATGGGCAGCAAATTACAGAAATTGTGGCTATCGGCAATCTGTATAATGTACACTGAAAGTAGGCTCCACTCAATATTTTGGGTGTAGATGTAAATTTCTTGGGTGATATGTAATCATATTCTTGTATATATGTGTATGCTGTGGCAGATAAGAAGAAATACATGCACATTGAACGAGCAAACTGAGTAGGTTGTAGTAACTTCAATATTAAGTTTGAATAGGTAAATCTGTATCTGGAGGATATGGAGTAGCTGCATTGTTGGTGTCATCATTTGCAAGGCTTGAGTGCCTACGTTAGTACCAATGAATGTTGTGATTTAACTTACTAGTATCATTAGTAGCTGCTTTGGTATCCTCACATCAGGTCTTGGTGTTACAGAAACCTTTATTGATAGTTTTCTTTAATTGTTTTCTGGTGTGTCTATGTACTAACAACTGCAGTAGATTGAGCTACTGGTTTCCAGGATAAAGAAATGATACAACAACAACATACCCAGTGGAATCCCACAAGTGGGGTCCGGGGAGGGTAAAATGTTTTTCAGACCTTACCACTATCTCATAGAGGTAGAGAGGATAAAGAAATGATCATTTCATGAAATTAGTTAGGAACTTATATGCTGGCTTTGAGAAGATGTTGAGTATGAAAGCATTTTGATGGTGAAGGTGGTAATGTTTGTTTAATGATCACTCATACCCATTTCGGAAAATTGTGCTGCTTTCAGTTATTTGTGGTTGCTGTGGTTCATGAATAGAAGAAACTTTAAAAGAAATAGGCATTTCTATTGGGGCGACATTTTGATACATGCTTTGTTTATCAAAATAGAGCAAGGATGGGTCACTTGTTGCCTTTGTTACGTGGAGAGTGCATTGATTGACAATTTAAATTGACTCCTGCCTGATAAGCTTGGTTCTTTTTCTTTTCTTTTCATTGGGATATCTTATGTTAACCATCCCTAAGAGAAGAAAAAGGGTGGCTATACTAGGTTAATCCAAATTGCACTGATGCAAATGTTTCCAAGCAATTCTTGATTTTCTTTTTTCATGTGAAGGTTTGGGATTGCATTTTCAACTGGTTGCAAGTGTTCCTGTCTTATTTCTGCCTGTTTCATGATTCATGTTGTCTGCATCTGTTTTAGGATAAGGAAAAACATGTATAGCATACTAACTTTCATTTATGCCAAATCACATTTGTCATTATTATTTTAATTTCGGAGTGCAGGTTTCTTTGTCACAATTTGGATAACTGCCGTCATGTTCAAGTCAAATGACATTCTTCGGAAGCAGACAGCTTTAAAGGTGTAATATATACTCCATTTGCAACATTCATTTTCATCTATCTTCAACAGAAGGACTAAGGAACAACGAGAATCCAACCATAATGAATTCTGACTTTTGCAGGGCGAGAGAAAGTTAGATGTCCTTGTTGGTTATTTTGCGGTTTTTGTGATTCATGTTATTGGAATCTACTGGTGGTATCACAATGATGACCTTTTCTATCCATTACTTATGGTTCCGCCGAAGGTCATCCCACCTTTTTGGCATGCTATTTTCATCATCCTGGTAAATGGTGTGTTTCTTGACTGGCCTAATAATGCTTCTCTTGTTGTTCACATATTATATGCAATCTATGGGCTGTTCTGTCCTTTTTTTTGGGGGGAGTATAAAGCTGTTACATTAAAGTCCCAGAAAGAATTGATCCTCATTTAATATTGTTTCCAGATACCATGGTGCGGCAGGCAGCAATGGCTTTGAAGTTGGTGCTGCTTATGTATTACAAGAATGGCAGGGGCCACAATTTCCGTAGACAGGTAGAGTATAAAGCAGTTTCTTATGTGGTTAATTTAGTGAAGTTTCTCCCATTTTTTTCCTTGAAATTGAACTCTGTTTATCTTGTAGGGTCAAATGCTGACTCTGGTGGAGTACATGCTGTTGTTATACCGTGCATTGTTACCGACTCCTGTATGGTATAGATTCTTTCTCAATAAAGAATACGGAAGCCTCTTCTCAGCACTGACAACAGGATTGTACTTGACGTTTAAGCTTACCTCAATTGTTGAGAAGGTAAGGTCTTTTTAAAACTAATCATATTCTGCTGAACAAATCTTGTTTTTTCCTTTCTTAATGATATCAAGCTTTTCGTGGGGAACCTCCCCCCTCCCCACACTTACCTCAATATTCTGTGTTTCCCAAAAATATGTGTTGGCACTGGTTATTCCTGCTCTCCCTTGTTCTCACTAATTTTGTTTTATAGGTAAAATCATTCTTTACTGCTTTGAAGGCATTGTCAAAAAAGGAAGTCCATTATGGGTCTCATGCCACACCTGAGCAGGTATAATGTCGTTACTGTCTTGTTCCCTTCTTGTTAACACTTGCTCTTAGGAGCAATAATATTTACAACAAGGAGGTGTCAGATATTTGAAATCTTTACTTGTTAGAAATGTAACAAATACTACTATCACCCCTTTCTTGGAGAATGATGGGATTTTGTTTGAGGGTTGTTATTCTTTTCGTTTATCTGTGGTTTGATAAGAAGTTTCATTGTGATTTCCCTTCAACTTCCCATGGCTATAGTGAGTGGTGGAGCAATCCTATCACTATAATGGTTGACCAATTCACACTTCTTATTAGTTTTTTTCAAGTGCTTCCAACTTGATAAAATTGAAGTTGGTATTAAAAATCTGAAATACATTCTAAAATCTCTTCTTTGTTTGCCTTACACATGCACACAACACATATATGGCTTCTAAACATCTATGGAAACAAAATGTGTTGACAAGATTTGCGTCAACAAACGAGCAATAGAAAATTTAGTTCATCTGTTCTAGCTTATGTGACACTATTTCCTTATTAGTCTGTTCCAAAAAGAAGACACATTTCTATACCTAAAAAAATTAACTTCAACTTGATGGGAACTTTTTATATCCACACAAATATTATGGCATGTCTGTCTAGTAGTTTTAAAAGTTCATAGCCACACAAATGATATGGGATGTTTAATACACATGTTTCGGAGGTCTTCATTAATTCTTTGATTCCATGCCAATTCAACTATGTTAAATAAATTGGAATAATGGAGTATCTGATGATTGTTCGTATTTTGTGTAAATTCTTCATTTGGCTTTACTGTAAGGTAAAGTTAACCGTTAATCTCCAAGTAGATGAAATTATTTCAACACTGAAATGACCATTCCCTTGTTCATGCATCTAAACAAACAGGGAATACCAAAGTGAAGATGTACCTTTTTGTTGGGTAGATGCCTCTCTTTAGTTACATTAATAGGACCATGTTTTTTGATTTTGACTTTGTTATGTCCAAGTCAAAATTATGGAGAATGTGATTTGAAATCTAGAATCATCAAATTCAGAAGTACTTGTTGAGTTAAAGCTAGGACTTCTCTACAAAATAATTAATTTCAGCTAGAATATTTTAGAAAGCTGTCTGTGGCTTAATATAAGCAGGTAAATCTTTATGATAATGCTAGATTTTTCTCAAGCTACAAATTTCAGAATTTTGCTCTTTTTCTAGCTATTTCTTGGGTTAATTTGTTAATTGTGCTCTGTAGCTCCCTAGAAGTTGCTGGAGCCTGGAAGGCTGATTTGTCAGTAGAGGTAGTGATAAAGTTGGAGGAGTAAGATATCCTTTTTTTTTTTCAAGAGGGAGGGGAGCTGGAACCTAGAAGGTTGATTTGTCTGTTTTCCCTAGAGTTAGTGATAAAGTTGTAGTAGTAACATATCTTGTTTTGCGTCGGGGTGTGGGTGTGTGGAGTGAGAACCGCTCCATTATACATTTTCTTATAGATTTTGAGTTTTATTCGAAGCTCTTGTGTAATCTAAAATGTATATCCAGGTAAATGCAGCTGGTGATCTGTGCGCCATTTGCCAGGAGAAGATGCATGCACCAATTTTGTTATGTTGCAAGCACATCTTCTGTGAAGACTGTGTCTCAGAATGGTAAGCATCTCTGAAGCACTTCTTTAGGAAACCCCTCTGGATTGGTGCATTTCCAAGTGCTTTATGTACTACTCCCTCTGTTCCAATTTAGTTGTCAGGGTTACTAAAAATAATTGTTCCAAGTTAGTTGTCAATTTAAAGAATCAAGAAACAACTATCATTTTTTTCTAATTCTACCCTTAGTAATTACTACTCTTAAATATGAAAACGCATTTGTTAGGGTGCAATTTGAAAAAAAATACAATATTTATTAGGGTTATTTTAGTCAAATTACATACCTTATTAATTTTTTCTTAAAGGGTGTGTCAATCCTTAGCCTGACAGCTAAATTGGGACAAAGGGAGTATTTTTTCTAACGAGAATGAAGTGACTTTATTTTTAGCATTGTCAATTATCTCATGTGTGTCACTTCCAATTTTGAAGGGGTCACTATTTATTCAAGAAATTTAACTTAAATGGAGAAAAGTAGAAAATGTCTGTAGGGATTTATTTTTGGATCATTCTTTCTGCTATTACTACAATAAAGTTTGGATAGAGAAGTTTGGTGCTATAAAGCAAATTATTCTAAGAGGAAGCATGGAAAATCTAAGATGGGCTTAGCTCTTTGATATCTGTTTTATATGACTATTAAAATTGGTGCTTATATCTTGTTCGGAGACGAGTGGATAAATATAGGGAAAGAAAGAGTGATCTTCATATAGTATTTATTGATCTTGAGAAATCCAATGACAAAGTTCCAAGGGATGTCCTATGGAGGTGTCCAGAGGCGAAAGATGTTCCAATGGTATATATTCGGATGATAAAGGATATGACGGAGCCATAACTCGGGTAAGAACGGTGGGAGGAGACTCAGAATATTTTCCTGTTGAGATGATACTTCATCAAAGATTTGTGTGAACCCTTTTCTTTTTGCCTTGGTGATGGATAAGCTGGCAAGGTCTATTCAGGAGGAAGTCCCATGGCATGGTATGTGTTATTTGCGGATGACATTGTACTGGTTGATGAAACTCGGGATAAGTTAATGATAGTTAGAGGTTTGGTGACATACTCGGGAATCCAAAGGGTTCAAATTGAGTAAGATCAAAACAAAATACTTGGAGTGCAAAGTCAGTGTTGCGAGGAATGAAGCAGATATTGAAGTGAGGATTGCTACTCAACCTATTCCCGCGAGAGATAGCTTTGAATATCTTAGATCCATTATTCAGAGTAGTGGCTGGTGATATCTGTGATGATGTCATGTATTGCATTGAGGCAAAATGGGATGGAATAGAGACTTGCCTCTGGAGTATTGTGTGATAAGAAGATACCACCTAAACTCAAAGGTAAGTTTTACAAAATAGTGGTTAGACCGTCTTTGCTATACAGAGTAGAGTGTTGGCCAGTCAAAAACTCGCATATTCAGAAGATGAATTGTGGAGATGAGGATGTTGAGATGGATGTGTGGACATAGTAGGTGTGATAAGATTAGGAATGAAGTTATTCAGGAGAAGGTAAAGATGGCCTCTGTGGCAGACAAGATGAGAGAAGCGGGACTGAATTGGTTTGGGCATGTGCAGAAGAGGAGTATCGACGCACTTATTAGGAGGTTCGAGAGGTTGGATTTAAGGGTTATGAGGAGGGGTAGAGGAAGGCCTAAAAAGTATTGGAGAGAGGTGATTAGACAGGATATGACGACACTTCATATCATCGAGGACGTAAATTTAGATAAAAAGAAATAGAGGTTGCGTATTAGGATAAAAAGTTAATAAGGCTAGTAGGGGTAGGATGTTGTCTTGGCTTGTGATGCAGTATGTTAGTGAGATTAGTCACGTCTTTTTATAATGTATTAGTATAAAAAATTAATAAGGTTAGTAGGGGTAGGATGTTGTCTTTCCTTGTGATGTAGTAGGTTAGTAAGATTAGTCGGGTCTTTTTATATTGAATTGTTACAGCTCGTCATTTATTTTGCTACTTTCATGTTATTTATAGAATTGTCATTGTTTTTAATTTTAGTCTTTATTCTATATATTATTTTTCTGGTTTTGAAACTGATATATCTAAGTCGAGAGTATTCCAGAAACAACTTGTATCTCGATAAGGTAGTGGTATAGTTTGTGTACACTCTACTTCCCCAAACCCCACTTGTGGGATTTCACTGGGTAAGTTGTTAATATAACTATTTCTATGTTTGCTGACCATGTATAACTTGACAATGCATTTCCTTTTTAATTTGTAATTGGCCTAGTTGTTTTTTTGTGTTTGAGGTGATGCTTCTTTTATCTTTATTACGGTGTACTTTGTCACCTTTTAAAAAAAAAAAATTAAGAAACTGCATGTATATTTTCTTTGTGCGGACTTTTCACCTCAAAATACATTGTTTTTGTCTTACTTTCATGTATGGTCTATTAGGCGTTGCCAGTGGCAGGTCTGGCCTGTCAATTGTGCAAATTAGAAAAAAAGTAAAGGAGATGATAATTGATTTACCGTTTAGGATTTTCATTGAAAAAAGGTGATGCAGTACATGAAAGCAGAAACAGATGAACGATTATTGAGTGATTGTATTTATCTTCTTTGATTTATTTGGTGGTTGCTGCTTATCTAAATGTTTCATTGACGTCGTCATCAGGTTCGAAAGAGAAAGAACATGCCCTCTGTGCAGAGCATTGGTGAGACCGGCTGATCTAAGATCGTTTGGCGATGGATCCACCAGCCTTTTCTTCCAGTTATTCTAGACGACATATTTATTACCCTACGCCAAAGTAAATATCCGTCCACCTGACATTTACTGGATCCCGGGAGTTAAGGCAGCAGGCCACACTCTGAGATGCACATCTACTCCCATATCGTACATAAATTGTTTCGTTCCAAAACGAAAAAATTAGAAAGAAAGAAAATGTATGTAGTATCACAATTTCTTCCTTTGGAGCTTGAAATGGCAAAAGGCAGCATGTATTAAAATACAAGTTGTCCTCTACGCGATTCTTTGTAATGTTTTTCTTTCAATTTACACATGAAACTGGGTTAGTGTGCAAAGAACTTGAAAAATACATAAAGACATATCCATACGCGGATGGGAAAACTAAACAAAAATAGATTGAATGTGAAATTATTTACTTTTAATAGATCAAAACTAAATTATTTAGGGAAAATTTCATATACTCACATAAAAGTAAAAGAGCAAATTACATTGGGAGCACTAAACTTAAAAAATTATAAAAAAATTGCACAATTACTAAACTTAAAGAAATTATTAAAAATAGTGCTTGTTGTATATGCATGTATATTTACGGGTTGTTTGGTTTGGATAGAAATTATGTTGAGATCAGTTATCTTGGGATAAATTATGCTAGGATTAATTATGACGAGAGTAAGTTTAATTGTTTGTTTGATTTGACATATTCAAAATATCCTTCATAATACAATTTTTAAGAATAAGATATTTGTTTACAAATACCCTCCACCTTATTTAGTTTTTTTTCCCTTCATTTTCTTTGCAAGTTTTAGTTATTCATTATTAAAAATAAATTTCCATCTTCTTTAACATATGTGTATGTATTTTAATGATTGTGTCATATGCTTTAAAATTAAACTTTCATCTTATTTAACTTAAACACAAAAATTTCATCTTATTTAGCTTTAAATAAAATTTTCATCTTATTTAACTTAAAAAAATAAAAATAAAACTTCCATCTTATTTAACTAAAATAAAACTTCCATTTTAATTTACTAAAAGCCAAAAGAAATTTTATTATTAAAATAATTTACATTTTAATTGATACAACAAATATAATTTTAAAGTGAATAATAAAGTATTTAATTTAAAATATATAATTTATTAGGGAAGTGAACATTTTAAGAGAAATCAAAATATAAATAAATATAAGTATTAGACAAATAAATTCATGTTATAATATATTCATAAATAGAAATCGTATTTACAAAATATAATTTTTTTAACAAAAAATATATAAAAATAATAAGTAATTAAGGTAGTGAATATTATTATAAATATTATTTAAAAAATATGTTAATATAGATAAAATGTAAAATTAGTGTATAAAAGAGAGTTAAGGGGGGTATTTTAGTTATTTTACATACCTTATCCTAGGATAAATTATCCTGGGATTATTATTCCATCCCCAAGAGGGGATAACTTATCCCAGGACTGATTGTTAATCTTGGGATAAGTTATCCCATCTTGTGCAACCAAACAAGCAATTAAAGGTCACTAAAAAATTATCCCAGGATTAATTACCCTTGTCCATCACACCCCACGGCCCCTTAGTGTATAACTCATGTATAAGTAATATGTCTGGAATAGTATTGTATATTTTCTATAACTTTTGATAAACTATATTGTATATTCATGTAGAGTTTCACTAGTTTTGTGCTATTTTGTGGTAAATAAAACATGAGCTACTTTTTTTTGTAAATTTTTACTTTTTTGTGTACTAAAAAAATAGCCCATGTTTTTTTAGAAAATTATACAGAACGTCCACTAAATGTAGTGGCCTTGATATTTGCCCTCCATAAGAGAAGTCTTACAAAAATGCCATTTTTTCACTTTAAGTTGAATCAAAGATATTTTTGCCCCTCTACACCTTAATTTTTTTTTTTTTAAAAAACTCTATATGCTTAATTGCCTCTCAATTTTTCTATTTTTCTCTTTCTTTTATTTTTCTTGTATTTATTATTTTTCTGCTTTGTTTTTTTTTTCTTTTTCTTTTTTCCTTTTTTTTTGAACTTCTATTTTTTCTCTTTCTTTATTTTTCACTTATTTTTTATTTTTTATTTTTTTTCTTAACTTGTATTTTTTGCTCTTTCATTTTTATTTATTTATTCTTTTTTCTCTTCTCTTTTTTTAGTCTATTTCTATTTTTAAATTTTCTTTTTCATTTTATTAAATCATCAATTATAGAACATCTTATAAATCAATACGTAATGTGTAATGTCAAATCTTGCTGTGAAGCTTGACTTATTATGTAAAGATCCTTAGACTAATAAATCTAACCTTTAGGGGAATAATTATGGAGTATCTCATAAATCAAAACAAAATGTGACATATCAAGTTTTGTCCATGAGACTTAACTTGTTGTTTTGAAGTTCTTGGACTAAGAGGCAAAAGCTATACATATGATAAATCAAAACACAGCGTAGTTGTTAAGTCTTGCCCATGGGCTTAAGTTGTTAAGTTCTTGGGTGTCAATAACTGTCCCTTTCATTGGATATGATCGATGGAAGAGATCATGAACAAAGAAACTTAATAAACTCAATTTTGGCCGGACATATAAATCAATATGAGCACTAAGAATGTCTTATTTGATCTCTGAAGCATGATCTGAACCCTCTTAAAAGACAAATAAAACATATTCAGAAAATATGAATGCATGTCCATTGGCAGGGAATGAAAAATGATTAATATAGAATAGAATACATAATCATGGACAGAATGAATGAAGATAATTATTTGAATGCAATATGAATGTATGCTTATTAATAAGACAAATGTAATATGAGCCACATATAAAATAAAATGCATGTGTATTGGTAAGACAAATAAAGATGATCCATTGAATGAAATATGAATATCGCTTTTGGCAATAAAATATGCAATGACCCTCTCGGCAATAAATATGCAATGACCCTCTCAACAATGAATATGCGATGGCCCTCTCGACAATGAATATGCGATGTCCCTCTCGGCGATGAATATGCTATGGCCCTCTCGGCGATAAATATGCAATGACCCTCTCGGTGATGAATATGCAATGGCCCGGCCCTCTCGGCGATGAATATGAAATGACCCTCTCGGCGATGAATATGCAATGGCCCTCTCGGCGATGAATATGCAATGACCCTCTCGGCGATGAATATGCAATGACCCTCTCGGCGATGAATATGCAATG